>JARHVA010004823.1:0-415000 GCA_037957365.1 Torreya grandis | reverse complement strand
GTTTAAGTCTATCTCTATCTCCTCCCATCTTAATCATATCCTAAAATATTGAGCCAAAGATGAATTTTTTTGAACCCTAGTAAGACTTAAATCCAATAGCTTGAAATAAACTTAAAGTACATAATTTTTCCCACCCTTCATTATTAACTCTCCATAGGGTGGAATAATGATGATTTTTTATTTTTGATACCATTACTTAAAATGTAATATACGCACATGTGATGGCCATGTCATTGTCCTATCAAAAAATGACTTCATTTTGAATTGTTGGCATGACATTTATAGGGACATGGCATCTAACATGCCTGGTAGATAAAAGAGGGAGGCCCCTTCTACATTACATAGATGCTTGAAATGCATTTATTTTTAGTGAGACTGTCATATCTCATGGTATTCCATGTGAATACCCCCTTCAACCAAAGATCACTATTCCTAAAAAACATATTTCAATTAAACAACCTAAATAAGTTCATCCTACTAAAACAAATCATAATCAAGTGGTTCATTATATAATGAGACACATCCTTTAGAGGTCACTTAATCATATATTTGTTATAGATTCTAGAGAGCCACTATCTATTCCACTTCATCCTAGATTGATACTATAAATCATTAAGAGTGTTCCAAAAAGAATAACAACACTAAGTTCATACAGTCCATGATGGGTGCCAAATAGTTCTATGGATAATCATGTCAAACAACATACACAACATGCTATAATTTATCATCATGACATTAGTGTTCATTGTATTAAATTAGATCAATTTTTAGATTTCAAGTTGAGATCAATTAATTCACAATGGCATGATACTTTCCATTCTAAATATATCATATTTTCTCCATTAGACACATGAACTATTGATTTTGAATCTATTGCATGACTCATTGGTTAGTATATCTTCATTTTCATGTTTTTATTGATTAAAAGTATTAAAAATATTAAAATATTCTAATTTATTTTTAAAACTAAGACCTGTGCATGTTGTGTTTAGCTCATTTACATCATTTATTTATGTTCATTATATGTAGTACTTATATTTATCTAGTTTTATATCAAAAATGTTTAACAAGTGTACATGAGTGAGTGTAGAACATATATGTTTTCATTTCTAGAAGTCGTTTCAAGTGGAGATATTGTTTCAGACCCTAAATTTTTACACAAATAAAATTGTTCTAACCTATATGGTAACACATTATGATCTTATATGATTTAAATTAACTTTTCATTTTAAACATAGGCTCTAATTTTATCGATTCATACATCACAAGACTTCTATAATTTTATCACGTCACAACAAGCTCACTAGTGGCAACATTTTGAATAGGGCCTATTTTTTATGACTATCCCTACTATTCATACTTCATTACATTACAATGGTGATTTATTATATCAATTAATTTCAAATTTATATTCTATTTGATGCATGAATTTATAAAAATTATAATGTTACAATCTTCTAATGCTGATTAAATTACCTTATTCATGCATAATTATCGTGTTTGATTTTT
The DNA here is from genome assembly GCA_037957365.1 of Torreya grandis. Lineage (NCBI taxonomy): Eukaryota > Viridiplantae > Streptophyta > Pinopsida > Cupressales > Taxaceae > Torreya > Torreya grandis. Next base: position 413,491 of record JARHVA010004823.1, on the reverse strand, counting down.
AGCTTCATGTCTTATGTGTATTCATCTTTCTTTGGATTTTGAACATTTAAACATGTCCTTGATTGTGGATTTAAGCCTTCATTATGTGTTTTATACATGTGGAAGACATTTTAACATCTCCATTATATGTCACCCCTTGGCCTAATATTTCATGTTTTATGTTTTTTTACATGTACTCATTGTGTGTGCATCATGGTCATGATACTTATTTGCTTAGTTTTCTTAGTTTTAAATTCCATAATGAATATCATGTGTCTTCCTATTTTTTTGATGCCATGATGGACATAATTAATCCTCCTCAATTTATTTTAAGAGGTTTAGTTATCTTTAGTATATGATCATTTTTATGTGTGCCTAATTGTTAACTTCTATCTTGACAATGTCACTAAGTATGAATTTTTTCACATGCATCTTATATCAATATATTTTTTTGATTATTTATGATGATGGCATTATCTTCCATGTTATAATTACTACTTTATATTTACATTTTACATAACATCTATAATTTAAATTTTTATTTTGAGCCAATTTATTGTGCATGCTTCACAATTCACTTCAAAATAGGAGGGACACATAGTGGCTTGTCTTAGAGACTAAATTGGATTATTACACTTCATAGATAGGAAAAAGGTGTACTTAGTTTATAAAAATCCTTACCCACCATTTTTAGACAATAAGACTATATTTGGATAAGGGCATAGGTTGATTATGTCCAAAGTAATGCATTTTTATCCTAATAAGAAAAAAACAATGATTTCCAAGAATTTTGATAATCATAAGTAGTTACAACACAATTACAAAAAGTATACATAATCATTTTTATAAATTCTTAGGTTTGTATCAGATTGGGGAAACATGTGTGACATGTGTTTCAAATTTTTAACACAATATATTTCTCATAAATTCACTTGATATTACCCATTCTCAAAACTACTATGATCATATATCAGATTGGGGGGATGCGTGTGGCACATGACCACCTCCTTAGATTTTAACTAGTTTCATAGATGGAATGGAAACCTACGTCATTATATATGTTATATACAGAATTCTCAAATCATAATACCTTTTTCACTAGTTTTGGGTCAGTTTCGCACCATAAATGATTTTTTTTTCTAAATTGATTGATTCACCTTTTTCACCTATTTTACACCATAATGATCCATTGGAGTTCACACAAGGATTTTAAGATATAATAATAATTTGGGTCTGTAGTTATGTATTCAAGCATACCTTGAGTTTTTAAGCACACTATCCTACCAATGATGATTGGGGCATGCATTTTACAATCTAATATCTTTAATTGAATGGTAATATACAAAGATCCTACCCTCTACATTCACTAGTTTTACACTAGAAAACATAATTATTCAAAAACAAAATCAAGGCTATTCATTCCTTATTATTTTATCTATAAATTTTTAATATTTAATTTCATATTTTCATCTTAAGTATGGAATGATTTATACATATTTCATTATAATTTCAAATGAAGCAAATTTTAGTGTTGTGGTCTACATTCTTTATTTTTATTCATACGTATATTTAGATATGCATATTTCATTTTAATCTATTAATTTTTTTTTGCTTCATTACTAGAACAAATAAGGGGAAATGTAGACACATAAATTAACATTTAAGCTAAAAAAATGTACTTGTGTCCTCTCCGTATACACACTTAGCTCATGCCTCACCCCTCAGTGTTTTGACTACCATTTTATTGACAAGTGTTTTGGCATGTGCCAACATATAGGAAAGTCTATTTAATTGTATCTATTGAAAATATATTTATGAGATCTCCTAATTTTTTCTTTTTACTTGGTCTAAGCATAGTGATTTTCACTCAGTGGCTCATTGTGACCATTCCATTTCAAGGGGCCTTTGCTTGTTTTGGAATACTTTAAACTTAATTTTAATGGTATGGGTGCTTGAATAGTTTAGTAGATAATGTAGGTATATTATTTAATTTAAATGATTTCATCTAAGTGTTAAAAGCATATAAACAAGCATTCATTTTCCCAATTACAAATTATCATTCATAATGGTAGGAAAATTGATTTCATGATCACATAAACTCTATAAAATAGCCTGTGATATAATGCACATTTAAATTCAAGGCCAATGCAAGATTCTAGGGAGAAAAAACAAGGAAAGAGACACCATAACCACTGTATACATGTGCAAGTTATAAGTAAATGATCCCAGCATTCTATTAATCAACATTCATCATTTTGACAAATATAATCAAAGTCTATTATAATCATTCCCTCAATATTTTCCAAACATAATAATAGGGGAGTATTTTAAGGGAGAAAAAATAAAATAAAAATGTATAAATAAAAAGTTGTTGGCTCCAAATTTCTTGTGGGGAGAAGAAAATCTAACCCTTTGGCAATTAAATTCATCCATTATATAGAAATGTGGTCTTCCAATGGGAGTATTTTCCCTCCAAAATGCTCAACTACCACCATTAATATGATAAGATACCTATTATCTCTTTATTCTCATCAAAATATTAACAATTTAAAAATTCATAGGACTAAACAAGACCAAAAATTAAGTTAAAACACACTTTTAAAAGAATGAATAGTAAACTAACATAAAAAAAATTGAACAAGTTTTCACATGGGCATAACTATGAGAAAATGAGACCACCGTTGCATCCAAAATGGATTTATATTTACAAAACATCAAATTGTTTGAAAAAATAACACCAAAATTAAAATTTATAGTGCAAAAAAGAAAAAATCCTCCAAAACCTACCCAGTAGACCTAATATGGATTTTGGGGGCATATCGTAAGTTTTTAAATGTTACTTTTTGAAATTAGAATTTCTTAGTTCTAATAAAGGTTTTAAGTCTTGATTATATCTAAAGTATGCACTTTTAAATCCCCAATACCTATTTGGGTCTATCATGTCTAGATAGAACTATGTTGAAAGTTGATGGGGCTCTAAGACCTAATTGAGCTTAGGACCTTCATTAAAACTTGGTTTCAAAGCCCAAAAGAATCCATTTGTATTTAGGTTTTATAACCTTGCCTACAATTATGGGATTTTGTTTTTCATCCCACCATTGATCAGGTCTTCAATGTCTACATATCATTAGGTGAGCATTTGGGGGACCTGTCTTGACCTAATCAATGTTTAATCCCCAACTAACACTGTTATTTCCAACATTTAATGCCTAAAACCTAACTGGGACCCCAAACCTAATTAGAACTATGAGAACAAGATCCTAACACCCATAACCCAATTAGGTATTTTTAATTAATTACAACTAACCATCCCCTTAACCTAAATCATGACCTAATAATCAGGGTTTCAATCCCTACTTGCAACTAGACCTATGAGCAACTCTACTACTGACCTAATTGGGATTCAAATCCCACCTAAGACTAACTGCCAATTTTCAACTCCCCCAAACCTATTTAGGGTTAAAAACCCTATCTAACACTATGGACGTCTATTGACTACACAAAGAAATTAATCAAAACTTTTTTTGGTTAATAAATGACTTTAGCATTAGACTTGCCCTAGACTTAATCAAGTTTAGGAAACCTGATTAGGTCTATGGGTCTTAACCAATTTCAATGAAGAGAATAATACCATAATAAAACTCTAATTTGGTAAATGGATAAGTAAATAAATCACATAGACCTAATTGAGGGATGGAATCCTGATTATGTCTACCAAGTTAGAAATTTTTCTATCACCTAAAACTATGCTAATCAAAGCATTTGACAAGTTTTTTACATGACTTAGTAAGATTTAAAATGAATAAAAAGTTAGTCAAAATGGGGGCTACATACCAAGTGTAAAGTATGAAAATTAGTCACATGATTTTGGTCATCTCATCAAGATATGTTAAAGATATTGAAATGGCACAAAAATTAAAGTTATCCCAAAAATGGTTGTAGGGAGTTGAAAGAGATAGGGAGCAAAACTATACAAGAAAAAAAAAATGGAACAAGACTCCACTTCTAGGAATCATAATGGGACATGTTTTAGGATCCCAAATGGCATGTAAATACAAGTGACCTCAAAGATTATGCTAAGAGAGATAGGCAAGCTAGTAATCAAATGTAAATTGGGAGGTCAAGACTCCACTTACATGATAAATGTTATATATAAAGTTTTATTACATAAATGTGGTATTTCTAATGGTAATGGTTATGGGTTCTAGTTTAGCATGAAAACTAAGATAGACCACCAATTAAACTTAAAATTATTGATACTAATGAGTCATGATCAAAATTAGGAGCAAATAAAAAATCAAAAAAGAGGTTCCTTGATTCTTGGAAGAATTAGGGCATGTTGAAAAAGTAACAAAAAATGGTGAATCTTCTAGAAAATACTCCTAAGTATTTTTAAATGATATAAAATTTTATATGGACCCATAATATTTGGTGGAAACTATGCATGGATAATGAACATATTTAAGATAGCATAAGAGAAGAGTGGCCAAAGTACCAAATTAGACATTCTCATTGACCTAATGTCTTAAAATGAGTTAATTTGAACTTATTAAAACTTGTAAGGACTAACTATTATAGATCCAATCATTAGGTTAGTGAATCCTACCTTGAGAATGCTTGCCCAAACATTGCTTGGCTAATTAAAAAGCATTTATAACCATGATAGAGTTGTCTTTGATCCCACTCAAGGATTTTCCTAATTATTAGTTAGGAGTCCATAGGCTTGATAGATGTTGCCTGAATCACCTAAGATTGAGTTTTATTGAAATTAATTTTTCTAATGATATTGCTATTAGGATTCAATTATGTAGTTTTTGAGTCAAAATCATTGACCCATGTTTCATGATTAGTGGTTCACATGAACCCATCATTGTGTAAAATACATCCTACTTATTAATTGATTTTTCTTTTCTTTTCTTATTTTATTTTTTCTTTTATTCCCTGAGCACCTCAATTTTGGGTTGGGGATCACTATGGAAAGTGAAGATTAGAATTATATATTTTTCACCCTAGATATTCACCATAGTAGGTTCACCCAAGTAAACCCTGAAACCATTAAGATGTGATTTTTGTGTTTGGTTTTGAGAGAATGTCTTCATTGAAATTATAGTTTTACCCAAAATTAATTCAATCATAAAAAAATTTAGAATTCACATGATAGCTTAACCTTTTAAACATATTTATAAATAGAATCTAAGGCTATAAATTACTATGATTATTTACACACTAGAATGTCATCTACATCACTTACCTACATGCCTTATGTTCTTTGTTATTAGACCAACATGGGACCTATAGATTAAAATAGATGGTTCAAACCAAAAAGAGACAAGTGATGAGGATGGACCAACAATGAAAAGAGAGATAACTAGGAAAAAAAATAAAGTAGGAAAGAAAACATGAATAAAAAATCAAGAAATGGAACATAAGATATTTTCTATAAATTCCCAAGAAAATACATGCCTAAAAGCATGAATTTTGAGGAAATGCCTATGGACAGGCTAAATGACATCCTCACTAGTTAGACACCTAATACAAAATGCATTCATGTTTAAGATTTTTAGGATTTTGGTAGAGATCCTACCAGGGAAAACATGTATTTAAACCTGTGTTGGCCTCTAAACTCATGACAACTATCCTAAAGGGTCATATTTACATTATATCTATACAACTTAAGGAAATTTACAATATAGAATTCAATAATGTTTTTGCATTCAATTTGTATAAATAACTTGGGATAGGATTTGAGAAATACTTTCTCCCATACTTTAAATTATGGTGAAGGATAGGGGTGTGTATCAACACATACTAGAATGAATTCTTTACCCAATCAGATAGAGATAGGTTCTTCATGGTGGCATCCCATAAATGGATCCATTATTGGTTATTCTTTAAATTATATGGATAACTTATAAGCATCATATTCATCATCCAAAAGGATTAGGAGTGGTTATTACCAAGTCAAGGATCTTTTGACTTTATCATCAATGATGGAAGTATGTGGGGAGTTGCATATGAACAAGGCATTTTTTGCTCTGACTTTCACCAAAATAATTTACTCATCACTTGGGTATCCATGCTCATGATCATGCATTTATATCTTGGCTACCTCCATTATTAGAGGAGAAACAGACTAATGCAATCCCATTTCTTAGGCTATTGAAAATAGTCTAGTTATTATACTATAAAGATATCAACCTAATTTTCTTCTTCTTTCCACCTATCATCAGTAATGTATAGGTGTTACTCATTAAGGGTAATAAATCTCATGAATTATCCATTTAGGTTCATTCCAATTAGATTAAAGGTAAAACTATTTTGAGGTGAGATATATTCCATTTTAAAATCCTTTAGTTTACCTTTTTCAGATAAATAACCAATTTTATCATTATTTTCTTCAACTTCTTCCAACTCTAATGATGGGATGGGTGTCACACTACTACCATTGAGGTTTTAATTATCTTGATTTATCTTGGTAAGTGTAGGGCTAATATTATATGACAAGAACATCTCAGATGAATAGCATGCATCCTCTTCATCTAACTTTTCCAATTCATCTATTTCTTATTCTGGCTGATCCTATAATATTTTTTATTCTTATTGTTATGTGAGTATCTCAATATTATTAATATTTTCATCCAATAGGTCATGTAAAATAATTATTGCCTCTTCATCATCAGGCTAATATTTATCACTAATCTCTTAGATTGGTTCATTCTTATGGAATGGTAAATTATCAGTAAATAGGATTTTTCAACACTTGTCTCATTTCCATATCCGTAAATGCCAAATTATGAACTTTGGAATATTGTCTCATAGGGGAGTTTAGCCACTAATTGTTAAAATTATCATGCAACAAATGGCATCGGATTATAAAAATCTCTAAAACATGATCAATCACAAAATCAAGAAAAAACATGTTATCCACATATTGAATTATCATAAATACATATATTAAAAGTAACAATAGGGTTTTCATTTATCACAGGTTGGATTGGTTAGTTATAACCTTGAATAAATGCTTCATTATAAGGTGTAGATTAGGAAATGGGCTCACTTACATGTAAGTGATGTTAATGTATTATTGTATATACCTTAGGTTAATGACTAAGGTATAGTATTTATGCACATTGTTATTGTGGTTTTAACCACTTGGGTAAATAGGTTAGTTAGTTTGATAGGCTTAGATATTTTATTTTACATGATGTTTATGGTTATACCCATCTCTTTATTTCTCGAGTGTTTCTTTTGTGCCTATATAATAGGATTCTTTTTATTTTTTAGACATGATATTTAATACATTTCTCAATCTCTTCATTGATTCTAATATGGTCTTAGATCTTGTGGTGTAAGAAGCTTGGGAGGGAGCCTTTGGAGTGAAATAGAATCGATCTTCTCAGGGAGGAGCATGAAGTGCCTAGTAGAGATATAATAGAAGGAAAATATATCATTTTTTCCTATGACCAACCAAAAATAGAATACTCACAGAAAATGTAGTAAAAGGTCTATCTAAAAAAATAAGAAGCAAAAGCAAAGGCTTACATTTTTTATTTTTTTCCTTGCTCTCTCCATGTAGGACATATGTTGTTTAGCTTGGAGGAAAATGCCAAAAATTAATTTGAACATTATTTTTTAATATTATTATTTTTATAAAATTTTATGGTTTGAGAGAAGATTGTAGTAAATGATATAATTGAATTTGGTTGAGAATCAAGTCTAGAAACAACATCTAAAGTTTATTGGTTGGTAAATTCTATAAAGTTTGGGGAGGAGACCAAATTTTAATTCAGTCCCTATTTTTGGTGTGTGAGGGGTCTAAATTTTTATCTATTCTAAGAGAAGATCACATTAAGTAACATAATTTAGTTTGGCTAAGTATCAACTTCATAATCTACTTTACAAGTTCAGGTGATTTTGATTGGTCCAAACATTTATGCAAGCTTATTTACTAAAGTTTTGAAATTCATTATTATTTAAATTTTTTTATTTTTTAAAATTTAAATAAATTCAAAACTTTAGCATATAAGGGGTGTTGGGGACCTATGGGTGATTAATTACCATGGAAGGGTCTAGAAACTTAAAAATTTCACCATTTTCTAGGTTTTTATTTGGATTTTGATGGAGAAAGAAAATTTGAAATCAGAGCTATAGATCTCTTTATTTAATTTTTTTCTAATGTTTTTAAGTATTTTTAAAGATAAAAAGTTTAAAATCTCCCAAACGGTGTTGATTTTTTTGTTAAAAATTGGAGGTATTAACTAGTTTGTGATTTGAGTCCATGGGTAGAAGAAATTTTATGTAAAGTCATTTTTTTTGTATATTTAAATTTTTATAAAAAAGAGGTCAAAATGGCTAGTTTAAAACACCTCTTGTTTCCATACTAACAAAACTTAACATGCAAGAATTTTAGTTTGTGGATCACATGGTTTTGATGATATGTGAATATTATAATATTGATCAAATAGTGCTTGATAAAGAGAAAAAACATGCCATTAATACTGATGACTATAATAAATATCATCATGAGGATATTATGTTGTTAAAACTATTAGTAGTAGATAATCTAATATTAGAGGTCATAAATGCAACTAGTACATCAACTTTGTGTCTAATCTTACTTATAAATATCAAGCTTCTTAAGTCGGTAGGGTATTGTATTTGAATAATTTTTTATTTTCCACTAAGATTTGAGAAGGTAGACCCATTTGTTATTTTTTGTTATAGAGAAAAGACATTAGTGATCAATTAAAGGCTCTGCAGAACCTTGTTGATGAGCAATATTTAATTGCTCTAGTTGTGCAACACTTCTGACCTTCATTTGAGTCATTTATGGAGTCCTTGCACATGATTATTGAGATGCAAAGTTTGGACATTGAAAATTTATCCAAATTTCTATTGTAGAAAAAGAGATGGTAGGAGTAGGTAGTTTTATCTACATATACTTCCACAAAGAGTATATTTTTCATCAAGGGAAAGGGTAAATAATTTGATAAAATTAGTAGTTCTCCAACATAAACTTCACAAGCAAGTGGTTCTAATAAAATATCTAACTGGAAATATTTTTATTATAAGTAACATGGTTAATGTTGACCAAACTTCACCTTAGGTCAAATTAGGTCAACCCCATATATATTCAAACTTATTATAGGGTCTTGCTAGGTCATAATATGGTCACATAGTCATGTTTAGGGTCATTTAATATGTTTTGCACCATGGTTATTTATGTCATTATATTATCATTCCATTATGTCACATTTTTTACCTTTATAATGACTTGAAAAAGTGTGTCAAAAAAAATTCCAATGTACAGGTGTTAGTTGAGTGTCATATGGTATTTTTGTAACTAAAAATGTAGGTTTAATGTGGAAGGGAGATAACAATAGTTTTAAGCAGTATAAAGGTAGTTATATGGTCAAATACAACTAATTGTCACATGGGATGTTTTTATGAGGGTGTTTTCATATTCCCACATGTATTTTACAAGATTTAGAAGATTTAATAGGTTTTAAAATGGCAAAAACTGACTTTTATTTCTTATCACTCTCCTAGACAAGGCAAAAAGGTCAACTGATCTTCCTTTGGTATAGACAAGAGGAGGTGAGTTAAATAAAATTCCTTTATTGGGTAGTGTTAATATATATATACTTCAATTTCATGGAAATAGTTGTATTTTTGGTGTACCATGCTCTATGAATCATCACTAAGAAGGTTGATGACTTAAAACTACTTGCTCATCCCTATGGCCTTCATTTTTCTCATCTATTTTTTATTATCTAATGAATCAAATAGTTGTATGTGTTTTTAAGACATGATTTTTCCTTTTAATGTTTATTATAATCTCATTTTCATGTGTGGAGGTCAAATAATAAGTAGGATAGTCTCACTTTGCTAGTAGAAGGCACAATGGAAGTCTATAGATAGTGTTTCATTAGTAGCAGAGATTCACCCTCCTATAAATGGTTTCAGAACAAATGTGATATTTTGTTTTCAACCTCTCCAAGTATGGTGATCATTTTATCCTTCATATTTTAAATCTCAAAAGGTCATGATTAGAGGTGCAAAGTCTACAAAAATTAACATAATTAAATGACCCTGCAATTGTCACCTATAGAACTGTGTGAGAATGTACAAACAATTACTATTAAGAGATGTGATCTTAATGTTGTAACTTTGAAATGTTTGAATTTTAAATCCTATAAATTTTAAAATATAGTAAACCACATACTCAGACCCTTCACTGACATTGACAGTTAGTCCTCTTTATGACAACCACCTATAGCCACATGTAGGCATGTACGGATAACTATAAGGCCATTCAAAATCCAATAAATAGGTTATAAACATTTATATGACATGAATGAATGATATAAATTATATATAGGGTCAATTTTTTATAACTTTAATTCATTTAAAAATTTGTAGTTAACCAAAGTGAAAATGTTTCTTATGAGCTCAATTACCTTAATATCTCTGATTGAATTCTTTGATCGAATAATGAATCATCTTTTGGTAAGTGTTTATGTGGTTTGTGCAAGTCTAATCATTTAAAATTTGTAGATTTAATGGATATGTCACATATCAAAATTAAAATAATATTTATAGGTCAAGAGAGGATAATTTTTGGATTATTTCAATTCAATCATTTTTTCACTATAGACTCTCAGTGAAAATTATAGTGCTTTCAAGCAAAATGAACCTCAAAATTGTAAACTCCTAGTGCATTTATTGAATAAATATGGGAGCATGACCTAGAAGAGTAAGTGAGATCATATAAATATGTGATTTTACTTAATGTATTCAATATATAACCAAGGGATTGGACCACAATGTCTAGGTAGTACATTGTCCACCTACAAGATTCTTGACTCTCCAAATAAGAACTTATAGGTGACATAGTCAATAGACTAGCTAGGATAGTGAAAAGAAAATCTTGGGTGATAAAGAAGAGTTGGAATATGTAATATTAAATATAAAATTATAAATTTAACCCATATATGTGGTATTTAGATAAGCATCATCATCTATAGAGACCTTGAAAATTATGAATACACACCTACAGTTGTGACATAATCTATAGACTAGCTCATGCATTGAAAGATACTAGGTGATTGATGATCAGAGGTTTAAAATGGTATGAACACATTGAAACCATACAAATAATTTATTATTACATTTTTATGTGACTTTAAATGATATTAAATAGGTTAAATACTAGTTTTTAAATACCATACTCAGCCAGTCTAAAAACCTGCCTGCAGTCAAGGTCCTAGTGAACTAGTTTTGAAATATCTGATGTTTGAGGAGTCTAGAGTTGTGAAAAAGATATTAAACCTGGTATATATTATAATTTATACCTATTATAACCTATTTTTAAATATTTTTCCAAATTCATTAGGGGAGGCTCCCTCTTTTTTTTAATCTCAGATAGAGGACACTCCCTGGTCAAGATACCCAATAGTTTAGTATGAAAGGAGTGAAATAAATGAAGGATATAGTGTTGAGTGACATTGGAATGTTGTGAAGGATTTAAATAAATGTTTAAATATAAATTAAAGGATTTAAAACCATTATAAACCTTCAATAGGGTCATGACACCCAAAAAATATAGTCAGGCCTATTAGGCTTAAAACTAGGCCTAAGCCTTACATGTGTCTCACTTGATCTCTATGACCATGAAATACTTCATAATAACCTTTAGGACCTTAATAGGATAATTTAGAGTTTATTGGATCAAATTTTTTAGATAAAATTTCAAAATTGGTCAATTTGGTTTTAATCCCTATCATGCCTACACAGAATGTGTGAGAGAGCTTGAGAGGCCATGTTTAAGTGCTCATATATGTATGGATATTTTGTATGAGACCTCAAGCACTTGGGGAGAGTTTAATAGGGTCCTATAACTAATTTTTTAAAAATTGTTTCTAAGGTTGGATGTCAAGATTTTATAAACAATCTATAACATTCCAAACCTTTTAAACCTTCTTAAAACCTTGATTTGGACCTGATGGAGAAGATATGGAGAGTAATTCATTCATTAGGGGCCAGTTTTCCATGAATGTTATTTTAAATTTTTTTTAACTCTCTCAATATTATTTCCATCGACTTTATCCATACTATCACTTATACAGGCAAGTCTAAAACTTTGGTTTTTATAATTTGTTAAGTATTCTATAGGTACAAAAGAGGATGGATAAGTGAGAACTATTGTGTTAGGTATTTATATACTTATCCTAATTTTTAAAACTCATTTATCACCTTGATTTAAACATGAAAATAATTCTGTTATCTCATTCATAAAAGGTAGTCTAAATAGATAGTGAGAAGGCAAGATGACTATCAAATAATGTAAGTGATGAAGTCTTATTATGAGTTTCATTAAGGTCTATTTGAATATATGAGAGGACAAAGGAGTTTCATTTAATCTTACATAATCACCTCTTCAATGACATATATTTTAAAAATTATAAGTCCACTTTGGGTGACAAGTGTGAGAACATACCTAGAAGGCTAGTGATGAATGACTGTAGGCAATGAATGATAGAGTGACAAAGATGAATGCATCAGTTAAGGAGGCATAAGATGATATTTAATTGGCCCTATTCTATGACCTTATCACATGATAGACCACATGTGTTCAAGGCTTCTTATGTAAGTTTTAAAACACTTAAGTTCACTCCTCACCATCATGAAGGTAGTTTCAAAGTAAGGCAATGAAGGGCCTATGCCAACTTGAGGAAGGTGCTCTATTTGAGATTGATATATGTTTATAATATATTCTTGAATTATTTTACACTTCATTCCATGGAATTATAACTAGTTTATCAATTTTTACACCTATTATTGTGACCCTTGAGCTTCACTTCTTCTATCTCTTCTCTTATGTTCTATATATTCAAGCCTTTTTAGGATTTGTAATAGGGATCCACAATTGGTATGGCAAAGCCCTGCTAGTTTTGCATACCTCATTTGACTTTTAATAAAGTTTTATAAGTTGATTTAATTATATATCAATCCTCTTACATGAATATGTGTTAAGTGGTCTAAGTGTGTTGACAACTGATGAATATGCTTTCCTTGCTTCCATGTCTACTCTTGCGATATCTCATGTGATTAATATCTCTTCTAAAAAGTTTCATAAAGTGTATTGTCTGTTAAGTGTGTCTTGAAGTGTGAGAGGGACTAGCAGTGTCTTTTATTAGACCTTATTTTTACCCACATCTAGATAGGCATATACAATCTACCTCCATGAGAAATAATTATGTCTAGAAGGACATTGAGTTCAAGGTTCAGTTTGAGCAGTCTTCTTTCTTGGTATAGATGCAAAGCATGTTGTGTGGAGTAATATTTGGTGTATCACCTCATTAGTATAGTTTTATTTTATGTCTCCTTCTTCCCTTTTTAGATCCCTAATAGTGATTATCTTAGTGTAGTTCTGAGCATTAAGTATAAATCAAGGGAGCTATCCCATTAAAACCTAGAGATCTGTCTCTTTTAGTGGCTTGTCTATAAAGGGAAATAGTTTTATGTTGTCCTAAAATTGAGAAGGTATACTTGAATTTTATAGGGTTAAATTTTAGGCTAAAATAATTTTGGCATGCCCAATAGGACGTGAAGTCCATGAAGGTTGCTTAAGGTAGATGTTGACTTTGACAACAAGGACCTGTAATAGTCTATTTATTGAATAATTTGGTGACTCCAAAGTTTCAATATTGGCTACAAACTAGTGCACTCTTTCATGCATATGGTAAACACAAGGTCTCTTACCAAGGGCATACCTTTTTAATTTTAAGATATTGCTCCTTATTCATATAAATTAAGTATATTTGAGCACACCCATACCTATCTAAAGAGGTCCTATCTTACTCACAAGCCCATAAGAAAGTTTTTAATTCATCCATTCTTCCAAAGTCCTAAGGACACCATGGAAAGGAACCATCCTTTTTTTTCCTTCAATGTTTATATCCCTCTAAATATTTCTCACTATGATTATATTCCCATATCTTCCTCAAATGTGTTCCATCATACACCGGTGAGTCTTTCATCACACCCATTGATATATATGTAATATTGCGAACTTCTATAATATCCATCACATCATACAGGAGAACATTACAATCAAGTTGTTGGTTATCTCCTTCAAATAAAAACCTCTTAACTAGTATGGAACATTGGCACCTAGATCAATCATAACTTGGGATGAGCTGAGGAGATCTATTGAAAAGAAGATTTGAGGACAAGAGTGAGAAATTGTCACTTACCAAAAAACTCTCACCACCATTAGAAAAACACCTCAAGAAGTCATTCAATACTTCAATATAATATTTTAGAAGACATGGGATAGAATCCTAATATTTATAAGACCAATAGCTCACCATGCTTTCCTTTATTACTTTAAAGCATTTAATAGTGACATTTCAATGATGATACAATCTATTGAATGGTGACATTCTATGCCTAATGCCTATAAGGTGGCCATTAGGGCAAGAGAATTATTTGATTTAGGCTAGGGAAGATTTATCCTAAGACCTCCCTTTCCTCCATTTACTAGACTTGAAAACTCATACACCTATTTTTGCTCCTATTATTTCACCTAAAAATAAGTCTATTATCCCTATTCAACCAAACAAACCTAATGAGGTAGAAAGAATGATATCTATGGAGTAAGATATCATAGGTCTAAAGAGGATCATTCAATAGTATCAAGTGAAGACATTCTAAAGTCAATATCAATCTAATAAATCCTACCCCATCTATTAAGGTAATGTACCTTCTTTCTAAGGTCATACTCAAGGTCAAGGATAGCTGGTCCAATATATGACATATGGTGGTTACAATGCCAATAATCCCTCTACCTCAAGGTCACTATTGACTACTCAAAATCATCTTTCCCAATATCATAACATTTAACCTTCATTGGATCAACCTTATAACCCATATCCCTATGTCAATGAAGATTTTAACCAAGACTTCATTAAAAATTTGGGGACTATGCTAGCTATGACTCAAAATGAAGTACCTAATAAAGGAGTGACTAATGTTCAAGGTGTTCAAGTGGGGTCTACATTGGTTAATTACCATCAAGATTACTCATGTGTATTCAATCATCAAGGGCAGTCAATTATGGATACAAGTTATATAGTTTCAAACTCGAGTAAGAGGAAGGTCATTGAAGAATTTCAAGGGGATGTTAGTGGTTCTATAATGAATGTTCAAATAAGTACAATACTAGGTATGTCCAATGCTATTTTAAGTACATAAGTAAGTCAAATATATCAAAATGTTAGGAATGATTTCATACCTCCAAATTCTTAAGGTTTAGGTAGCATGATTTCTTCTAGTGGGCAAGCAAGAGTTAGTGGTCCTTTAACTAACATTGTGAAGCAAATGAAGAGGTATCAAGTGAATGTATCCATATGTGATACATTGGATATACTTGGAAAAGAATACCTACTTCAAGAAGAGCTATCCAATCTCAATTTGACATCCAAATAGCCTATCCAAAGAGAGGCATCCTTGAGAAACATCGTGAAGCTAAGTGAAAGACAATCAAGAAAAGTTGAAAAGGTAGAAAAACATCCTTCATTATATATATCCATCACCATTGGAGATTATTTGGTATATAATTATATCATTGATAGTGGAGCTAGTATGTATGTCATGTCCAAGTTGGTAGATGATAAACTAAACTTGAAGTATGAATGTCATGCTAAAAGAGTACTCCCATTAGATGGGTCAGCTACCAAGACCATTGGTATAATAAGAGGTTTTAAAATTATTTTCCATGCTTGTCGTACCTTCATCATTTTTTGGGATGTTGTAATGGTTTATGTGCCTCCTCATTTTGAACTTTGTTTATCTAGATATTTCATCGCTAAAATTGGAGGTTATCTGACTTCAGACCTATCTTACATGTGTTTTAAGAATAGATATGGTACAAAAGTGAAAATGAATTCAGAACCTCTTTCTAGTTTTCATGTTTAACCCTATGTACCTTACACTTATACCATGAATTTAAATGTTGTTGAAGAATATGATCACTCTAATGATCAATAAAATATAACTCTCCTTGATGGCACACCTAATTTGTATCTTGATGAGTGGGATGCTGAACAAGGTGGATTTGAAGAAACTAATATTGGAACTTACATTATTTATGATGATATTGATGGAATACTTGAGGTAGCTCATGACAAAATCCTAGAACATGTTGTATTGGGAAGTTATCTTGCATATGAGGATGGTGATACAAGTATCCTAGATTTTTCAAAATATGACAATCTTAGTGAGCAGCCCATTCTACCTGTACAATTAAAAGAAATACTCTTGAGCATGAACATCATGAAGAGGTAAATAACATATGGTAGAAATACTATGACATTCTCTAAGAATTTGAGGAGGTTAACAAAACTTCATTCCTTCAAGATTAGTGTAGACCTGATGTTAAGGTCAATCATGTTCTTAATAAACACAAAGAAAAGTTTGAGACCTTAGCTAAGAAATAAACAACCATAATGAACAAAAAAGTGATTGGAAGATATAAACATGGTGTTGATGACTTCCAATAGAAGATATATCTTGTTTAAAATGTGCATGAAGATGAGAATATTGTTGTGATCTCTAATGATCCAATTATAGACTGTCAAGTGAGCATGACAAAGCTTAGGCAAGTTTCAAATCTAAATAAACCTCCAAGAGTGATGGAGGGAGTGTTATTCACTACCCCAAATGACCAAATTGTATTTAGTAAAAGCTACAACCATGGTAAGTCTCTTGATTACCTCCACAAAAAAGTGTTCATAGACAAGCATGCCTCATATGATGGATTGTTTACTTGAAGGAATAGTGATGCAAGGAGAATTATCTTTGTCCTTGGTTGAAGTAATGTATAAGATTATTCTTCACCTCAAGTGTCTTGATTTATTATATATACTAGGATAGGTGTGTTTGCTTTCAGTTGGTTTGTGTTTTCCCTAAGTGTTCATGATGAACACAAATATGAGTTTGTTTATTATCTTATTACTTTTTTCTTTGTTGTGTATGGTGTGTTTGGTGTCCTTTAAAAGGATTTTTAGTGTTAATAATAGTGTATAGGTGACCCCATATCCCAATGGATAGGATAAGGCTACTAGTATTTGGCATAGTAGGCTTGCCACCCCTAGGAAATCACCAAAATGTTGACCAAATTTGACCCTAGGTCAAATTAGGTCGACCCCCTATATATTCAAACTTACTATAGGGTCTTTTTTGGTCATAACATGATCACATAGTCATGTTTAAGGTCATTTAATATGTTTTACACCTTGTTTATTTATCTCATTATCTTAACATTCCCTTATGTCACTTTTTTGACCTTTCTAATGACTTATACATTTTTCAAAAGAATCCTATCAAACTATTTTCCAAAATAAAAGGTTTTATTTGAGTGTTATATGGTATTTTGGTAACTTAAAAAGGTAGTTTCAACATGGAAAGGAGGAAATAAAAGCATTTTAAAGTAGTTTAATGATAATTTTATGGTCAAATATAACTACTTGGCACATGTGATGGATTTATTAGGATCTCTTAAAAATCCCACATGTTTTTTCCAAAATTTCTGAAATTTAACAGGTTAAAAAATGGTATAAACTAACTTATATTTGCTATCGTTCTCTTAGACAAGTCAAAAAGGTCAATCGATCTTCCTTTAGTACAAACAAGAGAAGGTGAGTTAGAGAAAATGAATTTGGTAGGTGGTATTAATCTCTATGTACTTCCTTTTCATGGAAAGAGTTGTAGGTTTTGTATACCATGCTCTATGAACCATCACTAATAAGGTTGATGACTTAAAACTACTTTCTCATCCCCATGACCTTTAGTTTTCTTATTTATTTGAAATTGTCTAATGATTCCAAGAGTTGTGTGTGTTTTTTTAGATATGGTTTGTCCTTTTCATGGTGCTTCTAATATATTTTTCACATGTGGAGTTCAATGAATAGGCAATATTCTCTCATTTTGCTAGTGGAAGGCACCATGGAAGTCTCTAGATAGTTTTTCATCAGTAATAGAGTTTCACCCTCCTATAAATGGCTTAAAAAAATGTGATATGTTGTTTTCAACCTATCCAAGTTTGGTGATTAGTTTCTCCTTTGGATTTTGAATCTCAAAAGGTCATGGTTAGAGGTGCAAACTCTATGATAATTGACATAGTAAAATGACCCTGTAATTGTCACCTACAAGACTATGTGAGAATGTTCAAACAATGATTGTTAGGAGATGTGATCTTAATGTTCAAAATTTTCAATGTTTAAATATGGTTTGAAATAATATAAACTTCAAAACATATTCAACCACATACTCAGACCCTTTGTTGACACTAATAGTTAGACCTCTTTGTGACAACCACATGCAGGCATGTACAGACAACTGTAAAGCCACTCAAAATCTAAGAAATAGGGTATACCATTTCTATGAATTAATGAATGTTATCAATTATATTTAGGGTCCATTAATATACTTTGAAGTCATTTTCTAAAAATTAGTTAACCAAAGTGAAAATTTTGAGCATGAGCTCAATCACCTTAATATCTTTGAATGCATTATTTGATTAGATATTGAATCATCTTTTGGTAAGTGTTTATGTCGTTTATGCAAGTCTAGTCATTTCATGTTTTTAGTTTAAATGGAAATGTCACATCTCAAAATGAAAATAATATTTCGTTAAAGAGAGGATGATTTCAATTCAATCAAATTTTTACTATAGACACTCAGTGAAAACTATAGTGCTTTTAAACAAAATGAACCTCAAACTTCTAAATTCCTAATGCATTGATTGAATAGAGCTGGGAGCATGACCTACAAGCATAAATAAGTTCATATAACTATGGGATGGTCATTAATGGATTAAATATAGAACCAAGGGAGTGTACCATAGGTTTCAACTTGGAAAATGTCCATATGTTGGAAATATTATCATTGATGTCAAAGGTTTAGTATTATTGGTGATAAAGGCCCCATTGCATTTAATGTTGTTTATATTGGCTACTATGAGTTAATATTTATTTAATATTAATGAATATATTTTTGGTTGCATATGAGACAAAATAAGGGCCCATGGAGAAGTTGAAGAGTCACGAGATAAAGACAAAAGAAGGATGGGATGCATTTTCCCATGAAGAGTCTTCTTGGGGAATACCAAGAGTCACCAAGTGAAGACAAAAGAGTAAATGGTGAATTTCTCATGAAGGGACACTTTGAGGAATGTGAAAAGTCACCAAAGATAAGGACAAAAGTGGGAAAGACGTTTTTGGTCATGAAGGGTCACCACATGACTTTTCAAATGCTTGAATATGAAGGGTCATCCAAGATTGGCACCATTTTCCATGAGGATTGAAGGGTCACAAAGGGGGAAGGCCAAAGGTCATTTGGAAAGATATAAATAAAGTCTTGAGTAGCCATTTGTAATGTGGAAGTGAGAGGTTGATTTGATATTGTAATATCTAGCTTAGAAGAGCAATTGTGAGAGATGAATATGATTTTTATTTGTTATATCTAGCTTAGAAGAGCAAATGTGAGAGAGAGAGGAAGGAGATGTTGTATTGATATATCATTTGTTGAGATAGAAACATTGAGAGATAGGTGTGTGGTATACACAAAGGGGTTAGTGCTCCTGTGGGTTGGTACTCACAAATTGTTGTTGGGTTGGTGCTCGGCAAAGGGGTTAGTGCTCATGTGGGTTGGTGCTCATGAATAGGTGCTGGGTTGGTGCTTGGCAAAGGGGTTTGAAGCTCCTATGGGTTGGTGCTCATGAATTATAGCTGAGGTTTGTACTTGGCAAAGGGGTATGGTGCTCCTATGGGGTTGTTCTCATGAATATATTTGAGATTGATTCTCCATGGTTCTTCCCACATTGGGTTTCCACATTATATCTAGTATCTCTCTCTATCTTGTGTGGATGTTTATTGTTTGATTTTTATTGCATATCTTGAATGTTTGATTAAGTGAAATTTGGTTAAAGGAAAGATTTATAAGATATATAATATACTGATTCACCCCCCCTCTCAGTATATTCCATGCTTAACAAATCGTATTAGAGTAGGTTCCTTCAGAAAGGGTTTAATAGCTTGAAGATAGATCAAAGGAAAAGCACAGATGGCTAAGCAGCTAAAGAAGGAGAATCAAGAGTTGAAATCTATGGTTGAGGCTCTTAAGGAAAAGGTGTGTATCTTGGATTCTAAGTTGGCTATAGAAGTAAAATAAAATAAGATATTTATTCAGGATCTTAAGAATTAGTTAGAGGTTGCAATTTCAATTTTAACATCAAAAGAAGAAGAGTGTAGTCATTTGAAGGATGGATAATCATGAGAAGCTTATAATCAAGGTTGAGAAATATCATGAAATATCAGTCCAAGGAAAGAAGGATGCAGGTTTTGTAGGCAAATCAAAGATCAGGCAGCCTAATGCTTTCAAGTTTTCAAATTCTTTTCATGGCCATTGTTTTGTTTGTCATCATGTTGGTCATAGGGCAAGAGATTGTATGAGGAGAAGAAATCAGTCAAAGGGAGATCTTAGTCACATTAAAGAAAAAGGTATGAGAAATATTGTTTGATTTTGTTGTCATGAGGTTGGCCATATTGCTAGATTATGCCAAAATAAAGTAAAGAGATATTCAAAGTATGTCAAAGATTACAGAGCCCCTAAAAGATATGAGAAGAGCCAAATTAAGGTTTGGAGACCTAAAATAGTAAAAGTTGATCAGGTTGAGTTTAGGAATGAAAATGAATTAATTGCTATAGTAGATAAAGAATCAGATAAGAAGGATTGTAAATAATCTCTTGTTACATTCGAGCATGAGATTTGTCAAGTTAAGATAGTTGCAAAAGTTGAGAAAAAGAAGAACATCATAAATGATAAGGTTAGTAAGTAAAAAAGGTTAGACATGCTTAAATGGATTCTAAAAGAAAAACACAAGAAGATCAAGGAAGAAACAGAGGAGATGTGGGAATCTCCTGAGATTTATTTATAGAACCCTATTGTGTGGGGTGTCTCTTCTAGGCTTCAAGGAGACACTTTTAAAAATTGAAGCATGGTGAATGCTATTGGGTCTTGGATATTTTGCATGACAAGAAGGTGAGTTGACATATTAATTTGTATATCTTTTGAGGGAATATATTTTTGAAGAAAATTTTGCATCAATATTATGGTTTGAGGCTATTAGAATGATTCTTGTAGATGTAGTATTTCAAATGATTATGGTCATAAGAAATTAGAATGTTGAAAAAGAGATAACAATTTCAGAGAGAAAGAAAAGGATACTCATGCAGATTCAATCAAGAAGGATCAAAGTTTCAAAGCTCCATTCATTAGGGAGAAGGTTTAGATATGTTCATGGTAGAAGAAATAACTTGAAGAGTTTATGTTGGTGAAAATAGTTTTGCATGTAAGAGATAAAGATCAGCCATGGTTCATTGATAGTGGATGTTTGAGGCATATGACAGGAGATAAGAGTAAAGAAGATCAATGGTGGTACAGTGAGATTCAGTGATAAAACCACTGCCAGGATAGCCAGAAAAGGTACTTTATTTTTGGATAATGGTAGAACCAAGACTAAGAATTTTTTATAAGCATAATATATTGAGTGTAAGGCAAATATGTGATCAAGGATGCACCTTAAAGTTTCATATGAAAGGAAATATTCAAATGAGTTGATTGCAGATTCTCAAAGGATAGGTAAAATCAGATATCTTCTCAAAGATCAGTGAGAGGAGTTGGGAGTAATTTTAATTACTTCCTGCCATTGATGTTCAACATCAAGTGAGGGGAAGCTAAGTGTTAGCTCTAGGTAGGCCCTTTGTCATTGATGTCAAAGGAGGAGAATAATAGGTATAGGTATAGATGCAAAAAATAGGTATAGGGAATAGGTACAGGTTGCTACAGTAAGGGGGAGTTACTGTATGTTTTTAGATGATGGTATGTATAGGTGATAGGATGTGAGAGTTTCAAGATTGAGGCTGCCATCAATGACAAAGGGGGAGATTGTTGGAAATATTGTCATTGATGTCAAAGGTTTAGTATTATTGGTGACAAATGCCCCATTACATTTAATGTTGTTTATCTTGGCTAAGGTGAGTTAATATTTATTTAATATTAACGAATATATTTTTGGTTACATATGAGACAAAATAAGGGCCCATGGAGAAGTCAAAGAGTCACGAGATAAAGACAAAAGAAGGATGGGATGCATTTTCCCATGAAGAGTCATCTTGGGTAATACCAAGAGTCACCAAGTGAAGAAAAAAGAGTAAAGGGTGAATTTCTCATTAAGGGACACTTTGAGGAATACGAAAAGTCACCAAAGATAAGGACAAAAGTGGGAAATATGTTTTTGGTCATGAAGGGTCACCACATGAATTTTCAAATGCTTGAATATGAAGGGTCATCCAAGATTGGTGCCATTTTCCATGAGGATTGAAGGGTCACAAAGGGTGAAGGCCAAAGGTCATTTGGAAAGCTATAAATAAAGGCTTGAGTAGCCATTTGTAATGTGAAAGTGAGAGGTTGATTTGATATTATAATATCTAGCTTAGAAGAGCAATTGTGAGAGATGAATATGATTTTTATTTGTTATATCTAGCTTAGAAGAGCAAAGGTGAGAGAGAGAGGAAGGAGATGTTGTATTGATCTATCATTTGTTGAGATAGAAACATTGAGAGATAGGTGTGTGGTATACACAAAGGGGTTGGTGCTCAGCAAAGGGGTTGGTGCTCCTGTGGGTTGGTGCTCACAAATAGGTGATAGGTTGGTGCTCGGCAAAGGAGTTTAAAGCTCTTATGGGTTGGTGCTCACGAATTATAGCTGAGGTTTGTACTTGACAAAGGGTTATGGTGCTCCTGTGGGGTTGTTCTCAGAAATATATTTGAGATTGATTCTCTGTGGTTTTTCCCACATTGGGTTTCCACGTTATATCTGGTGTCTCTCTCTATTTTGTGTGGATGTTTATTGTTTGAGTTTTATTGCATATCTTGAATTTTTGATTAAGTGAAATTTGGTTAAAGGAAAGATTTATAAGATATATAATATACTGATTCACCCACACCCCTCTTAGTATATTCTGTGCTTAACACCACATAAATAATTTTTAACTCTCCAAATAAGAACTTACAAGTGATACAGTCAACAGACTAGCTAGGCTAGTAAAAAGACAATCTTGGTTGATAAATTAGAATCAAAAAATGTAATTTTCACTCTTAAATTAAAAATTTTACCCCTTAATTTTTTCTTAAAACAATAATAACCATCTACAAGAACCTTGAGATTTTTGAATACACACCTACAGTTGTGACATAATTTGTAGACTAGCTAATGCAATGAAAGATACTAGGTGATTGATGAGCAGAGGTTTAAAATGGTATGACCACTTTGAAACCATATTCAGAATTTATTATTCCATTTTCATGTGACTTTAAACCATAGTAAATAGGGAGAAAAAACTATTTTTTAAATGCCATAATTAGACAGTCTAAAATCCTACACGCAGTCAAGGTCCTAGTGAGCCAGTTTTGAAAAATATGATGTTTGAGGGGTCTAGATTTGTGATTAAATTATGAAACCTAGTATAGATGATCATCAATACATATTATAACCTCCCATGGTATTATTTTTACCAATAAAATAATGGATATTCTATATATTTTGTCTTAGATAGATGGTACTCCCTAAACAAGATAACCAGTAGTTTGGTATGAAATGAGTGAAATGAATAAGGGAAAAAGTGTTGAGTGACTATGGAATGTTGTAGAGGATTTAAATAGATGTGAAAAAATACATAAAGGAAATTAAAACCATTTGAAACCTTAAGGAGGGTCATGACACATAACAAATATATTCAGGCCTAAACCTAGACCTAATCCCTACAGGTGTCTCACTTTATCTATATGACCATGAAATCCTTCTTATTCATCTTAAGGAGCTTAAGAGGAGAATTAAGAGTTGAATAGAACCATTGGTTTGTATATAAACATCCAAAATTGGTTTATTTGGCCTTAATCCCTATTAGGCCTACATATAATGTGTGAGAGAGATTGAGAGGCCAAGTTTAAGTTTTCATATCTATACAGATCTTGTGCATGAGACCTCAGGCACTTCGGGAGAGTTGAAGGTAGTCTTATTGACCAAATTTTACTTTTAGGTTAAATTCAGAACCCTATACATGAAAACATTAGTTTTTAAGTGTTTTAGGGGTCTAATACATACGTCAAAAGGTGTTTTATAGGTTAATTAATGTCATTTAATGTTATACTAGCCTTGGTCCTTAGTCATTTTAATCCTTTTAGTCATTTTGAGGTCAAAAAGTGGCATTTAATGAGTTTTATAGATTTATTTGGAAGTTTTAAGGTTAAAAAAATGCGATGTCACTCCCTCCCCATGTGTCCTAATAGGTCTTAATCAGTTGACACAACTAAAAATTTATAGGTTCTTTAGAGGAAAGGGCATTTTTCTTGAGAAAAAAGGTGAGTTTGGCACTTGTACAGCCTATGGGTAAGTGTGCCATGTGAGATAAGGTTTTAATATGAATCTTCATCTTCCTCAAGTTCATTTATAAAATTTAAGTGATATGAAAGTCCCATTTTAGGCCCAAAACCATTCTGCTCCTTTCTTACCCTTCTAGACATACAAAAGTGATCAATAGGTTCATGCTTAGCATGGACAACTAAAGAGGTTTTAGGTAAAATTATTTCGGGAGGTTTTATTAAAATCAAATAAATTAATTTAAATAATATAATTTTGAATAATGGTTTCCTATGCTTTATGAACCATCCTCATAAAGTTGACTATGCTTGTTATTTCATGCACCCCATAGGTTTTACTTCATTTTGGGAAAGTTTGTACGAGCCAATTGGTGATGTTGAATCCAAGGGGTGCTATATCTCTTATTATATTCTTTCCATTTTTAATTTCATGTTTCATGGTGTTTGGATGAGAAAATTATTGCATGTTGTAGGAAGGTGCTACTATGTGTAGTCTCAATTAGTTTTCCTTATTTACAAAATGTTTAGTTATCAAAACAGTTATCATAGGAATGTGATGTGATGTTTTACATGTTTTAATTCTCTAAATACCATCTTAATTTCATTTTTGACCTTGAAACATCAGACCTTATCTTCTACACCCAGTCTTGTCATACTCACTATCAACTCTTTGCTTGTTCTCAATAACAACCATGTTTTTGAACTCTGATCATGATTATAAATAAGAAAATAAGAATATATAATGTTATTTTCATGGTATTATGGTATGATAAGTCATATTGAATACCCAAAGTAGCACAAAGGACCCTGATAATAGTCATGTATAACATATATAGTTAGGTAGCCATTAAAGTACACCTACAAGAGTTCTGATGATGTCTTGTTGAGAGTTGGAAAGCTTGATATGGGTTATAGTCTCTTAATATTAATAAATTTTCATTTTAATGCTTGGTGAAGGAAAAAAAGTGCTTACAAATTTATTCATCTTACATACTACCCAAACCTCATGCTTATTACCTATGTATGTTGATGACCACCTATAAGTGGTACCATAAGAATTTGAGGTGTCAATAGAAATAGGAACTAGTTGAATTTATATTTTAAGCCTTGGTGTGGTCATAAATTCATGGTATGCTCATGTAGAATTATAGGTTGGAAAATAGGAATGAGGAACAAATTTTAAAAGGTAATGACTGAGTCTAGGCCCATTTTCCCTGAAAATACAAAATAGAGGTCCAAGAGGGTTTTATGAATATCATATGACATGACTATGAGGAATTTTGGGGCATTATAATGGCTTGGTTTTATAACCTCTAGCATAGACAAGTAATTTTCAAAGTTTGGAGGGAAGAGAGTTGATGGAGTATAGTTTTTGAAGCCTCAAAGTTGCCTCCCAAAACACTGAATTCCTTCACAGATATCTACAAGTTTTGAACTACAAAATGACCTTAGAACTTCAAGGAGGAAACAAGGAAAACTCCCATGTTTACAAGACCTTATGGTGTGAAATATATCTTAATGAGCATGTAGGCCATCAACAAAATTTTATTACTGAGGTTTCAAGGTCTAATATCCACGTATAGGTGTCCCATTATGCAAACATCCACCTACAAATGAGTAAGTAGGTAGTAGGTTGAACATGGTGTCTAAGTGGTAATTAAAGCCCATACAAATAATTCAGGTCTAATAGGTGCTAAATGAAAAAATTTATTGATCACACAAGAAAAAACCAGTTACAAGATAGTCTCTTGATTCACCAAGTGAACCAATTTTTGATGCAAATCGTCCGGAAGCATATTCAGGTCAGTAATGTTCCAAACAGGGCCATTCTCCGAGGCCCACTTGGCAAGGGAGTCCGCAACATTGTTCCATTCACGGGGAATGTGATGGAAAGAAATATAATTGAAGAAAGTGCTGTAATGTTTAATTTGCTGAACAATAGAATTTAACAGCCAATGTTCTTTACCAGAATTATGATTGTTGAGTAAATTGATGATCACTTGCGAATCCGATTCGCAGACAATATTGAGATAATCACGCTCACAACAGGATTTCACGGCCTCCAGAATGGCGATGCCTTCCATCAAATTATTTGTGTGGTTGCCTTCATACCTCGAGAAGAGAAATTGGATGTTGCCATTGCAGTCTCTCACAATTCCTCCTATCCCTGCCTCTCCTGGGTTTCCTCGGGAGGAGCCGTCAACATTCACTTTCAACACGCCAGGCATGGGAGGAGTCCAATTACCAATTCTGTTGACAGGCCGCGGCTGCTTTAAACCCACACTTCGCCTATTTATGTTGCTGGACGGCGCGCAGTCTATGAGTAAATCCAGCCCGAGCCTTCTACATAGGATGGCGTCTCCAGGATCCCAAACAGTCCCAGCTGCGACCCTGATCATTAAAGTTTCCTATAAAGGTGCGATAATATGGGTCCACAGAAGTCTTACCTCCAGCTGTGCTCCCCTGAAGACACGTCTATTTCTTTCAAGCCACAAATTCCACAGAATAAAAATAGGTCCAACGGTCCAGGCAAGTTGTAAAAGGGAATTCCTTGTTGGAGCTAATCCCAGTCTCTCCCAAAATTCTGTTAAAGATGAAACATGCCAGCAAGGAAGTTCCCAGGCATTCCACCATAGATGCCAGAGTTGTTTAGCAAACAAGCATTGGAAAAATAGATGAGCAGCAGTTTCCTCTCCATTATGACACAGGGCACAAACAGAAGGCCCTTGAAAACCACGTCTACAAAGGTTATCCCAGGTAAGGCATCTATTGTGTGTGAGCAGCCAAAGAAAGAAATTACATTTGGGCCAAGATATCCGATTCCAAATTCTTTTTCCCCAAAGGAACTGACCTCCTTCAGCCATTTGTTTAGACAAAGTTTTGTAACCAAAAGCAACGAAATACTGTCCAGAGGTGTCGCTCCCCCAGGCGAGCTCGTCTTGTCCTTGCAGAGCACTGCATCTTTTGGCTGTAAGGATTTGGGATAATTCACGCTTCTCCTCATCCATACCCTCCGGAGGCCAATCTGAGGAAGCTTTCCATTTGAAACCAATGTTTCTTCCCTGGCTGAAGGCATCTTTGTAATGGATCACCTTGTTCCAACCAGCAGAAAGGAAGGAATCTGCAAGCGTCTGCAAATGCGGATGTGAACGAAGAAGAGGGGGTGCTCCATCCCAGGAGTCTTCCCAGAACAGCGCTTCAGCACCGCTGTTGCAAATCCAGAAGAGGTCTTGTTTAACTAGCTGAGCACCGTTATTAAGTGTGTGCCATATCATTGATCCCCTGCCTTCGAGGGGGAGCCTGGGTATGTCATAGGGTGCAATGTCAGGAAAATACTTGGTAGTCAATATACGAGCCCATAAGGATGACTGATTAGTGCACCATCTCCAGTAAAGCTTGGCCGCTAGAGCTTGACTGGCCAAAATGGCTGATCTCAAACCAAGGCCCCCTTCCTGTTTTGGTTTGCAAACTGTAGCCCAACTGATAAGACTCCATTTAGAGCTTTACAGATTACCGCTCCACAAAAACTTTCTGGAAAGAGCATCATACTCTTTGAGAAAATAAGTGGGAGCAGTTTGAATCATACTACGGTAAGTAGGCAAAGCTTGAATGACAGATTGAAGAAGAATCACTCTACCTGCAGTGGAAAGCCATCTGTTTGTCCAATGTCCAACTTTCTGCTTTAGCTTGTCTAACACATTTTGCCAAAAAAGCCTGGGCTGTCTCCCAACCACTATGGGAATGCCTAAGTAGATCACTGGGAGAACCTGAATTTGGAACCTCAAAATAGTTGCGATTCTTCTCTGAATCGGATCTGGAGTGTTGAAGAAGTAGATTGATGACTTGTGATCATTAATCTTCTGTCCAGAAGCCTCCAGATAATTATCCAGCGTGCTTTGAAAAGCAACCGCTTCTCGAACGCGAGCTTTCCCAGCCAGAACAGTATCATCAACGAATTGGAGATGAGTTAGGGGAGCAATCTCATTCCCCCATCGCCAGCCATATATAGTCTCCTGGGAGACTTGAAATTTCAGAAACCGTCCCAGCCCTTCGGCCATGAGAATAAATAGATATGGTGAGAGGGGGTCTCCCTGCCGAAGGCCTCTAGAAGCTCCAAACAACTCCGAAGGCGCACCGTTGATGAGAACTGAGTATGAAGGCGTGGTTACACAACTTAGCACCCAGCTGATCCATTCTTGCTTGAAGCCAAACGCCAAAAGAATCTTGGTCAAAAATCTCCAGCTGGCCCTGTCACAAGCTTTGGCAAGATCAAGCTTAATGAACATAGCTTTTTCTTGGGAGGTGCTCATGGAATGAATAGCTTCCGAAGCTATCACGACTCCGTCCAGGATTTGTTTGCCAGCTACATATCCTCCTTGTTCCTCCGAAATAAGGAGAGGGAGCAGCCCTTTCAATCTAAGAGCAATAAGTTTCGAGATTATCTTGTAGACAACATTGCAGAGTGCAATGGGTCGATACAAATCAAGCCTATCCGCCTTTTCCTTTTTTGGGATCAGCACAAGGAAGGTAGCATTTAAAGCTTTTAGCATTTCCTTGCTTTGATGAGATTCCTGAATAACCTCTAACAAATCTGCCTTAATAATGTCCCAGAAATCTTGGAAGAATTCAGCCGGAAACCCATCCAGTCCAGGGGCTTTTCCACGCTTAATGCTGAAGACCACCTGCTCAACTTCAGTCATGGTGATTGGGCGCAAAAGGGAATTGTTTGTTCTGTCATCCACCAATGAAGGAATACAAGATAAAATTCTATTTTCAGCAGCTTCATCTGGGTGTGGATTGCTGATAAAAAGTTCCAAGAAATGCCAGACAGCTTCCCTTTGAATAGATTGGGAAGAATTCAGCCGAGTGCCATCCTGAGAAACCAAGGTAGTGAAAAAATTATTGTTACGCCTAGCCTGGACAGAATTATGAAAAAAGGCTGTGTTTTTGTCTCCTTCCTGAAGCCAGTCGATACGGGCCTTCTGTTTCCAATAGATCTCTTCTCGGAGCTCCCATTCCGATAAGGTGTTTATAGCTCTAGCTTCCTCCAAGCGCAGGGCCTCAGAGAGACCGCAGTCTCTTATCTGTCTTGTGATGGCGTCCAGCTGATTTTGAGCTTGCTTCTTCATACCTTGTAGATTTCCAAAGCAATTTCTATTCCAAACCTGTAATTTCCTTTTAACATGCTGCAATTTCTTGAGGAAAGAATACATAGCTGTTCCATAAGCCGGGGCTCCCTGTCTCCACCACTGTTTGATCAGGTCATTGAGAGATGGGTCCCTAAGCCACATCAATTGAAATTTGAAAGGAGGTTTTTTGGGACCCCCAATCAGCCCAATAGAAAGTTTGATGGGCCAGTGATCGGATCCTCTCCAATCCAAAATCTCAGAAGTGAGTGAAAAGGCATTGGACTGCCAAAAACAAGACACTAAAAATCTATCCAGACGCTCTGAAATGGAAGCATTACCTGATCTTCTATTGTGCCATGTGAACAACCCATTCGAAGGTTTGATGTCTGAAAGGCGAAGCACTTCCACATTATGCCGAAGGCAGTCAGAAGAAGGGCCAAGACGACTTAAACCACCTCTTTTCTCCTCCAAGGTTATGACAGCATTAAAATCACCAGCCACTATCCACGGCAAGAATGGGTGATATTTTCTGATATAGCGGATATGCTCCCATAGTTGCAGTTGACCAGCAATGTCAACAGGTGCATATATTGTGGTAATCAGGGTTAGTTCCCCAGTTTCCAAAGAAGAAGCAACTACTGACAAAGCTGAAATGCTGGAGATCCAATGAAGAGGTGTAATTTTACTTGGATCCCATCCCATGGCTATTCCTCCTGAGGTACCTCGAGCACCAACACATTGCCAATGGCCAATGGACCAGATATAAGGCGCACAAGCAAATAATGCGTCAACTGAAAGTTTAGTTTCCTGAATACAAACAATATCTGGGTAGTGATCCCATACTAATCTACGCATAGCTTTTTGCCTGGGGGAGCTATGCAAACCCCTTGTGTTCCAAGAAAGGACAATCATTATTTGGATTGGGGGAAGTGCTCATCTAAGGTTTTAACAACCCCTGATTCTACTAGTAAATCACCTGTGATTTTGATTCTTTCATGATCTTTCTTCCGTCCTCCCTTGAGAGGAGCTGAAGATGTGGCCTTTTTAAAAGATTTTTGCATTAGACCCAACGCTCCAACAGGCCCTTTATCTTTTCTGCCAGCTTCTACTTCCTTGACTAAATCTGCCCACCTGACTTCCTTCTCCTTTAGCTCCTGAAAAGTTTTCGGTGCTACCTCATCCCCACTTAGAGGATTGTCTAGAACTTCCTGTTCCATGTCTTGAGATTCATTAGATTCTAAAATTTGTTTGGGCTCTGAAGTAGCGCCCAGAATTTCCTTCGGAATACCGTCTTCAATGTTCATGCTGTCCAAGACTTCAAATTTGTTGAAACCCTGATCCAACTGCCTTTCAACATATCCACGCCTTTGTCCACGGCCTCTGGCACGCTTCTTGACAGGGGTGAAATCATCCATACCATTGAGGAAGCGATCTGCTGTTCTATGCGTAGAGCTACCATCATTTAAGATTTTGCCTTTATCCGTCCCAAGGGATTGTGGTCTAGCAAGTTCATTCTGAGTTAAATTGCCCGCTACCTTCTTCTCTGAGGCTGAATTTGGCACAGAATATTCAGGGGCAGGTACTTTGAATTTGGCAGCTTGCGGGCATTGCCGATGAAGATGCCCATAAACATGACAGATTCGGCATCTGAAAGGAATGGATTCATAATCGATTTGTTGAATCCATGACGAGGATCCCATACAAATCTCTATTGAATCTGGCAAAGGGTTATTGAGATCCATGTCCACACAAATGCGGGCGTAAGTAATGATCTTTTTATCCAGTGATTGATGTGCAATCGCTGTTGGCGTGCCTAGCATAGTTGCAATTTGTTTGAGGATGTCCTCCCTCCAGAATTCTAGCGGAAGTCTTGGGAGCCAGACCCAGACCGGAACACATGCTGGAAGCTCTTCAGCTGAATTAAAATTTACATGCCAGGGTTTAAGAAACAGGCCCACTCTCTCATAGAAATAGGGGCCCCCTTCGAAAACTCGATTTCGGTCCGACGCTGAGGAGAAGGTTACCAAAAAATAACTGTTTCCTGCTAACATGATATCAAAATCCCCATTAACTGTCCAGGAGCGGTGAATCCAAGTTTCTAATGCCCCCTGAGGGATCCGTATACCCAAAAATTTACAAATTAGCATGTGGAAGGAAAGGTATTCAACATCCTCTTGAACTGTTTCTTGTGGGATTATAAGGACTGGACGTTCCTGTTTTCTCATTAAACAACCATTGAACTTACTCAATTTCAACCGCTCCCCAACATAATGTTCCTCCTGCCTCAAGGAATTCGCTCCAGGAGTCGAGGCAGTCTGCCTGGGGCTCGATTGCAGGCCACCGTGCCCTTCTCTGCTCGCATCCGTCTCCTTTTCACGCTCCATCCGATCCTCGCTCGGGGCTAATGATAGGCTTAGATATTTTATTTTACATGATGTTTATGGTTATACCCATCTCTTTATTTCTCGAGTGTTTCTTTTGTGCCTATATAATAGGATTCTTTTTATTTTTTAGACATGATATTTAATACATTTCTCAATCTCTTCATTGATTCTAATATGGTCTTAGATCTTGTGGTGTAAGAAGCTTGGGAGGGAGCCTTTGGAGTGAAATAGAATCGATCTTCTCAGGGAGGAGCATGAAGTGCCTAGTAGAGATATAATAGAAGGAAAATATATCATTTTTTCCTATGACCAACCAAAAATAGAATACTCACAGAAAATGTAGTAAAAGGTCTATCTAAAAAAATAAGAAGCAAAAGCAAAGGCTTACATTTTTTATTTTTTTCCTTGCTCTCTCCATGTAGGACATATGTTGTTTAGCTTGGAGGAAAATGCCAAAAATTAATTTGAACATTATTTTTTAATATTATTATTTTTATAAAATTTTATGGTTTGAGAGAAGATTGTAGTAAATGATAGAATTGAATTTGGTTGAGAATCAAGTCTAGAAACAACATCTAAAGTTTATTGGTTGGTAAATTCTATAAAGTTTGGGGAGGAGACCAAATTTTAATTCAGTCCCTATTTTTGGTGTGTGAGGGGTCTAAATTTTTATCTATTCTAAGAGAAGATCACATTAAGTAACATAATTTAGTTTGGCTAAGTATCAACTTCATAATCTACTTTACAAGTTCAGGTGATTTTGATTGGTCCAAACATTTATGCAAGCTTATTTACTAAAGTTTTGAAATTCATTATTATTTAAATTTTTTTATTTTTTAAAATTTAAATAAATTCAAAACTTTAGCATATAAGGGGTGTTGGGGACCTATGGGTGATTAATTACCATGGAAGGGTCTAGAAACTTAAAAATTTCACCATTTTCTAGGTTTTTATTTGGATTTTGATGGAGAAAGAAAATTTGAAATCAGAGCTATAGATCTCTTTATTTAATTTTTTTTAATGTTTTTAAGTATTTTTAAAGATAAAAAGTTTAAAATCTCCCAAACGGTGTTGATTTTTTTGTTAAAAATTGGAGGTATTAACTAGTTTGTGATTTGAGTCCATGGGTAGAAGAAATTTTATGTAAAGTCATTTTTTTTGTATATTTAAATTTTTATAAAAAAGAGGTCAAAATGGCTAGTTTAAAACACCTCTTGTTTCCATACTAACAAAACATAACATGCAAGAATTTTAGTTTGTGGATCACATGGTTTTGATGATATGTGAATATTATAATATTGATCAAATAGTGCTTGATAAAGAGAAAAAACATGCCATTAATACTGATGACTATAATAAATATCATCATGAGGATATTATGTTGTTAAAACTATTAGTAGTAGATAATCTAATATTAGAGGTCATAAATGCAACTAGTACATCAACTTTGTGTCTAATCTTACTTATAAATATCAAGCTTCTTAAGTCGGTAGGGTATTGTATTTGAATAATTTTTTATTGTCCACTAAGATTTGAGAAGGTAGACCCATTTATTATTTTTTGTTATAGAGAAAAGACATTAGTGATCAATTAAAGGCTCTGCAGAACCTTGTTGATGAGCAATATTTAATTGCTCTAGTTGTGCAACACTTCTGACCTTCATTTGAGTCATTTATGGAGTCCTTGCACATGATTATTGAGATGCAAAGTTTGGACATTGAAAATTTATCCAAATTTCTATTGTAGAAAAAGAGATGGTAGGAGTAGGTAGTTTTATCTACATATACTTCCACAAAGAGTATATTTTTCATCAAGGGAAAGGGTAAATAATTTGATAAAATTAGTAGTTCTCCAACATAAACTTCACAAGCAAGTGGTTCTAATAAAATATCTAACTGGAAATATTTTTATTATAAGTAACATGGTTAATGTTGACCAAACTTCACCTTAGGTCAAATTAGGTCAACCCCATATATATTCAAACTTATTATAGGGTCTTGCTAGGTCATAATATGGTCACATAGTCATGTTTAGGGTCATTTAATATGTTTTGCACCATGGTTATTTATGTCATTATATTATCATTCCATTATGTCACATTTTTTACCTTTATAATGACTTGAAAAAGTGTGTCAAAAAAAATTCCAATGTACAGGTGTTAGTTGAGTGTCATATGGTATTTTTGTAACTAAAAATGTAGGTTTAATGTGGAAGGGAGATAACAATAGTTTTAAGCAGTATAAAGGTAGTTATATGGTCAAATACAACTAATTGCCACATGGGATGTTTTTATGAGGGTATTTTCATATTCCCACATGTATTTTACAAGATTTAGAAGATTTAATAGGTTTTAAAATGGCAAAAACTGACTTTTATTTCTTATCACTCTCCTAGACAAGGCAAAAAGGTCAACTGATCTTCCTTTGGTATAGACAAGAGGAGGTGAGTTAAATAAAATTCCTTTATTGGGTAGTGTTAATCTATATATACTTCAATTTCATGGAAATAGTTGTATTTTTGGTGTACCATGCTCTATGAATCATCACTAAGAAGGTTGATGACTTAAAACTACTTGTTCATCCCTATGGCCTTCATTTTTCTCATCTATTTTTTATTATCTAATGAATCAAATAGTTGTATGTGTTTTTATGACATGATTTTTCCTTTTAATGTTTATTATAATCTCATTTTCATGTGTGGAGGTCAAATAATAAGTAGGATAGTCTCACTTTGCTAGTAGAAGGCACAATGGAAGTCTATAGATAGTGTTTCATTAGTAGCAGAGATTCACCCTCCTATAAATGGTTTCAGAACAAATGTGATATTTTGTTTTCAACCTCTCCAAGTATGGTGATCATTTTATCCTTCATATTTTAAATCTCAAAAGGTCATGATTAGAGGTGCAAAGTCTACAAAAATTAACATAATTAAATGACCCTGCAATTGTCACCTATAGAACTGTGTGAGAATGTACAAACAATTACTATTAAGAGATGTGATCTTAATGTTGTAACTTTGAAATGTTTGAATTTTAAATCCTATAAATTTTAAAATATAGTAAACCACATACTCAGACCCTTCACTGACATTGACAGTTAGTCCTCTTTATGACAACCACCTATAGCCACCTGTAGGCATGTACGGATAACTATAAGGCCATTCAAAATCCAATAAATAGGTTATAAACATTTATATGACATGAATGAATGATATAAATTATATATAGGGTCAATTTTTTATAACTTTAATTCATTTAAAAATTTTTAGTTAACCAAAGTGAAAATGTTTCTTATGAGCTCAATTACCTTAATATCTCTGATTGAGTTCTTTGATCGAATAATGAATCATCTTTTGGTAAGTGTTTATGTGGTTTGTTTAAGTCTAATCATTTAAACTTTGTAGATTTAATGGATATGTCACATATCAAAATTAAAATAATATTTATAGGTCAAGAGAGGATAATTGTTGGATTATTTCAATTCAATCATTTTTTCACTATAGACTCTCAGTGAAAATTATAGTGCTTTCAAGCAAAATGAACCTCAAAATTGTAAACTCCTAGTGCATTTATTGAATAAATATGGGAGCATGACCTAGAAGAGTAAGTGAGATCATATAAATATGTGATTTTACTTAATGTATTCAATATATAACCAAGGGATTGGACCACAATGTCTAGGTAGTACATTGTCCACCTACAAGATTCTTGACTCTCCAAATAAGAACTTATAGGTGACATAGTCAATAGACTAGCTAAGATAGTGAAAAGAAAATCTTGGGTGATAAAGAAGAGTTGGAATATGTAATATTAAATATAAAATTATAAATTTAACCCATATATGTGGTATTTAGATAAGCATCATCATCTATAGAGACCTTGAAAATTATGAATACACACCTACAGTTGTGACATAATCTATAGACTAGCTCATGCATTGAAAGATACTAGGTGATTGATGATCAGAGGTTTAAAATGGTATGAACACATTGAAACCATACAAATAATTTATTATTACATTTTTATGTGACTTTAAATGATATTAAATAGGTTAAATACTAGTTTTTAAATACCATACTCAGCCAGTCTAAAAACCTGCCTGCAGTCAAGGTCCTAGTGAACTAGTTTTGAAATATCTGATGTTTGAGGAGTCTAGAGTTGTGAAAAAGATATTAAACCTGGTATATATTATAATTTATACCTATTATAACCTATTTTTAAATATTTTTCCAAATTCATTAGGGGAGGCTCCCTCTTTTTTTTAATCTCAGATAGAGGACACTCCCTGATCAAGATACCCAATAGTTTAGTATGAAAGGAGTGAAATAAATGAAGGATATAGTGTTGAGTGACATTGGAATGTTGTGAAGGATTTAAATAAATGTTTAAATATAAATTAAAGGATTTAAAACCATTATAAACCTTCAATAGGGTCATGACACCCAAAAAATATAGTCAGGCCTATTAGGCTTAAAACTAGGCCTAAGCCTTACATGTGTCTCACTTGATCTCTATGACCATGAAATACTTCATAATAACCTTTAGGACCTTAATAGGATAATTTAGAGTTTATTGGATCAAATTTTTTAGATAAAATTTCAAAATTGGTCAATTTGGTTTTAATCCCTATCATGCCTACACAGAATGTGTGAGAGAGCTTGAGAGGCCATGTTTAAGTGCTCATATATGTATGGATATTTTGTATGAGACCTCAAGCACTTGGGGAGAGTTTAATAGGGTCCTATAACTAATTTTTTAAAAATTGTTTCTAAGGTTGGATGTCAAGATTTTATAAACAATCTATAACATTCCAAACCTTTTAAACCTTCTTAAAACCTTGATTTGGACCTGATGGAGAAGATATGGAGAGTAATTCATTCATTAGGGGCCAGTTTTCCATGAATGTTATTTTAAATTTTTTTTAACTCTCTCAATATTATTTCCATCGACTTTATCCATACTATCACTTATACAAGCAAGTCTAAAACTTTGGTTTTTATAATTTGTTAAGTATTCTATAGGTACAAAAGAGGATGGATAAGTGAGAACTATTGTGTTAGGTATTTAGATACTTATCCTAATTTTTAAAACTCATTTATCACTTTGGTTTAAAATGAAAAGACTTTTGTTATCTCATTCATAATAGGTAGTCTAAACAAATAGTGAAAACGCAAGATGACTATCAAGTGATGGAAATGATGAGTGTTCTTATGAGTTTCATAGGTATTTTTGAAAGAACAGAGGAAAAATTAGATTCATTTTATTTCCATATCACCTCTTCAATGAATTTATTTGAGAAATTACAATCCATTTGGATGACAAGTGTGAGGATAGACCTAGAGGACTAATGACAAATGACTACAAGTAGTGAATAATAGATGACAAAGATGAATCCATTAAGTGATTAGATGATATGCAATAACCTATTCTATGACTTATCACATTATAATATGTTTCAAGGATCCCTATGGAAGTTTTAAACACTCAAGTGCACTCCTCACCATCATGAAGGCAGTTTTAAGTAAAATAATGAAGGGTCTATTCCAACTTGAGGAAGGTGCTCTATTTTAGATTGATATATGTTTATAATATATTCTTGAATTATTTTACACTTCATTCCATGGAATTATAACTAGTTTATCAATTTTTACACCTATTATTGTGACCCTTGAGCTTCACTTCTTCTATCTCTTCTCATGTGTTCTATAAATTCAAGCCTTTTTGGATTTCTTAGGGATCCACAATTGGTATGGTAAAGACCTGCTAGTTTTGCATATTATTTGCCTTTAAATAAGGTTTTTTGAGTTGAAATAATTGTTTTCAATCCTTTACTTGAATATTTTAAGTGGCTTGTGTGTTTAAAAGTGATTAAAATGCTCTCATTACTTTCA
The DNA here is from genome assembly GCA_037957365.1 of Torreya grandis. NCBI lineage: Eukaryota > Viridiplantae > Streptophyta > Pinopsida > Cupressales > Taxaceae > Torreya > Torreya grandis. The sequence continues at coordinate 375,607 of JARHVA010004823.1, read as the reverse complement.
TGTCTACTCTTGCATGTTTGTGTGAATGAGATGTCTTCTAAAAGGTTTCATAAAGTGTATTATCTATTAAATTTATCTTGAAGTGTGAAATGGATTATTATTTTATTTTATCATTCCTTATCTTAATCCACCTCTAGATAGGCATATAAAATTACTTCTATGAGAAAGATTTATGTTAGGATATAGGGTTCAATTCAGTTTGAGTAGTCTTCTTTCTTAAGAGAAGATCCAATTAGCATAAGTTTATTTTATGTTTTCTTCTTCCCTTTTGACCCCTAATATTTATTATATTAGTTTATTGTGACCCTAAGAGATAAATCAAGGGATTTATCCCTTTCAAACCTAGAGATCTATCTCTTGTAGTGGCTTGTTTATGAAGGGAGATAGTTCCATGTTGTCCTAAAGTTGAGAAGGTATACTTGAATTTTATAGGGTGAAATTTTAGGCTAAATTTTTTTTGGCACACCCAATGGGACCATGAATTACATGAAGGTTTTTCAAGGTAGATGTTGGATTTAATAACAAGGAGTTGTAATAGTCCACTTCTAGAAATGTTTTAAGACTCTAAAGTTTAAATATTGGTTACAGGCTAGTGCACCCTTTCATGGCTGTGTTAAACATAAGGTATCTCACCAAAGGCATATATTTTTAATTTCAAGATCTTCCTCAGTATTCCTAAAAATTAATTATATTTGAGCACACCCATCCCTATTCAAAGAGGTCCTATCTTACTCACAAGCCCATAAGAAATTTTTTTATTCATCCATTCTTCCAAAGTCCTAAAGACACCATGACAAATAACCATCATTTTGTTTCCTTAAATGGATATATCTCTATAAATATATCTCACTATGATTATATCCCAATAGATACCCTCAAAAGTGTTCCATCATACACCAATGACCCTTCCATCACACCCATTGAGCATATAAGGAATAATGATAACTTCTATAATATCCATCACATCATAGAGGAAAACATTACAATAGGTTTTTGGTTATCTCCTTCAAAGGAAAACCTCTTGACTGGTATGGAACATTGGCACTTGGATAAATCACAACTTTGGATGAGTTGAGAGATGAATTGAGGAGAATATTTGAGGAAAAGAGTGACAACTTTTCACTACCATAGCAGCTAACCACCATTATAAGAGCACTTCAAGAAGTCATTCAAGACTTCAATAAAATATTTTAGAAGACATGGGATATAATCCCAATCTTGTTAAGGCCAAGAAATAACCATGTTTTCCTTTATTACCTTAAAGCATTTGATATTGACATTTAAATGATGGTACAATCTATGAATGGTGGCATTCTATCTAATGCCTATAAGGTGGCCATCAAGGAAGAGAATTTTTTGAATCAGGCTAGGAAGATTTTCCTAATACCTCTCATGCCTCTTTTTCTAGACTTGAAAATTCATACACCTATTTTTGCTCCTATTATTTCACCTAAAAATAAGTCTATTATCCCTATTCAACCAAACAAACCTAATGAGGTAGAAAGAATGATATCTATGGAGTAAGATATCATAGGTCTAAAGAGGATCATTCAATAGTATCAAGTGAAGACATTCTAAAGTCAATATCAATCTAATAAATCCTACCCCATCTATTAAGGTAATGTACCTTCTTTCTAAGGTCATACTCAAGGTCAAGGATAGCTGGTCCAATATATGACATATGGTGGTTACAATGCCAATAATCCTTCTACCTCAAGGTCACTATTGACTACTCAAAATTATCTTTCCCAATATCATAACATTTAACCTTCATTGGATCAACCTTATAACCCATATCCCTATGTCAATGAATATTTTAACCAAGACTTCATTAAAAATTTGGGGACTATGCTAGCTATGACTCAAAATGAAGTACCTAATAAAGGAGTGACTAATGTTCAAGGTGTTCAAGTGGGGTCTACATTGGTTAATTGCCATCAAGATTACTCATGTGTATTCAATCATCAAGGGCAGTCAATTATGGATACAAGTTATATAGTTTCAAACTCGAGTAAGAGGAAGGTCATTGAAGAATTTCAAGGGGATGTTAGTGGTTCTATAATGAATGTTCAAATAAGTACAATACTAGGTATGTCCAATGCTATTTTAAGTACACAAGTCAAATATATCAAAATGTTAGGAATGATTTCATACCTCCAAATTCTTAAGGTTTAGGTAGCATGATTTCTTCTAGTGGGCAAGCAAGAGTTAGTGGTCCTTTAACTAACATTGTGAAGCAAATGAAGAGGTATCAAGTGAATGTATCCATATGTGATACATTGGATATACTTGGAAAAGAATACCTACTTCAAGAAGAGCTATCCAATCTCAATTTGACATCCAAATAGCCTATCCAAAGAGAGGCATCCTTGAGAAACATCGTGAAGCTAAGTGAAACACAATCAAGAAAAGTTGAAAAGGTAGAAAAACATCCTTCATTATATATATCCATCACCATTGGAGATTATTTGGTATATAATTATATCATTGATATTGGAGCTAGTATGTTTGTCATGTCCAAGTTGGTAGATGATAAACTAAACTTGAAGTATGAATGCCATGCTAAAAGAGTACTCCCATTAGATGGGTCAGCTACCAAGACCATTGGTATAATAAGAGGTTTGAAAATTATTTTCCATGCTTGTCGTACCTTCATCATTTTTTGGGATGTTGTAATGGTTTATGTGCCTCCTCATTTTGAACTTTGTTTATCTAGATATTTCATCGCTAAAATTGGAGGTTATCTGACTTCAGACCTATCTTACATGTGTTTTAAGAATAGATATGGTACAAAAGTGAAAATGAATTCAGAACCTCTTTCTAGTTTTCATGTTTAACCCTATGTACCTTACACTTATAACATGAATTTAAATGTTGTTGAAGAATATGATCACTCTAATGATCAATAAAATATAACTCTCCTTGATGGCACACCTAATTTGTATCTTGATGAGTGGGATGCTGAACAAGGTGGATTTGAAGAAACTAATATTGGAACTTACATTATTTATGATGATATTGATGGAATACTTGAGGTAGCTCATGACAAAATCCTAGAACATGTTGTATTGGGAAGTTATCTTGCATATGAGGATGGTGATACAAGTATCATAGATTTTTCAAAATATGACAATCTTAGTGAGCAGCCCATTCTACCTGTAAAATTAAAAGAAATACTCTTGAGCATGAACATCATGAAGAGGTAAATAACATATGGTAGAAATACTATGACATTCTCTAAGAATTTGAGGAGGTTAACAAAACTTCATTCCTTCAAGATTAGTGTAGACCTGATGTTAAGGTCAATCATGTTCTTAATAAACACAAAGAAAAGATTGAGACCTTAGCTAAGAAATAAACAACCATAATGAACAAAAAAGTGATTGGAAGATATAAACATGGTGTTGATGACTTCCAATAGAAGATATATCTTGTTTAAAATGTGCATGAAGATGAGAATATTGTTGTGATCTCTAATGATCCAATTATAGACTGTCAAGTGAGCATGACAAAGCTTAGGCAAGTTTCAAATCTAAATAAACCTCCAAGAGTGATGGAGGGAGTGTTATTCACTACCCCAAATGACCAAATTGTATTTAGTAAAAGCTACAACCATGGTAAGTCTCTTGATTACCTCCACAAAAAAGTGTTCATAGACAAGCATGCCTCATATGATGGATTGTTTACTTGAAGGAATAGTGATGCAAGGAGAATTATCTTTGTCCTTGGTTGAAGTAATGTATAAGATTATTCTTCACCTCAAGTGTCTTGATTTATTATATATACTAGGATAGGTGTGTTTGCTTTCAGTTGGTTTGTGTTTTCCCTAAGTGTTCATGATGAACACAAATATGAGTTTGTTTATTATCTTATTACTTTTTTCTTTGTTGTGTATGGTGTGTTTGGTGTCCTTTAAAAGGATTTTTAGTGTTAATAATAGTGTATAGGTGACCCCATATCCCAATGGATAGGATAAGGCTACTAGTATTTGGCATAGTAGGCTTGCCACCCCTAGGAAATCACCAAAATGTTGACCAAATTTGACCCTAGGTCAAATTAGGTCGACCCCCTATATATTCAAACTTACTATAGGGTCTTTTTTGGTCATAACATGATCACATAGTCATGTTTAAGGTCATTTAATATGTTTTACACCTTGTTTATTTATCTCATTATCTTAACATTCCCTTATGTCACTTTTTTGACCTTTCTAATGACTTATACATTTTTCAAAAGAATCCTATCAAACTATTTTCCAAAATAAAAGGTTTTATTTGAGTGTTATATGGTATTTTGGTAACTTAAAAAGGTAGTTTCAACATGGAAAGGAGGAAATAAAAGCATTTTAAAGTAGTTTAATGATAATTTTATGGTCAAATATAACTACTTGGCACATGTGATGGATTTATTAGGATCTCTTAAAAATCCCACATGTTTTTTCCAAAATTTCTGAAATTTAACAGGTTAAAAAATGGTATAAACTAACTTATATTTGCTATCGTTCTCTTAGACAAGTCAAAAAGGTCAATCGATCTTCCTTTAGTACAAACAAGAGAAGGTGAGTTAGAGAAAATGAATTTGGTAGGTGGTATTAATCTCTATGTACTTCCTTTTCATGGAAAGAGTTGTAGGTTTTGTATACCATGCTCTATGAACCATCACTAATAAGGTTGATGACTTAAAACTACTTTCTCATCCCCATGACCTTTAGTTTTCTTATTTATTTGAAATTGTCTAATGATTCCAAGAGTTGTGTGTGTTTTTTTAGATATGGTTTGTCCTTTTCATGGTGCTTCTAATATATTTTTCACATGTGGAGTTCAATGAATAGGCAATATTCTCTCATTTTGCTAGTGGAAGGCACCATGGAAGTCTCTAGATAGTTTTTCATCAGTAATAGAGTTTCACCCTCCTATAAATGGCTTAAAAAAATGTGATATGTTGTTTTCAACCTATCCAAGTTTGGTGATTAGTTTCTCCTTTGGATTTTGAATCTCAAAAGGTCATGGTTAGAGGTGCAAACTCTATGATAATTGACATAGTAAAATGACCCTGTAATTGTCACCTACAAGACTATGTGAGAATGTTCAAACAATGATTGTTAGGAGATGTGATCTTAATGTTCAAAATTTTCAATGTTTAAATATGGTTTGAAATAATATAAACTTCAAAACATATTCAACCACATACTCAGACCCTTTGTTGACACTGATAGTTAGACCTCTTTGTGACAACCACATGCAGGCATGTACAGACAACTGTAAAGCCACTCAAAATCTAAGAAATAGGGTATACCATTTCTATGAATTAATGAATGTTATCAATTATATTTAGGGTCCATTAATATACTTTGAAGTCATTTTTTAAAAATTAGTTAACCAAAGTGAAAATTTTGAGTATGAGCTCAATCACCTTAATATCTTTGAATGCATTATTTGATTAGATATTGAATCATCTTTTGGTAAGTGTTTATGTCGTTTATGCAAGTCTAGTCATTTCATGTTTTTAGTTTAAATGGAAATGTCACATCTCAAAATGAAAATAATATTTCGTTAAAGAGAGGATGATTTCAATTCAATCAAATTTTTACTATAGACACTCAGTGAAAACTATAGTGCTTTCAAACAAAATGAACCTCAAACTTCTAAATTCCTAATGCATTGATTGAATAGAGCTGGGAGCATGACCTACAAGCATAAATAAGTTCATATAACTATGGGATGGTCATTAATGGATTAAATATAGAACCAAGGGAGTGTACCATAGGTTTCAACTTGGAAAATGTCCATATGTTGGAAATATTATCATTGATGTCAAAGGTTTAGTATTATTGGTGATAAAGGCCCCATTGCATTTAATGTTGTTTATATTGGCTACTATGAGTTAATATTTATTTAATATTAATGAATATATTTTTGGTTGCATATGAGACAAAATAAGGGCCCATGGAGAAGTTGAAGAGTCACGAGATAAAGACAAAAGAAGGATGGGATGCATTTTCCCATGAAGAGTCTTCTTGGGGAATACCAAGAGTCACCAAGTGAAGACAAAAGAGTAAATGGTGAATTTCTCATGAAGGGACACTTTGAGGAATATGAAAATTCACCAAAGATAAGGACAAAAGTGGGAAAGACGTTTTTGGTCATGAAGGGTCACCACATGACTTTTCAAATGCTTGAATATGAAGGGTCATCCAAGATTGGCACCATTTTCCATGAGGATTGAAGGGTCACAAAGGGGGAAGGCCAAAGGTCATTTGGAAAGATATAAATAAAGTCTTGAGTAGCCATTTGTAATGTGGAAGTGAGAGGTTGATTTGATATTGTAATATCTAGCTTAGAAGAGCAATTGTGAGAGATGAATATGATTTTTATTTGTTATATCTAGCTTAGAAGAGCAAAGGTGAGAGAGAGAGGAAGGAGATGTTGTATTTATATATCATTTGTTGAGATAGAAACATTGAGAGATAGGTGTGTGGTATACACAAAGGGGTTAGTGCTCCTGTGGGTTGGTACTCACAAATTGTTGTTGGGTTGGTGCTCGGCAAAGGGGTTAGTGCTCATGTGGGTTGGTGCTCATGAATAGGTGCTGGGTTGGTGCTTGGCAAAGGGGTTTGAATCTCCTATGGGTTGGTGCTCATGAATTATAGCTGAGGTTTGTACTTGGCAAAGGGGTATGGTGCTCCTATGGGGTTGTTCTCATGAATATATTTGAGATTGATTCTCCATGGTTCTTCCCACATTGGGTTTCCACATTATATCTAGTATCTCTCTCTATCTTGTGTGGATGTTTATTGTTTAAGTTTTATTGCATATCTTGAATGTTTGATTAAGTGAAATTTGGTTAAAGGAAAGATTTATAAGATATATAATATACTGATTCACCCCCCCCTCTCAGTATATTCCATGCTTAACAAATCGTATTAGAGCAGGTTCCTTCAGAAAGGGTTTAATAGCTTGAAGATAGATCAAAGGAAAAGCACAGATGGCTAAGCAGCTAAAGAAGGAGAATCAAGAGTTGAAATCTATGGTTGAGGCTCTTAAGGAAAAGGTGTGTATCTTGGATTCTAAGTTGGCTATAGAAGTAAAATAAAATAAGATATTTATTCAGGATCTTAAGAATTAGTTAGAGGTTGCAATTTCAATTTTAACATCAAAAGAAGAAGAGTGTAGTCATTTGAAGGATGGATAATCATGAGAAGCTTATAATCAAGGTTGAGAAATATCATGAAATATCAGTCCAAGGAAAGAAGGATGCAGGTTTTGTAGGCAAATCAAAGATCAGGCAGCCTAATGCTTTCAAGTTTTCAAATTCTTTTCATGGCCATTGTTTTGTTTGTCATCATGTTGGTCATAGGGCAAGAGATTGTATGAGGAGAAGAAATCAGTCAAAGGGAGATCTTAGTCACATTAAAGAAAAAGGTATGAGAAATATTGTTTGATTTTGTTGTCATGAGGTTGGCCATATTGCTAGATTATGCCAAAATAAAGTAAAGAGATATTCAAAGTATGTCAAAGATTACAGAGCCCCTAAAAGATATGAGAAGAGCCAAATTAAGGTTTGGAGACCTAAAATAGTAAAAGTTGATCAGGTTGAGTTTAGGAATGAAAATGAATTAATTGCTATAGTAGATAAAGAATCAGATAAGAAGGATTGTAAATAATCTCTTGTTACATTCGAGCATGAGATTTGTCAAGTTAAGATAGTTGCAAAAGTTGAGAAAAAGAAGAACATCATAAATGATAAGGTTAGTAAGTAAAAAAGGTTAGACATGCTTAAATGGATTCTAAAAGAAAAACACAAGAAGATCAAGGAAGAAACAGAGGAGATGTGGGAATCTCCTGAGATTTATTTATAGAACCCTATTGTGTGGGGTGTCTCTTCTAGGCTTCAAGGAGACACTTTTAAAAATTGAAGCATGGTGAATGCTATTGGGTCTTGGATATTTTGCATGACAAGAAGGTGAGTTGACATATTAATTTGTATATCTTTTGAGGGAATATATTTTTGAAGAAAATTTTGCATCAATATTATGGTTTGAGGCTATTAGAATGATTCTTGTAGATGTAGTATTTCAAATGATTATGGTTATAAGAAATTAGAATGTTGAAAAAGAGATAACAATTTCAGAGAGAAAGAAAAGGATACTCATGCAGATTCAATCAAGAAGGATCAAAGTTTCAAAGCTCCATTCATTAGGGAGAAGGTTTAGACATGTTCATGGTAGAAGAAATAACTTGAAGAGTTTATGTTGGTGAAAATAGCTTTGCATGTAAGAGATAAAGATCAGCCATGGTTCATTGATAGTGGATGTTTGAGGCATATGACAGGAGATAAGAGTAAAGAAGATCAATGGTGGTACAGTGAGATTCAGTGATAAAACCACTGCCAGGATAGCCAGAAAAGGTACTTTATTTTTGGATAATGGTAGAACCAAGACTAAGAATTTTTTATAAGCATAATATATTGAGTGTAAGGCAAATATGTGATCAAGGATGCACCTTAAAGTTTCATATGAAAGGAAATATTCAAATGAGTTGATTGCAGATTCTCAAAGGATAGGTAAAATCAGATATCTTCTCAAAGATCAGTGAGAGGAGTTGGGAGTAATTTCTATTACTTCCTGCCATTGATGTTCAACATCAAGTGAGGGGGAGCTAAGTGTTAGCTCTAGGTAGGCCCTTTGTCATTGATGTCAAAGGAGGAGAATAATAGGTATAGGTATAGATGCAAAAAATAGGTATAGGGAATAGGTACAGGTTGCTACAGTAAGGGGGAGTTACTGTATGTTTTTAGATGATGGTATGTATAGGTGATAGGATGTGGCAGTTTCAAGATTGAGGCTGCCATCAATGACAAAGGGGGAGATTGTTGGAAATATTGTCATTGATGTCAAAGGTTTAGTATTATTGGTGATAAATGCCCCATTACATTTAATGTTGTTTATCTTGGCTAAGGTGAGTTAATATTTATTTAATATTAACGAATATATTTTTGGTTACATATGAGACAAAATAAGGGCCCATGGAGAAGTCAAAGAGTCACGAGATAAAGACAAAAGAAGGATGGGATGCATTTTCCCATGAAGAGTCATCTTGGGTAATACCAAGAGTCACCAAGTGAAGAAAAAAGAGTAAAGGGTGAATTTCTCATTAAGGGACACTTTGAGGAATACGAAAAGTCACCAAAGATAAGGACAAAAGTGGGAAAGATGTTTTTGGTCATGAAGGGTCACCACATGAATTTTCAAATGCTTGAATATGAAGGGTCATCCAAGATTGGTGCCATTTTCCATGAGGATTGAATGGTCACAAAGGGTGAAGGCCAAAGGTCATTTGGAAAGCTATAAATAAAGGCTTGAGTAGCCATTTGTAATGTGAAAGTGAGAGGTTGATTTGATATTATAATATCTAGCTTAGAAGAGCAATTGTGAGAGATGAATATGATTTTTATTTGTTATATCTAGCTTAGAAGAGCAAAGGTGAGAGAGAGAGGAAGGAGATGTTGTATTGATCTATCATTTGTTGAGATAGAAACATTGAGAGATAGGTGTGTGGTATACACAAAGGGGTTGGTGCTCCTGTGGGTTGGTGCTCAGCAAAGGGGTTGGTGCTCCTGTGGGTTGGTGCTCACAAATAGGTGATAGGTTGGTGCTCGGCAAAGGAATTTAAAGCTCTTATGGGTTGGTGCTCACGAATTATAGCTGAGGTTTGTACTTGGAAAAGGGTTATGGTGCTCCTGTGGGGTTGTTCTCAGAAATATATTTGAGATTGATTCTCTGTGGTTTTTCCCACATTGGGTTTCCACGTTATATCTGGTGTCTCTCTCTATTTTGTGTGGATGTTTATTGTTTGAGTTTTATTGCATATCTTGAATTTTTGATTAAGTGAAATTTGGTTAAAGGAAAGATTTATAAGATATATAATATACTGATTCACCCACACCCCTCTTAGTATATTCTGTGCTTAACACCACATAAATAACTCCAAATAAGAACTTACAAGTGATACAGTCAACAGACTAGCTAGGCTAGTAAAAAGACAATCTTGGTTGATAAATTAGAATCAAAAAATGTAATTTTCACTCTTAAATTAAAAATTTTACCCCTTAATTTTTTCTTAAAACAATAATAACCATCTACAAGAACCTTGAGATTTTTGAATACACACCTACAGTTGTGACATAATTTGTAGACTAGCTAATGCAATGAAAGATACTAGGTGATTGATGAGCAGAGGTTTAAAATGGTATGACCACTTTGAAACCATATTCATAATTTATTATTCCATTTTCATGTGACTTTAAACCATAGTAAATAGGGAGAAAAAACTATTTTTTAAATGCCATAATTAGACAGTCTAAAATCCTACACGCAGTCAAGGTCCTAGTGAGCCAGTTTTGAAAAATATGATGTTTGAGGGGTCTAGATTTGTGATTAAATTATGAAACCTAGTATAGATGATCATCAATACATATTATAACCTCCCATGGTATTATTTTTACCAATAAAATAATGGATATTCTATATATTTTGTCTTAGATAGATGGTACTCCCTAAACAAGATAACCAGTAGTTTGGTATGAAATGAGTGAAATGAATAAGGGAAAAAGTGTTGAGTGACTATGGAATGTTGTAGAGGATTTAAATAGATGTGAAAAAATACATAAAGGAAATTAAAACCATTTGAAACCTTAAGGAGGGTCATGACACATAGCAAATATATTCAGGCCTAAAACTAGACCTAATCCCTACAGGTGTCTCACTTTATCTATATGACCATGAAATCCTTCTTATTCATCTTAAGGAGCTTAAGAGGAGAATTAAGAGTTGAATAGAACCATTGGTTTGTATATAAACATCCAAAATTGGTTTATTTGGCCTTAATCCCTATTAGGCCTACATATAATGTGTGAGAGAGATTGAGAGGCCAAGTTTAAGTTTTCATATCTATACAGATCTTGTGCATGAGACCTCAGGCACTTCGGGAGAGTTGAAGGTAGTCTTATTGACCAAATTTTACTTTTAGGTTAAATTCAGAACCCTATACATGAAAACATTAGTTTTTAAGTGTTTTAGGGGTCTAATACATACGTCAAAAGGTGTTTTATAGGTTAATTAATGTCATTTAATGTTATACTAGCCTTGGTCCTTAGTCATTTTAATCCTTTTAGTCATTTTGAGGTCAAAAAGTGGCATTTAATGAGTTTTATAGATTTATTTGGAAGTTTTAAGGTTAAAAAAATGCGATGTCACTCCCTCCCCATGTGTCCTAATAGGTCTTAATCAGTTGACACAACTAAAAATTTATAGGTTCTTTAGAGGAAAGGGCATTTTTCTTGAGAAAAAAGGTGAGTTTGGCACTTGTACAGCCTATGGGTAAGTGTGCCATGTGAGATAAGGTTTTAATATGAATCTTCATCTTCCTCAAGTTCATTTATAAAATTTAAGTGATATGAAAGTCCCATTTTAGGCCCAAAACCATTCTGCTCCTTTCTTACCCTTCTAGACATACAAAAGTGATCAATAGGTTCATGCTTAGCATGGACAACTAAAGAGGTTTTAGGTAAAATTATTTCGGGAGGTTTTATTAAAATCAAATAAATTAATTTAAATAATATAATTTTGAATAATGGTTTCCTATGCTTTATGAACCATCCTCATAAAGTTGACTATGCTTGTTATTTCATGCACCCCATAGGTTTTACTTCATTTTGGGAAAGTTTGTACGAGCCAATTGGTGATGTTGAATCCAAGGGGTGCTATATCTCTTATTATATTCTTTCCATTTTTAATTTCATGTTTCATGGTGTTTGGATGAGAAAATTATTGCATGTTGTAGGAAGGTGCTACTATGTGTAGTCTCAATTAGTTTTCCTTATTTACAAAATGTTTAGTTATCAAAACAGTTATCATAGGAATGTGATGTGATGTTTTACATGTTTTAATTCTCTAAATACCATCTTAATTTCATTTTTGACCTTGAAACATCAGACCTTATCTTCTACACCCAGTCTTGTCATACTCACTATCAACTCTTTGCTTGTTCTCAATAACAACCATGTTTTTGAACTCTGATCATGATTATAAATAAGAAAATAAGAATATATAATGTTATTTTCATGGTATTATGGTATGATAAGTCATATTGAATACCCAAAGTAGCACAAAGGACCCTGATAATAGTCATGTATAACATATATAGTTAGGTAGCCATTAAAGTACACCTACAAGAGTTCTGATGATGTCTTGTTGAGAGTTGGAAAGCTTGATATGGGTTATAGTCTCTTAATATTAATAAATTTTCATTTTAATGCTTGGTGAAGGAAAAAAAGTGCTTACAAATTTATTCATCTTACATACTACCCAAACCTCATGCTTATTACCTATGTATGTTGATGACCACCTATAAGTGGTACCATAAGAATTTGAGGTGTCAATAGAAATAGGAACTAGTTGAATTTATATTTTAAGCCTTGGTGTGGTCATAAATTCATGGTATGCTCATGTAGAATTATAGGTTGGAAAATAGGAATGAGGAACAAATTTTAAAAGGTAATGACTGAGTCTAGGCCCATTTTCCCTGAAAATACAAAATAGAGGTCCAAGAGGGTTTTATGAATATCATATGACATGACTATGAGGAATTTTGGGGCATTATAATGGCTTGGTTTTATAACCTCTAGCATAGACAAGTAATTTTCAAAGTTTGGAGGGAAGAGAGTTGATGGAGTCTAGTTTTTGAAGCCTCAAAGTTGCCTCCCAAAACACTGAATTCCTTCACAGATATCTACAAGTTTTGAACTACAAAATGACCTTAGAACTTCAAGGAGGAAACAAGGAAAACTCCCATGTTTACAAGACCTTATGGTGTGAAATATATCTTAATGAGCATGTAGGCCATCAACAAAATTTTATTACTGAGGTTTCAAGGTCTAATATCCACGTATAGGTGTCCCATTATGCAAACATCCACCTACAAATGAGTAAGTAGGTAGTAGGTTGAACATGGTGTCTAAGTGGTAATTAAAGCCCATACAAATAATTCAGGTCTAATAGGTGCTAAATGAAATTAAAAAACTAAAAAATTAGGGTCTAAATACTTCCTTTAAGGCTTAGATCACATGACACCACCTACATACCCCACACAATCAATTGTAGTTGACTGTGAGGGGTAGAGAGCAGGATTTGAAGTCCCTTGATGTGTAAAAAAACATAAAGGTGAAGGAAAATAAGTCTATATAGATGATAAATGACTATTTATATATTAAATAAATATTTTTTTAATTTTCCAAGGTCAAACTACCTAGGGTCACCTATATGATAGTACCTTGAAGAAACATAATCAGACAGGAAACTAAGACCCAAGGTGGATTTATGAGTCCCATCATGGTTAAATGAATATTTATTCTTGATTAAATGTTCTAAAATTGTATTTAAGAACTAATTGATACAAAAGTGTACCTACAAGGGTATTTCCAAGTAGAAACATAGCCAGTTCCAAGGGTAGTAAGACTGAGTAAAAGCTAGTACTTTTGAAGTTGGTAATGCATGGTATAGGTGAATATAAGGAATGGGATAGATAAAGGATTTAATTAATGCATTATAACAATTCAATAATCTCAAAAAGTGTTACTTACACCTATAGGCAAGGGGAATATAACAAATAGGGTTGGCTTACCAATCATGGTCTAACTAAGTGAGGGTATTTTCAAAGTGAAAGCATGGGTAATGAGAGTTGGTGAACATTATGAACCCTCTCATCAAGGTGTATTTGACATATCAAGTCCTCAGATAAATATATAAGTAATAAATCCTCTCTAAATGGAAATACACAATCATTTTCTGACTATCATACACACAGTCCTTTGCATAGAAGTTTGTCTTGGGTTTCTAGTACATTTGAGGGGTCAAATGACCATATATATATATATATATATATATATATATATATATATATATATATATAATATATAATCTAAATTAATTATATAAGGCCTTAAAATAACAATTTTTCTTGTAAAAATAGGGTAAGTACCCTCTATTTTATCTCAAATAGAAGGTACTTCCCCTTGTGCACGAGCCTATAGTTTTGGAATATAGAGATGAAAAGAAGAACATGGAGTTGTTTGAACCTTTATAGAAAATGTGGAAAGTTTAATTACATATAAATAATCATGATAGACTAAGAATTATAGGGGTAAACCCAACAAGGAGGTCTAAAACCTCAAGGTTGCAGTCAGACCTAATAGGTAGAATTAAGGCCTAAAAGCCAAATGGTAAGCCAATTTTAATTATATATCTTAGTGAGAATTATAACTCATTTGGACATATTTTTATGGTTAATTAAGATGTTTTAAATCTTTTATAATGTATTGGAATCCATAAAAACTAATTTTGGGCTTCAAGGACAATTCAGACCTACTAAGCATGACTAGGCCTAATATCTAAAAATGGGGTCAACTTCATATTTGGATTTATATTATCACTAAAACCTATTGGATAATGTATATTTTGGTACATCAGATTTATTAAAGGTTTTTTAAGGAAAAAAATCTTGTGGAAGCCATTTTTGGCTCAAAAGCAACACTAGGTTTACAGGAAAAGGAGGAAAGGGCTCGATAGGACAAGTTTGAATACTCATATCTCTCTTTATGATTTGAATGGGAGCCAAATAGGTTTATATTATTTATAATATGTATTTAAAAATAACTTTTTGGAATTTTTTTGTAAATCCAATGTCAAAACTTTATGAACAAACCATAAGAATGAAAAAAAAGCCTAAAACCTTGCTAGTGACCAGTTTAGATAAATGGAGTTGGATATCTTCTCTAATGGACATATTTTATCAATATAATGATTGTAATTTTAATATTACTATCTCACTATCCTCCACACCCTTTTTAATTGTATGGAATTATATGTACAAGGTGAAAATAGGGTATTTTTGACCATTTTGTGTGTTTTGTAGGTTTTAGAAGGATTCTGAGAATGCAATAAAATTTGGGAGGAATATATAGAATTTTAATAAATAAATATTTCCATTTAATTCATTATAAAAACTTTTAAGTTTGTAAACAATAGATCTCATCTCAACTAGTCAAAACTAACTTAGTGACCAAGCTAGTGAGAAGTGTGAAAACTCCATGTGGAAGTGATTTTATGATGTAATTGATTATTTTAAGGCAATGGAGTTTATTTAAACATGTAACACACTCATGGATTTTCATGATCAAATTATGTCTTTTTGGAGGCCAAGTGTGCAGGGTGTATGGAGGAGGAGTTTTTTTGGACTACAGATAATGATGGCTCATTCTTAGATGATTCCATATGACCAATCCTATAACTAATCAATGGAGATGCATTTTTTATATTCTTACCCTTCATTATAATTATCATACCTATCCATAGTTATTTTTGACATGTTTAAATAGGTCCAAATCATGAAAGTAGTGTTTTGAGCCAAAATGAGGTGTTTCATGCCACTTTTCATGAGTTTTATGACTTGGATGGATACTTGTGCTTCCTAACCCTACATGGTTCATATCATATCATTTTTTAATGCATAAATAACTAGTTTTATCATCTTTAAAATTGTATTTTTGACCCTTGGACTTCTCTCTTCTTCTCTCTCTCTCTCAAGTTCTATAAGAACTAACCACTTTGGCCATTGTAACTTATGTTCCACATGAGTATGGTGAATACCTTATAATTTAATTACCATTTGATCAATAATACTAATAATTTTTTACCTCTTCATGAATTTTCATAGTGTGTTCTACTTGAATTTTAGATCTTGCTTAGTAAAGACTATGGATTATTTAACATGTTGTCTCTTTCTTTCATCATATTTGCAGTTGGAAAGCTTCTTATTACAAGGCATGTGAAGTGTTATAAGAAATTTAAAGGATTTAGTGAGTTATTATATTCATTATTTCCATTCAAGGCCTATTTTATATTCCTCCTAACTTTGTAGATTCATCCATAACCTCATAATATAACATTGATGTGAGAAGATGTAGATTAAAGGAGTGTGTGTTTGATTAGTCCTTTGTTCTCATGTGTAACATGTTTCTAGTTAGAATTAATAATATATTTGGTGTATAACCTCCCTTAGAATAGTATGCTTTCATTTATCTCTCTCACTTTTCCCCACAAAATTTTAGGTGTAGTTGCAATCCAAAATGGTACATCAAGGGATCTAGCCCTATCTAGAGATTTACCTCATCCATAGGTTACCCACAAGCTTAGAGATGTTTATATTATCAAAATTGTATGAGGAGAGCTTAGGAATCTACTAAAAGGGTTAAAATACAAGTTAAAATATTTTTTGGCATGCTTGATGGGACTCTTGATCTAAGAGGTTGAAATATTTTTGGTGTTGTCTCTCAATAATCAGCCTTTGGAGGCATCTATGCAAAAAATAACGGTGAATTTGAAGTTATATTCGCTATTCAAGTAGCCAAAGTTATCTTTTGAAGGTTGTTGGTAACATTTTATTTTGTTTTCTTACTTTTAGTGAAGTTTCATGGATGACTTTATTGTTGAGTTTTGTTTTATAGAAGTTGGTGAGACATTTCAAGCTTATGACATTCCCTATCAACAAGAACAAGTTATTTTTCAGCCTTGTCATGATCCATACTAGCCTCAATATGATTTTCATTAGCTCAAATATTATCCTTGTTACTCTTTTCATGAATCATACGAGTCTTATAGCCAACCTTCTCAATGTCTCACTTTCCCTAGTCAACCTAGCCACTTCTAAGTTAATCTATAAGGTGAGAGATGCATTAGAGCTAGTCAAAAGAGAGTGGGCACCTATTGAGAGAGCCACTTGGCAAAAGCTTGTAAGTGAGATGTTAGATGTAAGAGGCTTGGTTTATTCCTTAGAGAATAAGCTAAGAATTCATGAAAATCAGCCTCACCAAACCCATTATCCTTCAAATTCACTTCCCCAATATTTCTATCAGTCTTATTTGACCCCTATTCATGAGCCTAATCAAGCTTACCAAAGTTATTCTTTTCCCCATTAGTTGGAAGAGAGATTTGAAAAGAGAAACCTTATGTTTGAAGCTAATCTTGATACAAAGATTGAGTTGGATAATATGCATATTAAATATTCCATGTTAGAAAAAAATAAGTGGATTTTAAGTCCTCATTTCCTTCTCACATTGTATCCCCATTTCAAAGAGTGACCCCTATATATGATATTCCAAGTTGGATACAAGGTAGAGGATCTAAGCCTTTGGAGATTCCAAGTTCCTTGAAAAATTCACCCACTCCTAAAATTACATCACCACCTTAAGAGAAGACTTATAATCATAACATCCTAAGCTGGAGTAAGATAGTGGAATCATGGAGAAATAAATAGGATAGAAGTATTGATAAGGAGTGTGAAGTTGAGAATGAAGTTGAT
The DNA here is from genome assembly GCA_037957365.1 of Torreya grandis. Classification (NCBI taxonomy): domain Eukaryota; kingdom Viridiplantae; phylum Streptophyta; class Pinopsida; order Cupressales; family Taxaceae; genus Torreya; species Torreya grandis. Next base: position 358,193 of record JARHVA010004823.1, on the reverse strand, counting down.
CATTGGCAAGCCCCTCCCACCCTTCATCAAGAAGAGACATCTTATCCTCCATATGATCCCTCTTGTAATCAATATCCTCATGATGATGCCTTTGAATTTTAAGAAATAATTTTAAAATATAACCTATCCAATCAAATTGAAGAGTTGGAGTCAATAATGAAGTTACTAAGTCAAGGTGTGATGGAAGGTTGAGACCCATAAGAATATATTATGCCTAAACACACCCCATATAACCTCCCTCAAGAGAGTTCTAAAGTTGAATCAAATGTGAATGAAGTGATTTTCAAGTGGAAGGTAGATAACCAAGCCATCTTATCCCAAAATAATCCCTTACTATGCATTCTCAATCTGATTTTGAGCCCTATGTTCCACCTCCACCAACTATTTCATCTTTTCCTCACCCCATCACCCTTTGACTTGATGCACCTATGGTGTGGGAACCCAAATATGATCATTTAGTTGAGGAAAATTAAGAACTATTTCTTGAATAAAGTGAAACTCCTTGGCAACCTCATTGGGATAGGTCACCAAATTTCAAGATGCCTACTCTTGGAATTACCAAAAAGGAGAAGGAGATGGAAGATATTGTAACCCTTGAGAAGAAATATCAGATCATGATAGCGGAGATGCAATTTGAGATTCCTTAAGATGTCCCAAATGATGAGGAATAAGTGATCCCTTGTGTTGATTCTTCTTGTTTGGATGATGATGAAGAATGCCTTCCTTGTGTTGAAGAGGAAATATTAGATGAAGTCCTTTTGGATTATAAATAAGAAGATGAAGGAGATTCTATTGTTTTTCCCCTTCATGATGTTAAGAAAAATGAGGAGGACTTGTGGTAGTAATTTTAAAACATTTTCAATGATGTTAAGTCTCTCAAGGAGTCTAATATTTCATTAGAGTTGATTACAAGTGATGATTAAGATGACATTGTCCAACATGGCATAGATGAACAAGAGAAAAGTCTACATCAGCCTTTGGAGGTCAAGATAAACTTATCCTACCCTCAACCTTTAAAAGAACATGAAAATACTCCTCTTGAGATCATGCATACAAAGAAGATGAAATTTGGTCATGAGATGAAGAGTAGGAATCAACATGAGGTGTGTGTACAAGGCTAAGAGGAATACTTTTACATTGCAGGCCTATTTAAAAATGGTCTACTTGAGAGCATAACAATTGAGGTGCCAAGAAGTAAATCTAATCTATCAAGTGTTTAATCTAAAGATCAACATGCTTGGCACTATGATTCATATCATGAAGAAGGAGATGAAAGGGACTTTCCTTTAGATGTTGGAAATGGAGGTATGCCTAGTTGTTAGTTGTATATAGTTGCTTGCTTCCTATTTTTACTAAGTCCTTTGAACACGTGTGTCTTATTAGTGTGTTTGATTTATTTGGTGTGTGTCCTTTATTTTGTATTATTAAGGTATGTAAGTGGTCTTGTCTTAATAAAATACTTGTGGTCAATGGTAAAAGGTTTTCTTATGTTTTATAATTTATATGACTTCCTAATTTCAATGGACTGATAAGGCTACTATCTAATTAGTATAACATGCACACTACCCCTATAAGTCACCAATTTGTTGACCAAATTTAACCTTTAGGTCAAATTAGGACCCTTATAGGTTAAAAATTTAGTTTTAGGTGTTTTAGGGGTCTAATACATAAATCACAAGGTGTTTTATAAGTTAATTAATGTCATTTAATGTTATACTAGCCTTGGTCCTTAGTCATTTTAGTCATTTTAAGTCATTTTGAGGTTAAAAAAGGGGCATTTAATGATTTTAAATATTTATTTGGAAGTGTGAAAGTTAAAAAAGGTGACTTAATTCCCTATTTCCTAAGAGGTCTTAATCAATTGACATAATTGAAAAGTGGTAGGTTCTTCAAAAGAAATGGTAATTTTCTTGAGAAAAAGGTGAGTTTAGCACTTGTACGGCCCATGGGGAAGTGTTCCACCTATGATAAGGTCGTAATATGACTATTCATATTCCTAAAGTTCATTTCTACATTTTAAGTGCTCTATAAGTTCCATTTTAGGCCCAAAACCATTCTACTTCTTTCTTGCCCTTTTAGACATACAAAAGTGATCAATAGGTTCATGCTTAGCATAAATAGTTGAAGAGGTTTTAGGTAAAATAATTTTGGGAGTTTGTATTAAAATTAGAGACCTTCATTTCAATAATAGTATTTTGAAGAATGGTGGTCTATGTTTTATGAACCATCCTCATGAAGTTGACTATGCTTTTTTGCTTGTTATTTCATGCACCCTATAGGTTTTGCTTCATTTTGAAAAATTATATACAAACCAGTTTGTGATGTTAACTCAAAAGGATGTGGGATGTCTTATCATATGCTCTCCATTTTTAATTTCATGTTTCATGGTGTTTCTATAATAAAATTATCTCATGTTGTAGGAAGGCACCACCATGTGCAGTCTTAGTTAGTTTTCCTTATTTGCAGAATGTTTGGTTATCAAAAGAGGTCTCATAGGAATGTGATGTGATGTTTTACATGTTATAATTATATAAATACCACATTAATTTCATGTTGTACCTTGAAACATTAGACCTTTTCTTATACACCTAGTCTTATCACACTCACTATCAACTCTCTACTTGTTCTCAGTTACAACCATGTTTTTGAACACTGATCATGCTTATAAAGGAGAAAAGGAGACTATAAAAGGTGATTTTCATGTTATTTTGGTATGTTAAATCATATTAAAAACCCCAAGTATCACAAAATACCCTAACAATAGTAATGTATATCATATATAGTTAGGCAACCATTAAAGTACACCTACATGAGTTTTGATGACATCATGTTGATATTTGGAAATCTTGATCTGGGTTACAGTATATTAAGATTTATAAAGGTGCATTGAGATGATTGATAAATTAATAAAAAAATTTACAAAAATTTTCATCTTACATACTAACCAAACCTCATGCTTACTACATGTGTATGTTGATGACCACCTACAGCTGGTACCATAAGAAGCTAAGGTGTCAATGGAAATTGTAACTAGTTGAAACTTTCCTTTAAGCCTTAGTGTGTTTATCAAGTCATGTTAGGATAATTTATAATGACATTTTTAAAAATATTAATGAGGAACAAAGTTTAAAAGGCAATGACTGAGTTTAGGCCCCTTTTCCCTGAAAATGCTAAATAGAGGTCCAAGAGGGTTTTATGAATATCATATGATAGGACTATGAGGACTTTTGGGGCATCTTAATGGCTTGGTGTTGTAACCTATATCATATATAAGTAATTTGTAAATTTTTGAGGGCATATATTTGATATAGATTGGTTTTTGAAGCCTCAAAGTTGGCTCCAAAAACACTGAATTCCTTCATTGATATCTACAAGTTTTGAACTACAAAGTGACCTTAGCACTTCAAAGAGTAAATAAGGTAAAATCCCATGTTTAAAATACATTATGGTGTGAAATATATCCTAATTATCATGTAGGCCATAATTAGAGGTTGATTACTATGGTTTCAAGGTCTAATATCCACCTACAAGTGTCCCATTATGCAAACATCCACTTACATTTGAGTAAGCAGACAGTAGGTTAAACATGGTGTTTAGGTGGTAATTGAAGCCCATACAAGTAATTATAATTCAAATATGTGATAAGTGACCTTAAAAAACTAAACAAGTCAAATATGGTCTAAATACTTCTTTCAAGGACTAGATCATATGAACACCACCTATAAGCCCCACATAGTCAAGTGTAGTTGACTGTGAGGGGCAGATAATAGGATTTGAAGTCTCTTTATGTGGAAAAAATAATAAAGGTAAATAAAATAGGTCCATACATATTATAAATTAATATTTATAGATTAAATAAATGTTTTTTTAATGCTCCAAGTTCAAACTACCTAGGGTCACTTATAGGGTAGTGCCTTGAAGAAACATAGTTAAATAGGAACTTGAGACAAGGTGCCTAAATGATGGTCTAGGCTACCCAAGGTGGATTTATGAGTACCATCATGGTTAAATGACTATTTATTCTTTAATAAAGGTTAATAAATTTTATTTAAGACCTAATTCATATAGAATTACACCTATAGGGGTATTTCTAAGTAGAAACATAGTTAGTTGTAAGGGTAGTAGGACTGAGTAAAGCCTGGTACTTTTGAAGTTGGAAATGCATGGTATAGGTTAATATAAGGACTGGGATAGATAAAATATTTCATTAAGGCATTATATTAATTAAATCATATCCAAAAGTGTTACTTACACCTACAAGCAAGAGGAACATATCAAACAAGGTTGGCTTACTAGTCATAGTCTAACTGAGGGTATTTTGAAAGTGCAAGCATGGGTAATGAGAGTTGGTGAACATTGTGAACTCTCTAATCAGGTTTTATTTGGCATATCAAGGTCCTCATATCAATATAAAATCAATAAACCCTTTCTAAAGGGTAATTCAAAATCATTTTCTAACTGTCATACACACAATCCTTTGCCTAGAAGTTTGTCTTTGGTTTCTAGTACATTTAAGGGGTCAAATGACCAAATAGAAAGATAATTTTTTGTATATATAATATAAATTATTTTTAAAATCCCTTAAAATAACAATTTTTCTTGGAAAAATAGGGGAAGTACCCTCTATTTTATCTCAAATAGAGGATACTTCCCATTGTGCATGAGCCTATAGTCTTAGGATATAGAGATAAAAAGGAGACCCTGAAGTTGTTTGAACCTTTATATAAATTTTGGAAAGCTGAGGGATTTATAAAAAATCATGATATACCAATAATATAAGGGGAAAACTAAATAAGGAGGTCTAAAACCTCAAGGTTGCAGTCAGACCTAACAGGCAAAATTAAGGCCTAGAAGCCAAATGATAAGCCACTTTTACTTATATATCTTAGTAAGACTTATATCTAATTTTGAAATATTATTAGGTTGAAATAAGAGGGTCTAAATCTTTTATAGTTTAGGGTAATCCATAAAAAATCATTTTGGGCTTCAAGGATAATTCAGTCTTACTAAGCATGACTAGGCCTACCATCCAAAAAGGGGGTCAACTTCATATTTGGATTTATATTATTATTAAAACCTATTTTATAATTCATATGGGGTAAAATAAGATGTTTTAAATATTTTTGAAGGTAAAAAAACATTGAGGAAGCCATTTTTGGCTCAACATCAACACTAGGTCTACAAGAAAAGGAGGAAATGGCTCGATATGACAAATTTGAATACTCATATCTCTCTTGACGATTTACATGGGAGCCAAAGAGGTTTATAGTTGTTATAAGAGGTCTTTAATAATCAATTTATGTAAATTTTTTTCAAATCCAATGTTAGAACTTTATGAACAAACTATAAGAATGAAAATAAGCTTAAAACCCTCCTAAACCCTTTCTAGTGACCAATTTGGAGAAATGGAGTTGGATAGAATATATAATGGAAATTTTTGATTAGTATAATGATTTTAACTTACATATAAATCTCTCAAGTTCCTCTACATCATTTTTATTTGTATGGAATTATATGGACAGGATGCAAAATAGGTTATTTTTTACCATTTTATGTGTTTTACAGGTTCTAGAAGGATTCTGAGGATGAGATAAAGTTTGGAAGGAATATATAGAATTTTAATAACTCCCTATTTCCATTTAATTACTTATAAAAAAATTTAATTTTGAAAACAATATCTCTCATCTCAGCCATTCAAAACTGGCATAGTGACCAAACTAGTGACAAGTGTGAAAACTCCAAGTGGAAGTGAGTTTAAGGTGTGGTTCATGCTTATAAGGCCATAGAGGTTATTTACACATGTAACCCACTCCATCACATGGATTTTCATGATAAATTGATGTATTTTTTGAGTCCAAGTTTTTAGGTTGCATGAAGGAGGAGTTTTTTTTGGACTATAGATGGTGATGGCTCATTCCCAGATGATTCTAGATGAACATGCCTATAACCAATGCATGGAGAGGCATGTATAATATCCTTCCCATTAATTTAAATTATAATACCTATCCTTAATCATTTTTTGGATGTTCAAATAGGTCCAAATCATGAAGGTATTTTTCTGAGCTAGAATGAGGAGTTTTATGCCACTTTTCATGAGTTTTAAGACTTAGATGGACACTTATGCTTCCTAACCTTGGATGGTTCATCCTATATCCTATGATCATGTGTAAGTAAATAATTTTCTCAGCTTGACAAGTTTCCTTTTTACCCTTTGACTTCTCTCTTCTTTTTTCTCTCTCAAGTTTTATAAGAACTAGCCATTTTGGCCATTATAACTTATGTTCCACCTAAGTATGGTGAAGTCCTGCTTGTTTGCATACCATTTGATCAATGAGGATATTTATTTTTTAACTATTCATGAATTTTCATAGTTTTTTATATTTTAATGTTGGATCTTTATTAGTGAATGCTATGGATTCCCTAGCATGTTGTCTCATTCTTTCATCCTATTTGTAGTTGGAAATATTCTTCTTGTAGGGCATGTGAAATTTTCTAGGAAATTTCAAGGATTGATTGAGTTAGTCTATTCACTAATGTCATTAAATTCCTCTTGTCTAGTCCTCCTAGCTTTAAAGATTCATCCATAACCTCATAATGTAACATTGATGTGAGAAGATGTATATTGAAGGAGTGTATGTTTGGTTAGTCCTTTATTATCATGTGTAACATGTTGCTGGTTGGAAGTCATCATCTTATTTGGTGTATCACCTCCCTTATAATATTTTGCTTTTATTTATATCTCTCTCATTTCCCCCCAAAAGTTTAGGTGTAGTTGCAATACAAAGTGGCACATCAAAGGAGATATCCTTATCTAGAGATTCATCTCATCTTTAGGCTACCCACTAGCCTATAGGTGTTTCCATTGTGCCACTTAGATGAGGAGAGATTATGAATCTCCTCAAAGGGTGAAAATACTAGTTATAATAGGTCCTATACCTCAAATTTTTGAAATTGGTTCTAAGGTTGGACGTCATAATTTTTTAAATAATCCTTAATAGTCCAGACCTTCTAAAACCCTCTCAAAACCTTGGTTTGGAACTGATGGAGAAGATATGGAGATTAATTCATTTATGAGGGGTAAATTAGCCATGACATTGATTTAAACATGTTTTTAACTCTCTCAAGATTATTTCCATCCACTTTATCTATACTATCACTTATACAAATAAGTCTAAAACTAGGTTTTTTGTAATTTTTTAGGTGCTCTATAGGTAAAATAGAGGATGAATAGGTGAGAAACACTTTATAAGGTCTTTATATACTTATACTAACTTATAAAACTAGTTTCTCACCTTGGTTTAACATGAAAAGACTTCTGATATCTCATTCATAACAGTAAGTCTAAGTAAATAGTGATAAGGTAAGATGACTAAGTGATGGAAGTGAGAAGTGTTATATGAGTATCATTAAGATATATTTGATAAGACATAGGACAAAATAGATTCATTTTAGTTTCCTATCACATCTTAAATTCATTTATTTGAGAAATTAAAATCCATTTGGATGATAAGTGTGAGGATTGACCTAAAAGACTAGTGACAAATGATAGCAAGCAGTGAATGATAGATGACAAAGATGAATCCATCAGCTAAGAATGAGTAGATGATATGAAATAACATATTATATACCTTATCATGTAAAATCATATGTTTCAAGGCTCCTTATGGTATTTTTAGACACTCAAGTGCATTCTTCACCATCATGAAGGTAGTTTCAAGTAAAATAATGAAGGGCCTATGCTAATTTGAAGAAGGTGCTCTATTTGATATTGACACATATTTATAATATCTTCTTGATTTATTTTACACATAATTCCATGGAATTTTAAATATTTTTTAAAGTTTTACACCTGGTCTTATGACCCTTGAACTTCACTTCTTATATATCTTCTCATGTGTTCTATAAATTCAAGCCTTTTTGGCTTTGTATGGGATCCACAATTGGTATGGCAAATCCCTACTAGTTTTAAAACCTTATTTTCCTTTTAGTAAATTTTTATAAGTTTAATTAATTTTCTATAATATCTTACTTGATTGTGTTAAGTGGTTTTTGTGTTGACAAGTGATGAAAATGCTCTCCTGGTTTCCATGTCCACTCTTGCATATTTGTGTGAATGAGATCCCTTATAATAGGTTTCATAAAGTATATTTTTTGGTAAGTTTATCTATAAGTGTGAGATGGATTAGTAATGTATTATATCATACCTTCTCTTCATCCACCTCTAGATAGGCATATAAATCTACCTCTATGAGAAACATTTATGCTAGAAAGACATAGGGTTGAATTTAGTTTGAGTAGTCTTATTTCTTAATAGAATTTGCAAGTGTTTTTTGTGGATATGTCTTGGTGTATCAACTTATTATCATAGGTTTATTTTATGTCTCCTTCTTCCATTTTCACCCCCAATAGTGATTAGTTTAGGTTAGTGTGAGCCTAAGAGACAAATCAAGGGACCTACCCCTTTCGAACCTAGAGATCTATCTCTTGTAGTGGTTTGGATATGAAGGGAGATAGTTCCATGTTTCCCTAAAATTGAGAAGGTATACTTGAATTCTCTAGGGTGAAATTTAAGGCTAAAATAGTCATCTTAAAAAATATTATAGGAAAAGATAACATGATATGGATAACTAGAAAAATAAATCTAATCATGAAAATGTAATTGAAGGTGAAGGTAAGGAAACATCTCCTTATTTTGGTTTCATGGACTCTAGTGGTGATTATATGGAATATCAAGCTTGGTACTTTCATTTTAGGGCATCTCTCCATTATGCATGCCATGAAGACTAATATGTGGTTTTTATTGAAAATAATAGTATCAATGAATTTGTATCTTTGGGAGATGGTAGAGCTCATTTTGTGAAGGGATATGGTAATGTTTGGATAAATTTTAATGGTCATATTTGGTATAAATTTAATAATTTTACATATGTGCCATACATGAACACAAATTTACTTTCCATTGGTGAAATCACAAGGGACTCTAGTTTTGTTGTAAAGTTTCAAAGATAATAATGTTTAGTCACTACTAGAGATAAAAAGATTATTGTTGTTGGGATTGGTAAAAAGGCTTGTATAAGCTTTCAAATCCATAGAGTGTAAAGGAAAGTGCACTTGTATCATTTGATATCAAAAATTCACTATGGTATGAAAGGTATGAGAATTTTAATTTCTAGTATTTGAATACATTAATCAAGACTAAGATGGTTAAGGGAATACATTCTATTTAGAATAGTCATCATGTATATACTATATGTTAGTTAGGGAAGTAAGTTAGACATTCATTTGATGTTGGTAAATCTTGTAGAGATAAGAAAGTGTTGGGCCTAGTTCATGTGGATTTTCATGGTCCAATACAGATACTTAACCCTTTTGGAGTCTATTATTTTTTGTTACTGGTCGATGATTTCTCTAGGAAAAAGTGGGTATAGTTTATAGTGAAGAAATATGATTGTTTATATAACTTCATTTTTTATAAAGCTATGGCTGAAAAAAAATCAAGACAACCAACAAAATCTCTTATAATAGATAATGGAGGTAAGTTCACCTCAAAATATTTTAAGAAATTTTTTGCCATTAAAGGCATACATAGATAGTATACTACCCATTACATTACACATCAAAACAGAGTTGTGGAAAGGTAGAATAGGATGGTGGTGGACATGGCTCACTATATGGTCCAAATTAGAAATGTCCCATATAAGTATTGGGTAGAAGCATTGAATACAATAGTTTACATCCTCAATAGAATTCCTATAAAAGTATTGGATAATATGAATCTATGTGAGGATTATTCAGGTCAAAATCTAGATGTAAGCTATTTTAAATTTTTTGGTTAGGTAGATTTTAAAATTATTCCTAATCAAAATAAAAGTAACTTGGATGTGAAAAACACAACATACATGTTTGTTAGATATAGTGATAAGTCCAAGGCCTATATATTACTTGAAGTTTCTACTAACAAACTTTTGGTAAATAGAGATATCATAGTAAATCAATAGATGCCATACTTCATAGCAACTAGTATAGTTTTAGATGTTGAGTCATTATATCCTTTTAATTATTCAATTAAAATTTGTGATGTGAAAGCTGAGTAGGATTATAACTCATCATTGAAATCACATTTTAGGGATGAAACTGATGTATGCCATTTTTAGGTTTTAATAGAACAACCAAAGAAATAGAAGTGGTATTCTACCACAATGGACTCACTAAAAGATGGAGACTTGCTACAAGGTATCGAAGGAATATAATTGAGATTAGGGAAGTAGTTTGGTAATATATTTGAGCATGGAAATTTTTATATAACAACTATTGTTTCATGTGAATTTTAGCCTAATTTTTTTTTAGAGGCTAAAGGGAATCCTAAGAGGGAATCATCCATGCAATTTCAATATGATTCCTTAATGAAAAATGAAGACTTGAGAGCTCTCATAGCTACCACTAGGAAAGAAATCCATTGGTTTTAAATGGATTTACAAGTTAAAATGCAAAGAAAATGATTCCTTGGAAAAATACAAAGCTAAAATTGTTACAAAAGGTTATGCACAAGAGGAAAGGGTTGATTATGAAGAGTCTTTTGCTCTTACTAAAAATATTGTAAGCTTTTAGTTAATTGTTGCTATTACTACTCATTTTAGATGGTAGGTTAATTTAATAGATGTCAAAAGTGACTTCTTAAATGGATATCTAGAAGAAGTCTACATGGTTTAGTAATAGTGTTTTTATTTTCTTTGTAAAGAACATCTTGTTTTTTGGTTTATCAATTCCTTTTATGGGCTTAAGCAGGCTCCATGAGCCTGGTATATGAAAATTGATTCTTACCTTAGGGAGTTTGGTTTTAAATGGTGTAATTCTAAACCTAATCTCTATGTAAAGGTGTTTCATGATGATATATTTATTTTCATTGTATATGTTTATAATATATCCATTAATGTGAGTAGTTTTAGTCTCATTCAATAGATGAAAATTGATATTTGTTATATTTTTTACATGACAGACTTATGACTACTGAGATACTATTTAGGTGTAGATTTTTGGCAAGATAATTATGTTGTATTAATGTCATAAAATAATTATGCCAAATCATTTATATAAATGTTTATAATTATGGATTTTAATCCAACTCACACATACACATGGAGGTTATAGTTAAACTTTCATTAGACACTGCTTCACCACTAGTCAGTGAAACAATGTACCAATGACTAGTGGGTAGTCTCATTTACCTCCACGTGGTCTTCCAATGGGATTATTTTCCCTCTAAAATTATTGTCTACCACCATTAATATGACCATATCCATCTTATCTCTTCATTCTCCTCCAAATCTTGCCACTTTTACTATTCACAGGCTTGCACAAGACCAAAAATGAAGTTAAAACACACTTTTAAAATAATGAAAAATAAAATAACATAAAAAACATGAATATAAGTTTTGAAATGGGAAAAACTAGGGAAAATTGAGACCACCATTGTGTTTATAATGGAGTGAGATTCTAGCAAATTAAATGGTTCAAAAAACTAACATCAGTATCAAATGTTATGGTGATAAAATGAAAAACTCCCCCAAAGCTTACATAGTAGACCTAATCAAGATTATGGGGAAATATAGTAATTTTTATCATTATATATTTCACCCTTGATGCAAAGGAGTTTCAAACCCACCTCATCCAAGTGATACAATGGAATCACATCTAGGTGTGGGTTGCCTAATGGGTGAGATGAATCTTTAGTTTTCGGGCTAGCTCCCCGAATGCATCATCTATGATCAAATTTATAAACCTAATTGTATTTAAAATAAAAAGGGATAGAAGAAAGATATGAAATCAAAACTTATAATATATGAGGTGATGCATCAATTATATGTCTCCTCTACTTGATCCTTCAACAACACTTATGGATAAAATAAGGACTAATTACTAACACTCTCTATCCAAAAGGTCTCCTACACATCATTACTTCACATGGGGGCCATAATGAATTAATATAACCTAAAGGTGATAAATTAGAGATATGATTCAAGACACTACCAATTAGTTTCCACTGTAAGAATAAACCTAAGCTTGATTTATAGACCATGAGAATGAGAGAGAGGGAGAACATGGAATAGAAATGGAGTGGATACACCATAATGACCATAAATAATCTAATTATTAGTTAAAAATATGAATTAGGGGTATAAAATAGTCACATAAATCTCCCCATGTATTGAATTGATGGTATATTGGCCTTCAAATAAAGTGGCCTAGTGGTTGAATGAGGATTTATAAGGACATCTCCCAAAGAGTAGTTACATAGAGATTCTTTTGAAATTTTGATCTTCATGCTACCTCCACACATAATCATGCTCCATTAAATCTATACTATGTAAAAAACCATGTTTTAGGTTTATTTAGTTAGTTAAGGAGCTCAAACCACTCAAACACCATGAAAACCTCCACAAATATGCATTTTAGGATCCTTTCTCCACCTTTTTCCCTACACACGTGCCAATATCCTAATCTAATGGATGATTATAAGGTATAAAATGTCATTCATGTGTTTTAAAGATAGGTTAAGAGTTTTTGGACTCATTAAAGCTTATTTTTTACCCACTAAGTTTTTAGAAGGGTTTTAGGGTCCTATTTTGTTAGGGATTGTTGATAGAGAAAATATCCTAATATGATGGTTAAATGACACAAAATGGGAATATAGGGACCCCTTAAACATTACCCAAACTCATTTTTCCCCATGAAAACTCTCTTTCTAGTTATGAGTATAAAATTATACCTTCTTGAGTTCGTCTTAAGGCAAAATAGTGGATTTAACTACCCTTTTTCCTTAATAATTGTTCATACTACATAAAACCTCTAATGAACAATTAATTCTGAAACAAAAGAGTGTGATAGCCTCCATAACATCTCCAATAGTCAATTCTTCCCATACACATCATGCATAAAGTTTTAAGCTCAAAATAAGAGCCTCTCAAGCTTGATACGACTATATATGTAGGCAAAAAGAGATTCTAAGAAAATAGGTCATCCAATGGATATTTTTTCCTTGGAAATGACTACTTGAGATTTGAAACATATATCACCATGTCTATAGATTATTTTATAATGCATTTTACCCCTCAAAAATATTGAAACTTGGTCTAACCCAGGCCTAAGGTTTATAGACAGTTCAACAAATATGACCCTATGAGCCTTCTTCTAGTTATTTTATTCATATTAAGGCATTAAATCATATTATAGACCTTATTAAATAGGAAAATAGACATGTAGATGTATATGTCAAGTTTAAAATCATTTCAAAACTATTATTGAATTAGTTTCACTACCTATTATGACCTTGACTAATCTTGGGGATAAATAAAGAGTTTTTTTCACTTGTATAAAGACTTTCCTCAAGGAAAAATCACAATGACTACCAAAAATTCTTCAATCCTACCTACAGGCTGGACACAGACTATTTGCATAAGTGAACACCTTATTATCTTGCCATTTGAAAATTTTGTCAAGTGTATCTATAGAGTTTTATCACTTTTTTTATGCTTTATAAGATTCTTATACTCTTTATTTGGTTCTTAAAAACCCTATTTCATGCGTATTATTTCCCAAACTTTGCCTACTAATAGGCCTATAGCTTCTTCTTAGTCTTCATGTGCCACTAGACCTTAAAATTTACATTCTTGTATAGTTCATTCTTAAACACAAGGTAAAAACTTCTCATTCACTCTAATAAACATATATCATGACTATATACCTCATTTTCAACCTTACACATGCATATTTTACTCATTTTTAGAGATAGACCTATAGGTACTTATTAAAATGCAAGGCCTAGTACCACTCTACTCTTGGATTGGATTATTACTTATAAATATCCTCAACAACATGAGGGTTCATATGATTTGTTGAAGTGAATTTTAAAATTTATTATTTGGCCTAATTTTATCCTTATCCAATATCCAAGAGACCTTCAAACATCTCAAGCATAGGTAGAGGTTTGTAGATGTATATCTTAGGTCTAACACCTACTTCTCTTGTCACAAGATGAAAATCCATATATTATGAATTTTAAAGGTCTTTAATGGGAATATGGAATCAATTTCACTATAAAAATACATTTTAAAACTAAATAATACACTAGAGTGCCAAGAAATCTCTCTATTCTACTGTGTCTAACTAAGAAAATTTACCCTATCAATCTCTTTGAACCTTACAACTTCACATTCCCTTCATGCCTAACATATTTAGGCTTATATAATTCCTTTGGGAGACACAAATAATATATAGGAGTTTCAATTAAATGTCTTATACATGAAAATAATAATAGCTACATGTGAAAACACCTTTTTCCTTCAATGACCCTGCCTATAATTATGACAACTCATCAATACTTTTAACCCTTGACTATCTCTCTACTTATGACTTGGAGAATATTATCTCAATGATTATTATAGGTTTTTAGTATATATATGGTATGTAAAAGTGTCTTAATAAACCTAAATACACTCTCATTACAAGCTATTTTGGTCAAATGTTGACCTATAATTATGCAAACCTGTAGGTTATTGAGACCACTCTTGGCCAATCCTTGAAAGCATTTCTATAGACTTATTCATGATTGTTTATTAAAATAATACATTTAGAATATATGAGGATAATCATATGTTCTTATAGGCCACTTTATGTAAATAATAGTCTAAAACCAACCAAAACCCTAACTATCACCTTGTATAGGTCTACAACCTACCATTTTATAGATATTTTTTCATTCCTTTGCTTGCACATGCCAAAATAGTGATGGGAAATGATGTGATAAAGATAATAGATTCCTACACCATATCTTATACTCATTAGTTTTCACCACTAAGCTCACCCATATTCTAAAACTATTGAAAACTAAGGCCATGGGATTTGAGGTCTTCATTTTGTGCCTGAACTCTTTAGTGATTATTCATAATGCTAAAGATCTTAATCAAATGAATAATGACACAAAATATAAGTGAATTAGGGTCCCCTCCTCTTCCCAAGATATTATCCTCCAATTCTCTCTCTTATATGAATTGATGCAAAACCATTGACTATTTTGGGCTGCCAGGAGGTCGATGGAGAAAATACATGGGTTTTTGTCTTTTTTTACATTGGTAAATATTCAAAATTATTGGTTTGAGTATGGAGAAAGTATAATGATATATGAAGGTTCTTGTGATCAAAACTCAACTTTGAAACCTACAACAAGACCTCTATAAACCTTTTTGTAAGTATTAAACTTCCATATCTACCTTTATTTTCTTATGAGAGTGGTGAACTAGGGTTTGATGAATATCCTCCTTGCATGTAATATAGGTTTTACAATGTCCCAAGATGGTGTCATTTTATTTACCTACCATTTATCACACCATACTCCTCTTTGGACGTTATACAATGAGCAATAAAGCACTTGGAATGGCTTATAATGTTAAAAGAGTGTGTTTAAAATCATTGATGACCATGTACAAACCAAAATAGGTGTAATATGATTTTAAAATGCATCATATAACATGAAAAGATCTCTTTTACATTTATCTCCTTTTGAACCAATTTGATCATGACATGGAAAGGCTAGACAAACACAAGACTAAATGAACAATTACCTTAATTTTGTCAAAATTACCTTAATCTTTCCAAAATATCCAAATGTCATTATATTCATCCTCTTTACTTAACCTATTAAGTTTACCCACTCATCTTAGTGCTTATTATCATCTTGGAGGCAAATAACACCATTTTTTCACCATGGGTAAGATTACCTTAACCTTTACAAAATAACCTTAAACTTTGTTAAACATGCATTGCTAAGGCTTCTTTCATGACTACATTGAAAGAATTGACAACAAGACTAAGTGAATGGGCCTTACTTCCAACCATACCACCTTAATAACTCTGTAAGCTACCAATGAGGGCATAATGCCTACTACCATGAGACCATCATGACCACAACAAAGCCTCTCTAATGAATATCAACAAGGTTATATAAGTATAGAGTTAAGTTTCAAATGATAGGGGTTAATATTTGTTCAGGGAGGCTAAATTATCAAAAATAAGTTTTTAAATATTGCTTTTTGAAATTATACTTTCCTAGTTCTAATCAGGGTTTCAAGTCCTAATTAGAACTATAGTGTGCACTTTTAACTCCATAAGACCTATTCAGGTCTATAATATCTAGATATAACTATGTTGTAATTCAAAGGGGACTCATACCTAATTAGGATTTATACTAATGATTAGAACTTGGTTTCAAATCCTGCAAGCATCCCTTTATATTCAAGTTTCAAAACCCCACCTAAAATTATGGGATTTCATTTTGCATCCCATCATTATGATCAAGACATCAATTTTATGCATAACATTGGGTGAGCATTTTGGGGACCCACCCCAACCTATTCAAGGTTTGATCCCTAACTAAAACTATCATTGGCATCACCTAACACCTAAGACCTAGCTGAGACCCTGAGCCTAATTAGCACTATAAGACCACCATCTCAACACCCTTGACCTAATGAAGGATTTTACCCTATATTATAACTAACCTCCCCCCAATATAAATCATGAATTAATTATGGATTATATCCCCAATTATAAATATACCTATGACCAACTCCTCTCTTGACCTAATCAATATTTGAATCCCAGGTAACACTAACTTCCCAAGTTCAACTTCCCCTAGGTTTATTTTAGGGTCAAAACCCTCGATAACACTATAAGCATCCATTGAATACATACCAAGAGTTAATCAAAAAAAAATTCTAGTTAAAAAAATAATTCAACATTCAACTCATCCTATACCTAATTGGGATTTAGAAGCTTGGTTAGGTCTATAGGCCTTAACCAATTTCAAACAAGAGTAGAACACCATAACAATATATGATTAGGTAGAAGATTAAATAAAAGACATCAGATATACCTAATTAGGATTTGGAACCCTTATTAGGTCTACTAAGTTATAAATTTTTTATATCACCTATAGTAGTTCTAATCAAAGTATTTAATAAGTTTTTAACCTAACTTACTGAGATTTTTAATGCAACATCTAAGTTAGTCAATATGGGGGCTATAGATTAAGTGTAAAATATGAATATGACTCATACGAGCTTGGTGATCTCACTGAGATATGTTATAGAGACTAAAATGGAATGGAAATCAAAGTGACCCCCAAAGCAATTACAAGGAGATAAGAGAGCCCAAGAGTAGAACTCTACAAGCACAAAGAAGTGGAACAAGATTGTGCTTCAAGGATAGTGTTATATATGAAATTTTACTTTTCAAAATTGGTCATCAAAATGGGATAGGTTTTAGTATCTTTAATGGCATTAAATATAAGTAACCTCTGAGAGCAAACTAAGAGATCTAGGCAAGCTAGGTATCAAATGTAAATTGGGAGGTCAAGATTCCACTTTCATGTTAAGTGTTATATATGAAGTTTTCAAATATGAATATGGTATTTCAAATGATGATGGTTGTGGGCCATAATTTAGTACACAAACTAATATGGAACTCTAAATTTAATTAAAAGTGTTGATACCAAGAAGCCATGAGTGCAAGCAAGAGTGAATCAAAATGTAAAAAATGAGTTTCCCTAATACTTAGAATAATTAGGGCATGTTGAGAAAGAAACAAGACATTCCTTCACTTTTATGTTGATAACCTTTTTCTAAAAAAAAAATGATACAAAAATATCCCTATCTAACATATTATATAGCCTAAATTCACTTTAAATACTTTATTTATTTCTTCTCTTTGGAAAATACTTCTCCTTTTGGACTATCTTGTTCCTTGGTATTTTCCAATTTTTCCAACCACAATCCTCCTACTAGATAACAATTTTTTTTTCAAATTCATATTTGTTAAATGGGTTGTGCCACACATTTCATAAGTATCATATTAAACAATTCCTAAAGGATGACTATAAATCCACATTTTAATCCATTTTTCACTACGATGCTCACATATAGAAAATCACTCAAACATCTAATTGCACGTTACAAAAAAACACCTATTCTTCCAAATTTAGAGTCCACATATTCATAGTATCCTTAAGCTAAGTATGTAATCACCTCAAAGGTCACAATTCATAGTTGAATCACAAAAATATGCTAAAATTACACTAAAATTTAGAAATTTTTCACTATTTCACACACACCATTGTATCATAGGAAAACTACATATATTTTGATCCCTCTTCAAAGTATTGGTATGTAAGAATCACTCAACATAGGGGGTGTTGAGATCAATAAAAAATTCAACTACTAACCCATTTTTCCATTTATCCCATTTATTCATTATTGTCTATAAAACTTTATCTTTTATAGAAGAAAAATATAGAGGATTTGTTAATACTACCATTGAGGCTATTTTACTTCATGGGATTCTCACTAAGTTTTGTATCTAGTTTAGATGACCAACACTCATCTTTTATGACATCCAAATCAAAATCCATATTTTTAGTAATCTATTCCTCCATCAATGGACCAATCATATCAAGATTCACATGCATTTCATTTGGGAGCTTATTCATGAGCAAGTCATTGTTCTTCACTACATCTAGAACATGGATTGAATTAATAAAATATTCATAAAACCCTCCAATGAGATAAATTATCTTTATTTTTTTCATCTTTTTGGGTTTTTATTATCTCTATAATCCTCCTTTTGAGGAGGGGTTTATATGTACTTGGGTACCTCATCAGGCCTTATTACTAGGACTTAATTGCAATACCCACCAAATATATAATTGTGGGAGGGGGGAGGTGGGGGGGGGGGGTGTTTGTGTAGTTTTTTATTCCATTTAATGGTATTTTTTACATATATTTAGTTAACTTACTTAGGTGTATTTTTATGTCTTTATGCAAGATAATCCCACATTCATGAGGATGTGAGGACATGTTTATCTTCCACCTATATATTTACCTTTCCTAAATATTGTATGGCTAATGATGCTAATGTTAATATTTAAATATTTTAATTGTTGATTAAAAAATATTTTTATGACTCATTTTTTAATTTTTATTCTACATGTAATTTATTCACGCATTCGATCATATCCAGTTTGATCCTTGTTTGTGGCCCACTCCAACAACTTATATATTGATGTTGTAATAAAGGAAAAATATCATCTATATTTTTTAACCTAATATTTATTCTCAATGAGGTTTCCTACTTGAAGAGTCCAATAATATATGAATATAATAAAGGTTTTCAATTATTTATGAGTTCATTGAATAATATGTCCTTTTTTATATATTTTTATTTTATTTGTTTGATCTATGCAAGTAGGGTCATAACATCCATTCTTAACCCAAGTTGTAGATGTAGTTTTTATAAAACTACTTAGATAGATCAAGCCAATTCAAAAAATGGAAGTAAATAATAAAATCAAGATAATATCAAGAATAATCATTCATAATATTAAGATAATAATAGATGATATCCACACCTAATATTGAAATTAGATCAAAATATTGTAAATATAAGACTAAGCCACTTAAAGGGGGAAACCTCCACAACCATCTAATAAAAATTGTTTTTTTAGTATGATCTTCAAGTAATAATTAATACCTTTTTTTATGTACCCTACACATACTATGGTTACTCCATAGGCCAACCTTTCTAACAATATGAAAAATAAGATAATTATGATATGATAAGGTAAAAGGTTATGAAAACCTTAAGTTGGACACACATATCCCTATACATGATATAGGTTAAGAGCATAACATGGCCCTACCCTTAATTAAAAAAATTCCTTCAACATTGACTAACTATGAATTATTATAAAAGAATACTTCATCCTCCCAAGTTACATTCTCACTAGTCAAATAATTCCACTTGATTAAATACTCATTAATCTCCTTTATTTTTAGCCTCTTATTGCATGTTTTAAGGATATCCTTAGGTTATAAAATGACTATGCACTCCTCATCCAATAATGGTATATCATTATATGTATATAATCTCTATCCAATTAATTTATTAAATGAGAATAAATTAAATATTAGATATGTGTGTGCTTACTGAGGTAACTCTAGCTTGTATGCAACACTACCAATTTTATGCAGGATCTAAAAAGGGTCATAATACTTGGGAAAAAGTATTTTATACTTTTTATATTTATTCAAGGACATTTTATTTTATGGATTTAGGTGAAAAAGTACCTAATTTTACACTTTTAAATGACTTACATTGTGGTGTTGATCTTCTTGATACTTCATTTGGTTTTGTGTTATGGCCAAGTTCTCTTTTAGATTAGCTAGTACCTATTTTTGGTGTTGAATATATTTTTCATTGAACCTTTATATGTGACCTCATTAATAAGGTGATTAATTTGGGTTATTATCCATATATTGAAAAAAATGGATAAATTTATAATAAGGTATGGAAGGAAATGTTATACAATCATTATGATAGTGGTATACAATGAACCCTTCTCACATATTTATTCAATAAAAAAAACATAGATAACCTTGTAGGATTTTTTTTACTACCTTTATTTTCCCATTATAATTATGACAATAATAAAAACTATGAGCCAATTGAGTACCCAAACATGAGAATGAATCTATCTAATAATTACTAAGAAATACAAGATCATGATCACTTACTATGATCTTCACATCCCATATATCCTTTTAAATATATCTAAAAAATGCATATAATATTTTACTTACTATAAATGGATGTGAAAAGGTGAAAAAATGAGCATATTATTTGATCCTATCCACAATTACCATGATGAATTTCTCCCTTTTGACTTGGGCAACTGTATTATGAAATACATGGAAATCACCTTATACCTTTGTATATGAATAAATAAATGATGTATAATACCTAGGGTCTTAATTGTCTCATCATTTTTTTTTTTAAAAACCATGATTTTGGCCATAAATTCATTGATATCCCCCTTGATTTCCTCCTAAAATAAATATTTCATGATTTTATGATAATTTTTCAAAAATACTAAATACCCCTATTAGAGAAGCATGGATCTTTGTAAAGACTTTGTGCATAAGGGTAGAATTATTGAATAAGTAAAAAATATCTTAGCATTCCCATTTCACACAAAATTTTATGAGACACTAGGTTCTTAATATATATTTCTAATTATAACTTGTGTATAAATATCATTCTCCCATTTTGATCTTGCCTTCTTCACCCAATCTACCTGCCATATAGACATTATATATAATAGTGCCTCTATGGATCCATCCCTCCTAAATTGTGCATTTTCCACTAAATTATGATTTTATTTCTTACATGTTATTTTAAAATCATATCCAAACATTTTTTTCACCCAATTTTTTAGTTCTTCAAATGAAAACCTTTGTTTCATTAAGTATTTTAGTCTATCATTATTTTTCTTCACCTTAAAGTGTTTACTCATAAGATATGGTCTCCATTATTTGATTTAATGAATAATATACATCATCTCCTTCTTATATATAATATTTAGAAAATTAATACTATTAATAAATTGAAATTTATATTTACTATAGCCTACATTTCAAATAAATCAATGGGATATCCACTTGGTGTGGTTATATTCTTTAGAGTACCTATAAAGTTAGTTGATTCTGCTTCCTAATCTAATGCTAAGACACATAATTTAAATTAATAAATTGAAATCATATATTTGGAAATTTTTAGAGAGTTGCATAAAAATAAAATCCATGATACACTAGGATAAATTATGTAAGAAGGGAAATAAACACAACTTATAGAAAATAAATTAAAGAGGTAATATGTAACTTGAATGTGAACATGTAGCTTCAAAATCAAGATAATAGCTAAGAGATAGACAAATAAGAGCCATGGTATCTCTCATCAATTAAAAACATGATGAAAAATGAATTATAATTCAATAATAAGGCTTGGTATATTCTTACACAATATATATCAAATTCTTACACAATAGATATTAGATACTAGATACAACACAATCTAGGGTCCAGATACTCCACACTCTAGGTTCTTGGGAAATTTCCAAAGATTTGAAAATATTTTTTCTTAAAATGAGTTTAATAAATTTTATAAGGACAAAAATTGGGAGAGGAATTGAACACTCCCTACTAATATGTACAAGAGAAGATGAAAATCCTTGTTTGCATGAATAAGTTTGCATTGATTTCTTAAATTTATTGGCTCTAAAGTAAGCATTTCTCATGCCATATCTCTTTATGAGTACTTATGTTAGATCAAAATGGTTCAATTAGATAAATTTTCACACCAATTTGTTTATAGACCATACCAAATTTATGAACTCTAATTCCCCATATGAATCTCACAAACTTTTTGAAATCATTCAATCAATGGTCCATTCCCATTTATTGAACATTATTATGTTGCACATATGTATCTCAACATTTTAATATTTTTATCAAAGTTTATGTATAATTCAAGTACTTAATATATGGGCATATCTTTGATAAAATTTATAAATTTATAATAGGGAAGATAATACTTCAACATATTCAAATTATTCTAACTACGAGAGATTTTATCATGAGATTTTCACTGGGATAAATTCTTAAAAAAATATAAAAAGAGATATATATTAGTAAATAAAACACATTATTATCTCTTCTATAAATTATCTATGCTTTATTTATGTCTTCAAATCCCTAATGTCTTGATATATCTCATGATGTCAAATATTTGATATTAGAACTTCCTGAGATCCCCACTAAACTTTCAAAATAACTTATTCTATTTATCTTGCACAAATTCTAAGTTTGAAGATCCCAATAGAAAGTTACTTTAGAGAATTTAAAATTTATAGATCATGTGGATAGAGATTATCACTATAGATATAATACAACAACATGGGAAGAGCATTGGTAGTGATCAGCTAGAATTTTTCACATGACTCATTGACTTTTCAATTCTTTGAGGGTCCCACCTTGAGAAAATTTTAATATTAAGGCTTAATACCTTTAATATAATAACTAAAAATTAGCATCATGATCCATGACCTAATGGAATGAATTATATTTTACCAATGGTGTCATTACCATTATTTAAAATAGTTTACATATTTGGATATGATAAAATTCAATGGCCTAATATTCCCTCTCAATATTAAAAAAACTCATTCCATTGATCTTTCATAGATCAAACAATCTGAGATTCATGTTGGAAAGTTTAAATTTAAAGGTGGAGTAAAGTAGACATAATCCTTGAAATTTTATTTTTTAATTGTTTAAGGAAAAATGATAATAGAAAACTAGGAAGCATGTCCTAGCTTCTTTTTGTTCATTAAGGCTTTATCTAATTAAACTAGAAATGATATGAACTTATTGATACTTGATAAATTTATTCAAATGCATTTGAGATCCATTATTTCTATGGGGAATACAAGATCTTTGGAAATTTAATTTCTCATAGATATCTATCAAAAGCCTATCATACCATATCAAGGTTGGACTGTTTTGAACATTTTGGTGACTCACAGGGGAAGATTCCTTGGTAAGTTTTGATTCCAAGTGATATCCATTGGTAAAGTATTACATTTGATTTTTTTTGAAAGATTTAAGACCCTTTTAAGATTCAAATTAAAAAATATTTTTTACTTGTTAAATTTTTAAGGAGTATGCAAGCCTTAAAAAAATCCATTATAAAATAGATGCATTTTATCCATCTATGGTCTCTTTTATATTCCTTGTTTATTTTAAAATAAATTTGTTCTCAAGTTTAATTAAAGTCATATATTCATAACTACCTTCTTCCTTGATTAATCTAAATTTTTCTTCATGTAGTCACATCAATTACCATTTGGATCTTTTCAAATTATTCACAATAAAAACATCAAAGATATGTGAGTTTTAATTTGAATTCATTTATTCTCAATGAGACATTTATCCTTTTTTGTCATCCTCTTAATTACCTAATGAAATATTTTATTTTATAGAATACTAAATTGTTAATATCCCTTAAATTGAAATCTCTTCAAATGGTTCCCACATGCCACTCCTTTAAATAGTTGACCTTATGACACTTATTCTCATCCTAATTTTCCTTATCAATTTTTGACCATTCTATCTTTAAGTCTTTTACCTTTATTATGACTTATTAAAACTCATCATTTGGAATAATATGTTTCATTTTTAAGGTATAATGGGTGGATGAGTGCATCATTCTCTGAATACTAGTGAATGTGGGCATGAATAGATTTAGGTTCACTTTGGAGAGTCCCACTAAAATGTAGGGAAAATTTATCACCAATGTTATCATGATTAACCCTAATTTTGAACTTTGAAAATTGGTGGTATGTCACTTGTTTCCCTTTAATTTTATAACTCTTATTAATGACTAAAATAACTTTGGTTGCTTTACCAGCCATAAAAACTTAATCTAAATACCACTAAGGAAACACCTTATTTTTTTATTTCTTTAGAAGTAGTGCTTCCAACATAAGAGATTGATATTCTAGTTACAATTCATATTTATCCTATGAAAATAAATCCATTAACTATTTATCTTGATATTATTTTTGAAATTCCTATTGAGATTCATCTTCAACATTGCTTAAACCTAAGGAATCTAAGAGTCACTTAGAATGAGAAAGATAAATTTTAGTAGAATTATTGATATTTAAAATATATATTTTGTAACATGGCATATATATCTTCAAATGTGTGTGTGTGTGTGTGTGTGTGTGTGTGTGTGTGTGTGTGTGTGTGTGTGTGTGTGTGTGTGTGTGTGTGTGTGTGTGTGTGTGTGTGTGTGTGTGTGTGTGTGTGTGTGTGTGTGTGTGTGTGTGTGTGTGTGTGTGTGTGTGTGTGTGTGTGTGTGTGTGTGTGTGTGTGTGTTTGTGTGTGTGTGTGTGTGTGTGTGCGCGTGTGTGTGCGTGTGCGTGTGCGTGTGTGTGTGCACGCGCACCTTTATAAATACCCTAAATTTTTTTTAAATTGCATTTTTGTGTCTCAATTATTGGATTGTTAGATTTTACACTTTTACTTTCTTTAATTACTATAGAGACATAATGCTAAAAGTAAAACTAATTACAAGATTCATTATTAAGATAAAATAAAACTATGCACAATGGTTCTAGGCATCTTATGATAGTGAAAACAAAATCCTATTCTAATTATTGACAAAATACATCTAAACAAAGTCATTGACTAGCTAGGTGAAGTAACTCCCTTTATGAACTATGTTAATCTATTGGATGAGTGTTGGAATAGTTATAACAAGCAATAATAAATATAAAAACAAACATGATGTATTCATACCATTCAATATCCCTCTTTTTAAAAATTCAACCTATTTTGTTTTATGCATATATTATCTATTTTTATTTAATCCAAAAGCATGTTTGGGATAACTACACTTAGGCTTAGGTTTACTCTCAAATTTTGAAATGTGCATTACATTATTTGTGTTGTTTTTTAAAATATTTTGAGACCATATCGGACATACCCTTTTATGTTACTATAATTATGTTGTAAGAGTTGGGGTATCCTTTTATCTTTCTATAATTATGATCATATTATCCTTCTCTATCATTCAAAATTAAACTCATAGGAGATTCACTAACATCCTCAAAACCTTCCTCTTCCTAGTGATATTCATATTTATGGTATTAAAAAGGAATTAAAATAATAATAAATCCACATTAATATTATCATAAAAATAGTTATTAGGAACCAAGAATGAATCTTCATTAATGGTTTTATCTCTTAAATATTATGTTTCCTCTATTATATATTTGGGAAAAATGTTCTCACTAAGCTCTAAAATGTCTTCTAGCATAATATACCATGCAAAATATTTAAAAGAGGGTAGGATATCATATTCATGTTCACCCATTATAGTTAGGAACTTTTCAATAAATCCATTTTCAATCAAGATATAAATGGTCAATACTCTCTCATATTTTGAAGTCTTTTTGTAAAACTGATCTTGTGTCAACCATAATATCTCCCCTAAGCTCAATCTCTTCAATAATAAAATCCTCCTATTTATAATCACATAATTATAATTTTTATTTCTCATTAAATAAATCAACCCTTTTTTGTTTAACTTACATTTCCTTATATAGGCGAAAAACCCATTACTTGTTCTCTCATTTCCATTAAAATATCTTGGGTTTTCAACCATTAACTCATTTATTGTTATTTTTTGGTTTTTAAAGGCTTTATAAGGGATAAGGTGACATATTATGGGGATTTATTAACTTATGGTTGATATATATAAGGAGATATAGGTAATGACTGAGTTAAAAGATCCTAATTATAGTCAAGCCTTGTATTGTTATGTAAAATTAATTATTTTTGAAGGTTTAGAATAGATTTTTTTTTAAGTCGAAGAACTTTTTGGAAAATTCAAATACAAGTATTCTTACTTATATCACTGAGATATAAATTATGGATGGAATTTGGTCTGGGAAGGATGGGTGTTGGATTTTTTCAAGAGAGTTTATGTGAACAAGGGTAGAAATTAAATCAAGAAACAAGGGAATGATGGGTATGGGAGTAATTTTACTAGTTTGTATGAGATATCTCTCAACAAACACAAAAAGGTCATAATAAAAAGGAAGAGTATCTCCAAATATGGATTTAATCATGATGGGAATATTATAATCAAATTCTATTAAATAGTATAAGAATTTCATACCTAGTAGAGATCTAAATTTTATAGGTATTCTTTCCTATGTCTTTACAAATTTTAGATTGAAATTTGATATGGCCTCCATGGATCACTCTTGATTGTTTTGAGATGTTACATTAAATAAGAAACATATCAAATATCCTTTAACTAATTTTTTAGTCATTATCCCATCTCATCCTAGCTTGAACTTGACTATGGAGTTAATGACCATAACCATTCTTTGGATTTTCCTTTAAGATAAGATACAACTAGCCTTAGGGATACATCAAGATAAATGATGTGATGGATTATACATATATTTTACACATATAATTAATTTTATAGGGTTTATAAATCCATCTTATGTTAATTTAGGAAGTTCTCTAAAAACTAGTTTTGGAATGGCATTCCATTATTGTAAGTGTAGTGGGAAAGTATAATTCCAAGAGATAAAAGGTAAAGCTCTTGGGTAGACCAAAACATTTATTTCATTAAAAAAACTAGAAATTAGTTTTGGAATGGGTAAGGTATCTTCAAATATATGTTATAGATTGTTTCAACTAATGGAGTTTTTAGGTGATTGTAAATGCTTTAAAAAGGTAAAAATAACTAAGATTTTCATCAAAACCTTAGCTAAGAAAATTTAAATCAAAAGGATTTGCATGAAAATTTCAAATTAAAATCAAATCTAGTCACACTAGGCATGCCAAAAATATTAATAAATTAAATTGTTTGATTATAACAACCCACATTTAAAAGATAATAATGGGATTTCTACAAATTAGAGGACTATTATTTATAAATAATCTCTAGAGTTAGTTGGGACTGCTTCCCAATATAGTGATAATATGCATAATTTAAATGCTTAAATGGAAATCTTGGAGGGGAAAGAGTAAGAGAGATATATAAATAAAAATGGCGATGTACTAGAGTAAAAATTACATTGTCCTCTATTTATATAAATAAAAATTAATAACTTATTTAAGATTGGAAATGAACATAAATTATCAAAAATAAAATCAATGTGAAATATGAAACCAAAATGTGAACATGGAGTTGCAATAGTAACATAATAACCAAGGGATAAACACATAAGAGTCACAAAGATTTCATCAATTGCATAAATTATGCATAAATGCATTACACTTAAATAAGAGAGATTATGATAACATTATATAATAGATTTTAGAGGATATATAGTAGATGACAATTAAGTAAAATACAATATGAAAATCCTTACTTAAACTACTACTTTTACAGTATTTTCTTAAATACATGAGTTTACTAGTCAACATTTATTATGTCATAGCTCTTCTTACTAGTATTTCTACCAAATTGGTATGGTCTGATTGATAAAATTATGTACCCAACTAGTTTATAGACAATACTTTATTTATGATCTTTGTTTCCTTGTCTCTATATCAAATAATTTATAAAATCAATGGTTTGATGGTCCTTTCCCCTTGATTTAACATTATAAGGTCACATAGAAGTGCCCCAACCTTTTAATAATTTTTATTAGGATTTAAGGAGATTTAAAATACCAAAAATAGGGATGTATCTTTGAGAAAAATTATAAATTTTTAGTAGGGAAGGTACTTCTTATACCAATTCAAATTTTCCTTACCATGAGAGATCTTATCAAGAGCTTTGCACTATGCTAAATATTGAATAAGAATTCAAACTTAACCAAGGATATAAATTTATAAAGAATGCATCAATTATATTTTTTGATTTTTCTCTATGATTGATAGATGGATTGAGATCCTTGTTTAAATCCTTGATCTGATGGTTTGACTCACTTGTCATTACTAGTGTCATTACCTTTTCTCAAAATAACTCATTTTTTTAGATCTTTGATAATAAAAAGACCTTAGATCTACACTAAACATTTAAAATAGTTCATTTTGTTGACCTTACTCAAATTTAATGGTTATATATCCTCATTAGAATGTTGATTTATAGAATTATATTTTATAGATCGCACAATTG
The DNA here is from genome assembly GCA_037957365.1 of Torreya grandis. Lineage (NCBI taxonomy): Eukaryota > Viridiplantae > Streptophyta > Pinopsida > Cupressales > Taxaceae > Torreya > Torreya grandis. Next base: position 329,597 of record JARHVA010004823.1, on the reverse strand, counting down.
GAGATTAACACTATGGATATAATCCAATGACATTAAATTGGCACTAAAGTTATTTATTAACTCACATTTAAAGTTAAATTTTAAATTCTTTATAGGTCACAACTTATTTATATTTTAAGATTAATTATTAATAACTTGAATTTAATGGCTAAAAATTAGCATCATGAACCTTGATCTAACAACATGATGAGTTTTGACCAATTGTATCATCAACATTAATTAATGATACCATTGGTTAAATAAGAAGGATTAAGATAAAATTATATAATAGATTTTATAGGGTAGACATTAGAGGATAATTAATTAAAAAGTAATATGAAATCCTTACTTTAACAAGTACTTTTATAGTATTTTCTTAAATATATCAGTTCACTAGTCAACATTTATCATATCATAGCTCTTCTTACTAGTCTTTCTGCTAACTTCGTATGGTTTAATTTATAAACTTATGTACCCAACTAGTTTAGAGACAATACTTTATTTATTATCTTTGTCTTCTTGTCTCAATATCACATACTTTCTAAAATCAATGGTTTGATGGTCCTTTCCCCTTGATTTAACATTATATTAGCTGTCATCAATTGCATAAATACATTACACTTCAGTAAGATGGATTATGATAACATTATATACTAGATTTTAGAGGCTAGATAGTAGAGGCCAATTAATTACAAAAGAATATGAAAATCCTTACTTAAACTTTCACTTTTATAGTATTTTCTTAAATACATCAACTCACTAGTCAACATTTATCATGTCATAGATCTTCTTACTAGTATTTATACAAACTTGGATGGTTTGATTGATAAAGGTATGTACCCAACTAGTTTATAGATAATAATTTATTTATGATCTTTGTTTACTTGTTTCAATATCACATACTTTCTAAAATCAATGGTTTTATGGTCATTTCCCCTTGATTTAACATTAGAAGGTCACATAGAAGTACCCCAACATATCTCACATTATGGGATACAAGAATAAATTATGGCCTACCATTTTTAGTCATGTTAAAATAACTCATGCTAGTGATATTATACAATTAAAATATTTTTAGATCCTCGATAGAAAGATTTAATTTCAAATTGGCATAAAATAGTCACGAACCTTGAAATTTGATTTTTTTAATTGCTTAAGGAAAAATTATAGGGTTAAACCAAAAATATTCCTTAGCTTCCTTTTATTCCTATAATACTTGATTTAATTGAATCACAAATGTTAAGATCTAATAACTTTCTGTTAAATTTTTTTAGTTACATATGAGATCTATTATTCATAGGAAGGTTGTACTTTTTTATAAATTGAACTACTTATAAAGAGATATAAAAACCATATAATAACATACCAAGGGATAAATAATTTAAATATTTGCCTTTAATATAAGACTCTTTAATGAAATGAGTTGTCATTCCTACATAAATACCACCCCTATTTCCTACAATGATGCATCACATTAATTAATGAAAGTATTCAAAAATTATGGGGTAGATGAAATTGGAATGGTGAACATGTCTCATTTATATTATAAAATGATTTAGTGGTTAATTTTTTATATTGTTTGATTCCTTATTTAATAATGCTATGATAGGTGACACCATGTTGTCAGGTTTTTTTTTAAAATGACAATAGTAACCTGTCAACCCTAAGAAACCTCATAGGTTCTTGAGGGTTTTTAGATATTGAAATTATATAATGGCCTTGATATTTTGAGTGTCTACCTTTATGATTTCATGTGAAGTAATGTAACCCATGTACTCTAATTCTTTCAATCCAAAAGCACAATTGGAAGGCTTTTCATATATTTAATATTGCTCTTGAGTTATCAATACGTGATTTGCATGGTATAAGTTTGATTCCCATCTCTTACTATATATTAGGATGTCATCAAAAAATACCAAGATAAATTTACATAAAAAAGGTATAAATAATTATTCATAAAACTTTGAAATGTAGATGATGCATTTTTTAGACCAAAAATAATTTAAAAAAACTCGTAGTGGCCCTCATGATTTTTTTAAATTTTATTATGCATATCCTCATCTCTAATATTAATTTTATGGTAACATGAATTAACATCTAGTTTTGTAAATTAGACATCACCATGTAACTCATATATATAATCATTAATTAGGAAAATAAGAAACTTATATTTGATGGTGTAATTGTTGAGTTTATTGGGTCATGTGATCCAAGATTTATTTTTTTATATTTTTAGTACTTAGTTAGGGTATGCATCTCATGTGTGACACAACCCCTTAATATTAATAAATTAATTTATATTTAGGAATTATAATTTAGGTTAATATTATGTTAGTAATTAATGTTAGTCATTAATTTATTATGTTAGTAATTATATGGGTGCATAGTTAGTTATTAGTTTTGACTATTGGGTGCCATATGAAAACCATGTCTCATAAGATTATTAAATCTTGAAGGTGAAATGTAATGAATAAGTAATTTTAAAAATATTTTTTTAAGAAATAAAATTATGGTTATATTTTCCATTTACTTATTTATTATTTGTCCTAACATTGGTATTATATCTTGTTGGCAATGGATTATTGAGAAAGTCAAAGGCATGGAAGATCCATGAAGCTGTGAAGAATTTTATTGATGAAGGTGTTCTTCTATGAAATTTTTTTATTTGTTTGAATTTTTTAGAGAATATAAGTTATCCATTGATAAATGATTAAATACATCTAAACAAGGCATGATGGTTGTCATTTAAAATATCTATTTTTTTTAAAATAGTTGTTTTATAATAAAAAAGGTTGCTTGAATTGGTGACTAAAAGCATTTATGGTGTTAAAAAATGTTGGAAGGAACTTAATTTTATAATAAAATGATCAAATTAATTCACAATTCATTAGGTAAAGCATTGGAAAGGCTAAAAATCATTTAAATCTAAGGCATGATTAGAGACTGAGAAGAAGCATTCGAATGTTTTTATTTATTGAAAATATGAAAATAACATGGCATCTAATGCTAGTGGAATGTCAAATCATAAATTACAGTGTGAAAATGTACACAACATCTTGAAGGATTTGAAGTTATTAAAATTTGATAAAATTTTCTAATGTGGCATCTGAACTGAACCATGTCATGATGAGGGTGTTATAAATCTAATCGAAGGTCAATATTAAATAGTTTTGTATGTTTTTTGACATGTCTATCCATTTTAAATGTTTTTTGTAAAATATTTAAACTTTTTGGGCATGATTATTACTTCTAGGTAAAAATAATAATTGTTTCCATCCACCTACATGTTATCATGCATTAAATCCCCCCCCCCCCCCACCTCTTTTTAAGGAACCCAATTTTTTTTAAACACAAGACAAACATAATGTTTTTTTACATTAAATGAATTTATAAACTTAAACAGTCTACATGACTTGGAATCAATCTCAACTAAAACCAAATGAAGGTTTGAAAACATCAACTTATTTAAGGTTTCATCTTCATGAGTGGACCTTATTAGAGAATAAATCACCCCTTTAGTATATTAAGGTTAGGATGTATAAGCATACTTCTGTACTCTTATTTATTATAACCTAAATATTTCCACAAGCCATGGTGTCTTCTATGAACAACTTATTAATACTCAAACATAAGTGAGTTCTTAATTCATAGAAAATAAATTCTTGTTATTCCACATAAAGGAACCTACAAAACATAAGTCCTTACTTATTGACATAGATTTTTTTTATAACCAAATAGTTAATACACAAATGAATATATATTAATTCATAACTAGTTTAGGAAGAATTTGAAGTAAAAATACCACATCAACTTACATGGAATATTACTTAACATAATACATATAATACAACATTAAGGTTTGTATAACAAACCATCATAAGCATTAGTTCATATTGTTTAATATAATTTAAGTCCACATTTTATTCCAAGGAAATTTTTTAATAGAAATTAATCATAAACCTTGTCCAATATACATGTAATGGCCTTAACATTTTACTTCCATATTTACTTCATAGGAAATATATTATTTAATTACCTCTTCACAACTTAAGAAACTACACTTATTTGTCAATTAGAGTGTTGTCCCAACAAATCCTATCATGTAATAAATAAATTATATACATATGATTCTACCCCATCAAAACAATCACATTTCAATACCATTTTTCCATTTTGAAGTACCTTTGTCACCAAGTTTGCTTGAGTATTTATTTCTACATTTTGGTTCATTCGATAATTATGTGTTAAATTTTAAAATAGGAAAGAATAAATATATTTTGAACAAGGCTATAATATTTCTCATTTAAAATGTATTTAATGTTATAAACCCTACTCCTTAATTCCCCAATGTGAGGAAAGGTATATCTAGTGCTTCATATGGGTCTAAAAGGAACCTTAGAAGTAAAGGTAGGATGAAGAAGGTGATGCAAAATTTTGAACCCATTGATCTTGATAAATATAATGATGAACAACAAAATTTTAGGGAGAATGAGGAGACTATGAATCATGTGTAAGGGAAAATGTTGAATCTTATAATAATGGAGGAAGGAGTGAATGATATTGAAACTACATCTTTGGGTGAGACTGAGAAAGGTAAATACAATACAAGAGGTAGTAGAAAATTTGTAGCTTCTCAAGAAAAGAGGGGTAGAGACTAAAAATGACCACAAAGAGAAATATTTGACCAAATTTAAGAATAAAATGAAATCATATTTTGAAAATTTATAAGATGATTTTGAGAAGGATAAGATTGCTTAAATTGATGAGGAAGTAGACCTACATAAAGCCTTTCTATAATAGTTTAGGAAAGACCATTCCTATCTTAAGGATACAATAAATAAAATGAAGTAGAATGATAGATTATTGTATTAAATATGATTTGATGGAGATGAATCTTTAGGTTCAAATTATGATAGATAATGTGGATAAAATGGAAAGAGAAAATGAGAATCTCAAATAAAATATATTATTGCTTTTTGTTTTCAGCTAGATAGCAATGCAAAACCACATACAAAGTATGGAAGGGTTTAGGTATTTGGTGAAAAGAAAGAATTAATATCATCATAATTATAATCAAAGAAGATGAGGAAAGTTTTAGCTCTATAAAAATAAGATCCTCAGTTTTTTTAGCACATGGAGACTACTTTTAATAACCTCACAAATAACTAGGTGAAAACGTATGAGGTGTGGAAATGCCCAAGATGTTAGATTCCAAATGTTTTTTTTTCTTTTATTTAGATATTTTTGTGATATTTTTTGGTATTTGGCTTTTTTTATTTCCCTAAGAAGGCATATATATGTTTAATAGTTTATATACTAATCCCGCATGCTATATGTAAAAGGTAGGGTCCCTATTTAAAACCTCCTTTTACCATTGATAAAAAAAAATTCACACTTCGATATTAGGGTCATAAATTCACTTAAAATGTATCAAATATTCCTATATAACACTCACATTCTATTAAACAAATTAATAATCAAAAATTTTCAATCACTCATTCATTATTGACATCCTAAATTAGATAAATTCTATTTAGAGTAACACTATGGTTAACCTCTAAGAATCATCCTTCAAGTGCAAAATGGGAATTATTAGAAAATAAAATAAGCTAAGAATTTGACACTAAAAGTACCACTTGAATCAAGTTAGTGACTCTCTTCATACATAACATGTTCTACTTGACAAAATTATTATACGATTATCCTTGAGTCATTAGTATTAATTTATTTTCATCATTTTTATGTGAGAAATGAATATTGACATAACTATCATTTTCATCCTTTCTATTTATCTTGAAATTATTTCATTAGGACACCTTTGGGAAACATGTTTTTTGGTTTCTTGAACTTACGTGGTTTGAACTTTGTAAAAGATACCTCAAATATACTTGGGACTTTTTTGTGTCATTAAACAATGCAGGTTGTGTAGTTTCTTCCTTAATAATTTTAGATACACTCTCATTTTTTATTTGATCAACACAATGGGAGATATGGGACATGTAAATTATTCATCAAAAATTATAGGGAAAGAAGAAAGTTGAGTATTTTTATTTGAATCATGAAAATAAGTAATGGAAATTTCAAAACTAGCATTGTTTAGGGAAGGAGAGACACACTTGATTTCATCAATATTTTCATTATGATAGATGGTGGAGGAACATTCAACTTATTCTTAATTTTCAACATTGGAAAGGGTATAATCACATTCACTTGTTGAAATAACTAAAGAGGATATGGTTGTAATAGTTTGATTTTCAACATTTGGAATGATTTCATTTTTCATATTTATTAGCTCTTCTATATAATTTAAATATCCTCTACCCCATATCTCCCATGAAGTGACATCGGATAAATGGTGACATTCTCAAATGAAGATAATTTAAATAAATATGAATTCAAATAATAACCATGATAATTATTTTAAACAATTATAAACTGTTATTAAATTTCACCATTGCATAACTAAGTGTCATGTGAAATAATGTTGTTGTCATTGTGAAAAAAGATATAATCAAGAGTGAATTATGAGTGGAACCTAAATAAAATAAAATACATTAAAAAGAAGTATTAATAAATTATTAATACATAATATAAGGAACAAGTCATAGTTCTCTATGATAAGTCACATTTTTGTTTATAATAGAAATAAACATTATCCATAATGCACTATAATCAAATGCAAAAATAATCAAATTTATATTTGAATATCTAACATTCTATCTAGACAAGAATATAGTCGCAATCAAATGTTAACTCAACCAAAAATGTAATATAAATTCAAAAACCTTCATAAACAATAAATAAAAAGCATAAGACTTAAAATTATCCCAAATTATTTTGTGTTAGTCTAACCTAGTTAATAATTGTTATGAAAACATTAAGAACTCAATCACACTCTACAATATACAACTCTTATAAATAGTTTGTGTAATTTCGTAGCTTTTTTATCCCTTAAACAAAAATACCACACATAGAATTGAGTTCTAATGGTGGATTGAATTCTATGATGGTTAATAAAATACATCAAATTAATTCAAGATTGTAAATATTTATCATTAAATGACCAAGTAGTCACCCTTGTTAATAATAAATGAAATAACTCTACTTTAAATGAATATATGAAACCATATTTCATTCAAATCAACTCACCAATAAATAAAATGTTATTCAAACCACAATGTAAATTAATGCTCAATTCATGAATATGTAAGTAAATATAATTATTTTCATATTTTTAAACTTATTCTACTCTCAACTAATAACTCAAATACTATAGAATACTCATACTAACAATATTTACACCAAATACTAAGTGTATTAAAGGATAATAAAAATAGTAATCATAATTTGATCCCATAAAAAATGTAAATCATAAATATAATAATTATAAAACATATTAAATAAATAATGAAAGCAAATTATTGAGTATTGTCATTGATGTTAAAGGTGCATATTGCATGAGGCTGATGTCATTAAAAGAGAGTACCTATTTAGAAGTGTGTTGATGTGACAAGGGGTGTTGATGGATTGTTGTAATTGATATATATTTTCATGAAAGAGAATTTTAAGGCAAAAGAGAGAATTATAATGCAACTAATGCTTTATTATTACATGAAGGTACATGGCATTGACATCAAGTTACAGACAAATCCTAGTCATGAGCCTAGTCATGGCATGAAGAGGTATGTGCATAAAAATGAATGACCACAAGAATGTTAAGTATGTATGGAATTATTTGAGTATGTGATGCATTGGATCACTCATGATAGTATCAAGGTAATACTATAGGGGTAGGACCTTTAGACCAAATCTACATCTAGACCTCCTAGACCCTGTTTGGCCTAATGAGGTATCATGATCTATTGTCAAGGCATGTGAAGGATGTATGGTAGTGTTTAAGAATGAGATGGTTATATGGAATGATAATGAGATGTTAAGAGAAAGAGAGATGGTATCCCAATGGGGTATCAATATTATTAAGTTATTTATTGTCATGGTTGTGTGGCTAAATGATATGTTATCTTCAATTGTTCGAGATAGATTTTTATGTGTGTTCAAAGGCCTAATGTGAATAGTGATAATGGAGTGTTTTAAGTGGTGGTTAGACCTAAAAAGTGTCATGGTACTCAGAGGATGTTGGATAAGGCATATTTTATTATTTTATTAAAAAATTGTGTTGTATATAGAGGCATAGATTGTTCTAAGGGGTCATAAGGTAATGTGTCCTAAAGCAGGCCTAATGGAATTAGGTCTCCATGAGACATAAATAAGGATTTGATCTATTTTAATTATGTCCAATGTAATGTAATTATTTATTCTTACATGTAATGTGTCCTAAGGTCTATTTTTTAGTCAATATAAGTGGGCAAGTGTGTGTGGCTAACCAAGAGGAGTATGAGCAAGAGGCTTGTATAAGAACAAGGATTTTTAGGCCTAATTAAAATTTTAGAATTTTTGATTAAGGAGTGAATGAGATAGAATATTATTGAGTGGAAGGAGGTTTTAAAAACCATTAAAATATAATATAGGGACTATAATGAATATCTAATAGGAGGTTTGAGTATAAATATCAAGGTCATTTGACCTAGTCTGTCTTGAAGAGAATTAGTTGTGTGAAGAAGCTTAGAAGGTAGTTTGAGAGGGATAAGAGTGTGAAGAGATAAAGAATATGATCATCATATATTTTGTGAGAAAAATAATTTTATGAAGTATATCAAATAAACTAGGTGCTTGAGTTGGTGGTGAGTCATCTAGGGTGTTGGTGCTTCCTTGTAAGTGCTTGCTAAAGTCTAGTCAAGTGGGTGTTTGGCTAGTTGGGGTTAGTGCTCCAAGTAGAGCTAGCGCTTCACTAAATTTATCTTTTTTTCTTATAGGAATACAATCCATTTGTAGATATTAGTTGTTTTCATTCCCCTTGAGGTTTTCCCATATATGTGACGTGTTCTTATATTTCACGTTCATATGTATGGTTGTTTGTGTTTTGATTGATATATATGTTTGTATAAATGGCTTATGAATGTTAAAAATTAATTACATGAATGTTTTTAATACTGATTCACCCCATCTCTTGGTCATTATGCTTCTAAAAATTGATATCATAGCCCGATCCTTTGAATCAAGCCCAATAGTTTGAAGGTGGTCCTAATAAGCACAAGATATCTAGTGATCAAGAATACAACATGTATGAATAAGAATTTTACTATGATAGTGAAGAATGATAAACTAAATCAGACATTGAAGCTAATATCATAAGTTCCCTAGATGATATGAAGCATCAGAAAAAGAGGAAGCATGAATTGATATCTATGGTCAAGGATATCAAGGAATAGATTTATACCTTAAAGAGTGACTAGGTCAAAGAAACCAAAAGGGATGAGAATATCATTAAAGATCTCAAGAAATAGTTAGAAGGTGTTAATACAAAGTTTAGATCATAATAAGTTGAGTATGATGAATTGAAGAAAGAGCTAGAATATTTGAAGGTTGAGCATAATCAACTCATAAACAAGATGATAAAGTTTTAGAAAGAGCATGAGAAGCTATAACAAGCTAGGAACAAAAAAATTAAAGTCAACATGAAGATACCAATTAGAAATCCCAATGTAATGAGGTGTTCAATTTATTTCAATGGTTGTTGTTCTTGTCTTATCTTTGGTCATAGAGCAAGTGATTGTAGAATGGTCTCAAAGGATAAGTTATCATGGGACCATGGGAGAAGGAGTGACAAATCAAGAGGACTTAAAAATTTATATGGATATTATATAGTGCATGAAAAGGGTCAAACATTTGTGTAAAATCCAAAGAAATTTAGGACTAATCATATTGAGCCCAAGAGTCAAGATGGATTATTTACTAAGGAAGAACAAAATACTAAAGAGGAATTTATGCTAGTTGAGACTACCTTTCACATTCAAGATGAAGGAATGAAATGGTATATAGATATTATTTTCTTAAGCCACATGATAGGAGACAAAAACAAGTTCATCTCATTAAATAAGAATGCTATAGAAATAGTGAGATTTAGAGACAACACAACTAGTAATATAGTTGGCAAGGGTATCTTGAGTTGGATGATGGTAAGACCAAGATATAATTTTTTTTGTATGTATAAGGTTTGAAACATAACCTACTTAGTTTAATTCAAATTTTCAACCAAGGACACACACTAACCTTTCATGATAAGGAGAGATAAATTAGGAAGGCTAATTGCCAATGATAAGAGGGCTGAGAATAATCTATATGTCTTGAATGATATCAAAGAGAGATGCCTTATGAGAAATATGGATGAAATTTGGATATGACACATAATGCTAGGTCACATAAACTTTGAAAATTTAGTCAAGATAAGCACTAATAAGTTTGTGTATAACATGCCTAAAATCACCCAACCTACAAATATACTTTGTAAGTCATGTCAACATGGTAAGTAGACTATAAGAAGGTTAAATTCCAATGATTACTCTAATAAAATACCCTTAGATTTAATACACACTGATCTCTATGGGCCTACATTAATCTAAAGCATTCAAGGGGATAGCTACTTCATGTTACTCATAGATGACTACATAAAAATGACTTGGGTAGTATTTTTGAAAGAAAAGTCAAAAGATATTGATAAGTTTAAGGAATTAAAGGCCATTGTTAAGAATGAGAATAATGGTAAGATAAAGTGACTAAGATATGATGGAGGAGGATAGTTTTGGTCTAATGATTTTGATGACTTCTGTGAGGTTCATGGGATAACAAAACAATTCTTAGTAGCCAAGATAACTCAACAGAATGGGGTAGTGGAAAGATAAAATAGGATAGTCCAAGAGATAGTAAAAACTATGTTAAATGAGTTAATATTGTCTAATGGGTAATGGAGAGAGGAAGTAATTATTATGGTCTACATCTTGAATATAGGATAGATAAGGAATAATGGAAACAAGACCCTTTATGAACTATGAAAAGGTAGACTTGCTAATGTGTAAAACTTTAGAGTGTTTGGAAATAATTCCTTAGGTAAGTTTGATTCTAGGGATGATTAAGGTATATTATTTGGGTATTCATCATCAAGATCAACCTATAGATTCTATAACAAGAAGTTACAGAAGATAGTGGAAAGCACCAATGTGAAGATTAATGAAACAAGGAAATCACACTCACATTCAAAGGATATATCAGAGAATATAGACTTCAATAATGAAGAGGAAACAATAGAGTTTGATGATGTAGAAGAAGAATTTGAGGAGAGATAAGACTAAAAAGGCCCCTCAACATAGATTCAAAGATATCATCTTGAATCTCAAATCATTAGCAATAAGGATGCAAGTATGAAAACAAGGTGAAGACTTGTAAGTAATCTTAATCAAGAGAATGTTTCTCTATTATCTAAGATTGAACATAAGAACCTTATATAAGTAAGAAAAGACAAATTTTGGATAGGTGTTAGGAATAAGGATTTAGACCAAATAAATAATAATGAGACTTTGGAAGTAGTTCCTAGGCCTAAAGACAAGAATGTCATTGGCACAAAATGGGTGTTTAGAAATAAGTTGAATGAATATGGATAAGTCACTAGGAACAAGGCTAGATTGGTATGCAAGGGATATACATAAGTTAAATGGGTAGAATTTAAGGGGACCTTTGTACCAATAACAAGATTGTCAGCCATTAGATTGTTTCTATCATATGTAGGATTCAAAAGGTTCAAGATATACCATATGGCTGTCAAATATATCTTTTTAAATGGTAATTTGGAAGAGGAGGTACGCATAGAGAAACCTAAGGAATTCTCACTATTAGGTGAAAAGAACTATGTTTACAAATTGAAAATTGATATTTATGGTCTAAATCAAGCTCTTAGAGCTAAGTATGTCAAGTTGGACATGTATCTATTGGATCAAGGATTCAAAAGAGAAGTTTTAGATAATAAAATATACATAAATGTAGAAGATGACCATAAATTAATAGTATTTGTCTATGTGGATTACATCATCTTTGGTGGAAATAATGAGAACATGACCAAGGCCTTTATATAGGTGATGAAGAAATAGTTTGAGATGTCCATACTATGATAACTATCATTATTTATTGGGTTGAAAATCACTCAATCTAAAAAATATGTATTCATTTCACACGCCAAATACATAAGAGATATGTTGAAAAAGTTTCATATGGAAGATCAAAAGTAAATTAGTACACCTATAATCATAGGGTGTAAGTTGAGAAAGGAATATGAGTCTCCAAAGGTCAATCAGACATCATATACGTCAATGATTGAAAGTTTGTTATACACCACTACCTCTAGACCTGGCATCATGTAAGAAGTAGGTCTTGTGAGAAGGTTTCAAGAAGATCCAAAGGAAAATCATCTAAAATAAGTCAAAATGATACTCAATTATCTCAAGGGAACTATGGAGTTTACATATCCAATAATAAGGAGTTCAATTTGATAGCCTATACAGATGTAGATTGGGTAGGAAGTCTAGATGATAGAAAGGGTACCAGTGGAGGAACTTTCTTCTTAGGTGGGTTTTAAGTTTCATGGATAAGCAAAAATAAACCATCAATAGCATTATCCACTTATGAATCTAAGTACATCTCAATAGTTTCATGTTGCACTCAGGTCTTATGGATGATACATATCTTAAAAGATACAAGGTGGAATAGGATGGTCCTAGCCCTATCTATTGTGACAATATAAGTTTTATCAGCATATAAAAGAACCTTGTCATCCACTCAAGGACTAAGCACATTATCATCAGGTATCATTTTATAAGATAGAAGGTAAATGAACAAAGTGTCAGACTTGAATATGTTTCTACATAGGATCGTGTTGTAGACATTTTGACCAAACCACTTCCAAAGGCAACATTTGAACACCTAAGACATGAATTGGGTGTAATTCCTACCCTTAGCAGTCATTGAGGAAGACAAATAATTAAGGGGAGATAATCATGTGGTTTATTAACTCAAATAATATGTGAGTATTTCCAATAATTTATGCATTAAGCTATGGGGAACATGTTTGTATTATGATTCATAAAATCATAGTCCTATGTATTAAGTGTTTTGGTTGCAAGAAGTGTGATCCAAGAAGTTGCATACATAAATTTAACATTTATGTCAAAGGGGGAGAAAGTTTATAATGAGGGAGAAGTTGATTTTTAAGAGAATTTTTTGAGATTGGTTTCCACAAATGGAAAAGGGGGAGATTTTTGAGTATTGTCATTGATGTCAAAAGGTGCATATTACATGAGGTTGATGTCATTAAAAGAGTGTGCCTAGTTGGCATTATGTTGATGTGACAAGGGGTATTGATGGAGTGTTGTCATTGAAATATGTTGTCATGAAATATAATTTTAAGGAAAAATATAATTTTAAGTAAACTAATTATTTATGGTTTCATGAAGGTATATGTCACTGATGTCAAGTTGCATAAGAAGCCTAGTCACGGGCCTAGTCATGACATGAAGAGGTATATGCATAAAAATGAATGAACAGAGGCATGTGAAGGATTTGTGTCATTATTTTATCATGTATGTGAGGAATTGGATCAATCATGAGAGTCTCAAGGTAATCCTACATGGGCAGGACCTTCAGACCAAGTCTACACCTAGACCACTCCAAGACCCTACCTAGCCTAATGAGGTATCATGATCTATTATCAAGGCATGTGAAGGATGTATGGATTTTTTTAAGAATGAGAGAGGTATAAATCAATATATTAATATTTTAATCATTATATTGAGGTGTTGATAATATGGAAAGAGGTATGAAGATCAGTTCAAGGTATAGTAAGATATGAAGACTATAGTGTAGAGAGAGTGTGTAGCTTAATGGGGTGTCAAAATCAGTTTCCAAGGCATGTGTGAGTATGTGAGAATTAAAAAGGGTTATTCAAGTTTTTTTAGGCATATAAATGAAGTTTTAGGTTAAATTTTAAATTATAAGGCATGAAAAGTTGTTTGGAAGTCCCTCGAGTACTCAGAATGAAGGGTTCTCATCCCGAGAAGGATTTTCTTATGCTCATTAGCTCATCAAACCTTTTCATGGGAACCTAAGTAGTTAATGGTAGATAGTTAATGTTTATAGATAAAAATTACAATAATTATTTTTTTTATTGATAGGATATGATATATGAATGATTTTTAAGAGGGGAAATTGGTTTAAACCTCTTAGAACCCTAAAAAAGACCTAATGTTGAATATGTTTCTGAAAAGTGCTCAAGATGGATTGAATTACTTTGGTAAGATATTTGATGTTGTATTTTACTCTCCTAGGTACCTATAGATGGTATTTGTTAGATAGAGAAGAGATAAAATGTTGAGTTACAAGCTCATTTCTAAACAAGTTGTAGAATTCAAAAGTTACATTAGACATAGTAAGAAAATAGATGGAAGAATAAGGTAGATAATCATAATATATGTATATTAATTTTTATATATAGGTTTCACCCTTCAAGTGTCATAAAATAATCATCCAATTTAACTAGTCTCTAACATGCCTAATGATGTAAATAATGAAAAAACTAGGCAGCAATGAGAAGATGAATTGGAATGTGTTTTCATGATAGAATAATGAAACCAAGCACACATATATTATTATTAATTTTAATACATGTTCATTTTTTTATAAGTTTTAAAATTTATTTAATATGGTGAAAATTTTTCTAACAAGTTGACCTATCTGGTTTAGATAAGACAATACGATATAAGGTCATGAGATTGGTCTGAAAGACCAATATTTTCCTTTAGACCATATGATATTTATATTTGAGGATAGTGTATATATATATATATATATATATCATATGACCCTATAAATGCATCAAATTCATGTAAAATGTCTATACAAGTGTTGGAGGTTTGAGTCACCATGACTGATCTTTAAGGTAAATTAGCATTTCTAAGTAAATGAGTTACAAAGATGTTCTTGAGCCCTTATCTCCTGAGTGGAAGTGTCTAATGCATATTATGATATTTTTTAGGTCATTTAAGTTATATATAAGTTATTTATTATAATTTTTGTGTGGATAAATGATGTTTTATCTTTAGTTTTCTAAGAGAGACTTTTTTGTGTGTTCAAAGGCCTAATTTGAACAGTGCTAATTGAGTGTTCAAGTGGTGGTTGGACCTAAAAGGTGTCATGGTACTCTAAGGATGTTTAATAAGGCCTATTTTATTGTTTTATGAAAATTTTATTCTATTTATATAGGTGTAGAGTTTTCAAATGGGTCATAAGGCAATGTGCCTTAAAGTAGGCCTAATGGAATTAAGTCTCTATGAGACCTAAAGAAGGATTTGGTCTATTTGATTTATGGTAGACCTAATGTAATGATTGATTTTTAATGTTAACATGTTATAAGGCATATTATATGTACAATATAAGTGGGAAAGTGTGTGTGTCTGACCAAGAGTTATATGAGCAAGAGGCTTGTATAAGAATAAGGATTTTTAGGCCTAATTGAAATGTTAGAGTTTTTGATTGAGGATCAAATAAGATATAACATTATTGAGTGAAAGGAGGTCTTATATAAGATTATAATAGATTATATAGACTATATTTAATATATAATAGGAGGTTTGAGTATGAATATCAAGGTCATATGACCTAATCAATCTTGAAGAGACCTAGTTGAGAGAAGAAGCCTAGAAAGCATTTTGAGAGGGATAAGAGTGTGAAGAGATAAATAAATATGATTATCATCTATTGTGTGAGAAAAATAATTTTCTAAAGGTGATAAAATTAATCATGTTTTTAAGTTGGTATTGATTCATTTAGGGGATTGGTTCCTCCTTGTAAGTAGGTACTTGCTAAAGTCTAGTCAAATGGGTGTTTGACTAGTTGGGGTTGGTGCTCCATGTGGAGTTGGTGCTTCACTATATTTGGTTTTTTTATTATATTACTATATTACATTTGTATATATTAGTGTTTTGTCTTACCCATGATGGTTTCCCACATATTTGACATGTTCTTATATTTCCTGTCCATATGTATTGTTGTTTTCACTTTGATTGATCTATATGTTTGTAATGGCTCATGAATGTTAAGTGGAATTGAATGAATGTTTTGATGAATAATTCATCCCCACATCTTATTCATTTTTATTCCAAAAAAAAATCCCAATTTTAAACTCACACAAACTCATTCCATCGACATACAACCTCTAAACACAGTCATTTGATGGTCTAATAAGAAAATTAAATGGATAGTCAAATTAGATTCAAGATGGTAACCAAAATAATTGAAACTAGTTGGGATTACAACTTTTAAAAATTAAAAAAATTCACTAGAAATAAACCATTCCTCATTCCATATAATACTATAACTCTTCAAAATTGATATAAGTTACACAATCAAAAGAAATAAATAATAGTCATGAAATGTCCACATTATAACTTATGATTTTATACAAATTTAACTTTGTAAATGAAGGAACACACATCAAGTTGTAAAAAAACATTATAATTTTAAAGAAATATTTCAAAATGAATACATATAGAAAAATAACATGTTCATAAGTATCTAATCATACTTAAAAAGCTTGACTCAAAAAGCCATTCCAACATTATCCTCAAGTTTGATAAGCTTTAAAAAAATAGCTATAGGTGAATATCCACTCATAGAGTAGTAAAAAACACATTTAACCAGTCTAATGATCCCTTCATAGGTGGCCCTAAACATCCCTACCATCATCTAGATTGGGGAGTCTGACTCACATAGTTGTGGATTAATATTCTAAGTTTCTAAAACACACAACACCCAACAAGAAACCAACATGAAAACCCCAAAATTAAAACACACTTAGAGTGATAATTCCAAAATTATTATGAAACATTCGATCCATGAACACTCGATGTTCATTTCAAAAAGAAGTGTTAAAATAAAGGGTAAACTCAAAAATTATAATCATTCAAACATAATTCTTGACACAACCTAGTGTCATAAAATGATAACAATGTTAAAAACATAATAACAACACAAAAAAATGACCAATCATTCCTCAACCATAGTCTCCACTTGACCCAAACACAAATAAATAACAATGAAAATGCCACATGATTGGATGTCAAAGTTTACTTTTTACCTCATTTTTCCAAAATAGAGAGTCCTTTTTGTTCCAATGCACACTACATTGTATGTACCCATCAAACCCATGTCCCCTCTCTTGTGAAAAAATAAGTTTTTAAGGCCCCATAAAATTATCAAACTTCTATCTTTAATATAAAGGGTTGTGGTGCAACATCATGGAGGTATTAACTCCTTGTTCCCCTAAGTATCCATTTATTTTAGTGAAAAATAATAGAGATACAATAACCATTCCCATAATAACTTTCCCAATCGATCCATAAAATCTCCAAGATTAAACAATGGTGGTAAAACTTCCTAAAGATTTGTGATGGTAATTATGGTTTTTTCCTAGCTCTCCAAGCTCTCATAACCAACTTATAAAAAACAAAAAACAAACTAGAATCTTCTCAACAACAAAAACATCAATCATATAAAAAATCCTAAGTTAACCACATCATTACATACATCATGATGGGTTAAATTATAAATCCATGAAGTGACAATCAAACATCAAATAATATCAAAATAATATTATGCAATGGTCCAAGGTCCAAGTGACAATGTCAAACAAAATTGAACATATCCAAATAATGGTCCCATGATAGCTTCATAATCAACATCTAAGACCATGCACTTAAAAATAAAGATCCATAGGAAGAAAGGTAATCATGGTAATGAAAGCTTCTAGAATGAAAAACACAAAGATTAAAATTAAATATAATATGACAATAATAAATTAATAATTTTCATCCATAACCCAAATAATTATCCAATAAATTATGACCAACAAGACATCAAGTCTCTAGAATATGACCAAAGTAATCATTACTTGTCACAAATGAAATTTATCCCAATAGGACTGTGTATTGTGTAAGTGACGCCAATGTAAAGTATGTCTGAATGACACTGAATAAAACTATGAAGTTTAATACATCACTCTTAACAAAATAATTAACCATATTAACTAGATAAACGTGAAGGAAAAACATAATAGTCAAATTAAATACAAAGACATACAAGCCCAAAATTATGATCAACTAAGAAGTAATCAAAGTCAACATACCCACATAATTAATTTGGAAAATTGTATCATTCTTCATTGTTAGATTATAATGAACTTAACACTAGTAAAACCCTACCAGCTAGACTCCATCGACCAAGCCTAGCTCATGGTCCATCATGCAATCATAAAATAAGACATTAATAGTATATATCCAATAAATATCCTATGATCATAACTGAATAATCAACTAAAATAAATAACATTATAACATAGTCACTTTAAGGGCAATAACATAATATCACTGAAATAAAGTATCCAACCAAGCTCATAATACTATATTAAATCAAAATAACGTATGAAAATGTTATACAAATGACCATGTCAACAATAATCCATAGTTTTAAAATTGTTTTAGATTGGGTCATGTCATTTTTATTTTAACATACTTTAAAAGCTGGTTTAAATAGGAAAATTTGGTTTCATGTATCCATATAATGCATAGCTAAGTTGGCTGCTTTACAAAGTCAAGACATTTTTATAAAATAAGTCTCAAGTTCAAATTTTTGCATGTCATTTTTACATGAAATTCAATTTTTAGCATGTAAATTTGGATTATAGAAAATTCTAAGGCATTATACATTAAGTAATTATTAAGTGAAGTTGGAAATTGAGTATTTTATAAGACATTGAGAGAATAAGAGATCAAACGGTACAATCTCATTAAATGCATATATTTTTTAAAACTTTCTATAAATTTTTATTGTTATAGCACATGAAAAATACATTTTTTGGCACTTTTTATTTTTACAAATAAGCTAGGCATGTGACTACATGATATATAGTTTTCTCTCATTCCGAGCTCATTAGATTTTTTGTTTTAAATTAAATATCTCTCCCTATGATTTTTAAGAAAAATGATTTAAAATGTGTATAATTAAGGGGTTTTAAATGTATAACATGTGAACTTTTTATCTAATATGACATCTTTCTATTTTTGTGAATTTTAAAATGTGTTATCTTTATGAATAAACCATAAGGGTAACATTATTTCCCGCCACCAATGTTTTTAGAGACAATCTAGTTAATTTTTTCGATTTACAAGTTTGTCGAGATCAAATGGGTTTAAAAAGTGAACAACCCACTCATCTTAAGCATATTTATAGCTATGAAATTGGGTTTAAATTTTTGGATATATTATAGGATTTTGATATTTTATATCCTAATTTGGGTTTTCTAGTTATTTGATATCATTGATGAGGAAAATTTTGAGTTGTTTGGTGATGTTTTTAACTGGATAGCTTTTCACCTCTCCTCTAATAAAGGGAGGATACTATATTGATTTAAAATTAATCATAATTTACTGTGCATATAAAAATTGGTTTATATAGCTAATATTGTTGATAAAAGTGGTTAGTGTCATTGGGTAGCATGGTAGGTGTGCCATAAAAATGTATTGAATTATCTATCAAATAGGGTTTAATATAGTTGAGTATGCCCATGATGATAATCATATTTTAATATAGGTAAAAATGGTTAGAGGAGATCAATATTCCCAAGATGATGCTCACCATTTATGTCACAATCTAATCAATATTTATGTAAGTGACATTATTATTTTTTGGATCATAGGGTTTACAAAGTAACCCTAGTTAAATAGTACTAGGATGTACATAGTGCCATTTTTAGGTTCTATCTAATATTTTTGGATGGATCCAGATCATATTTTGGTCCCATTTTTGTCAAAGGTGTTTTGTTAGGTTATGCACTCCAATGTTTTTTTAGTTATTTAGTACTTAGTGAGAGCATGCATCTCATGTGTGGGACACCCCATTAGGATTAATAAAGTAATTTATATTTAGGATTTATACTTTAGGTTAATGTATTAGAAAAAATTCACCCTTGAGGAGGTTTTCAAGCCTCCTCACTTAAATAATAGAATGGGGACTCTTCAAAGGTTGTGGGTGGCCTTATAGATAAAGCTAACCTCTAGATAGGGGTAGCTCCCTTAATCATCACTTAAGAATTATCACTAAACCTTTTAATTGTATGGGAAAATTGACAAATAATTTAAATTAAAATAAACTAAGGATGTGATTCACCAAATGTTATGACCACTACCACTGATTTGCATGTGCACTAAGACCTATAAGACTGCAAAAAACATGCACTTCTCTTAAAGAGACCTTATCACATCCATGATTTTCAAAGATATAAGGTAAATTGAGACTATAAGGGAGATATTTTACACTTATAACCCCATGAAACCCATGATGAAACTCTTCGCAACCTACAACAATGAGTCAAACTTCAAGAAGGTAAAGAGAATGAGACAATAACCAAGATGGAATTAATATATGATTGATCATATCAACCATTCAAGGTATACACTACATAAAAACATAATAAGAGGTAAAAAAAAGTCATATTATTAATCAATAGGCATATAAAAAAGTAGTGATATTCCATACTCCTAGTGGAAGGATCAATTACAATGAGAAAATCAGACATACATATAGAAGAAAATGAGAAGGAGATAGAAGATGGGCATAGGAGAGGTCTATGACAAGGGACATCCCATGAATAAGTAGGATAAAAAAAATAAAACTACCAAAGGATATAAAATATCCTTAGTGTGTGTCATCTTGGAATGATCTTCTTCATGAAGGTGGTATAAGATATCATCATTGTCCTTTATGACTCATCCATCTTCTTTGAAACTGCCCATTAGGAGTGTTTATGAAGTGATAAGTCATATTGTTAGAGTATAAATACTTTAATTGAATTTTACATATGTTTAATACCCCATCCAATTATATTTCCACCTTTTTTATACAATATATCCCATAATTATCATATTTATGCCAAAACTCCCTTTGGTTATAAGTATGTATTAGGTCTCTTGACTACATATTGAGGATTAACCTTCATATTTTATTCATCATGACGAGTCCACTCAAGATGAAAATCATATTTATGGCCAATAAAACTTCCATGCAATTTAATATCCATTCAAATCACCATCCTTAACTCAGAACAAGTCTTGCATACTCAGTTTAATCTTGGAAGCAACTTGTATATTTTAGTAGGTATGTGAGTGTTTTTCTAGTTTTGATGTTTGATAAGGTGTAAAAAAATGTTTTTAATTTTAGTTATTCTTATTTTTATACACTGAATATACCTTCCTAAAATATTTATATGGCTCTTACTCTTCATTCATTAATCAAACCTCATACTTCATACAAGGTTTGCCTCTCTTTCTTGAAAATGTGGACCTACATGTCTGTAGACCTATAGGTCTAAATTTACATTAGTTAAATCAGTTAATGAAATTTTTTTGGTATTCATATACTTTTATATTAATTATTAACCTTCTATAATATTTTTTAAAACTAAAATCCTCCTCGAAACGTCCCAAATTATTTCCAAACACCTAGTTATGCTTGTAAGCACTAAATTGATGTTATATAGGTATGTGACATAATATTGCATTTAATAATTATAATATGAATTTGTTATATTTTTAAAAATTATATGAGGGTCTGAAATATATATCTTGAAGTATATCAAATTTCATCTCACCTATACTACTTATCTAGACCTCAATAGAATTTACTTATAAGACTATCTTTCTTGTCTTGGAGGCTAGAGGTACCCATTGATTTTTTAGAATATAATAAGATTTATAACACTTTAAAATACTCTTGAATTTTATTTATCCTATTATGACTCATTTATAACCATTCTATTTCTCACATTTAGCAAAAAATTGTAGTCTCTCTCCAAATCGTACCGTACAGACTTATATGTTTTTTGAGGACTACAACTTTAGTTTGGTGTAAAAGAGACAAATTAGAATTGAAAAAGATATTTAATGAGGATATATTAGGTATTATATGATGGTTTAATCTATTTAGAGGTAAATTTAGAAAATAAAACATTCAAAACCATCAAACCCTACTTGCCACCTTCACAAATCAATGAACAAGGTCTTTTTATTACCACCATAGTGATCACACATGCCAAATGAGTGTTGGAGATGATTTTATAAGACCAGTAGGACATTTAAATACCTAAAAAAATTAATTTTTATTAGTGATTTTTAAAATGCCATGAAATATCCTAAAACTAAGTTAGTGGGGTTGTAAGAGGGTTTTGGAGCACTTCTATTGTTAACTATTGTTCATAAAGGATGGTTAATGTAACCTAAAAATAATTAATGTAATATTTAGGGAATAAACTCCCCTATCTACCCATAATAGGGTTTTACCCAACTTGCCTTCTCCTTCATGAACCATTGTTAATAAAATTGCCTTCTTCTACTTGTAAGGAGATTAATAGAAGAATGGATGGGTTTTCTTCCATTTTGGACCTAAAAATCCCTCCCTAGAATGTATTTAGACCTAACGATGGTTGATGAAGGAATATAGGTGATTTGAGACCATCCTCAACTTTGAAAACCTATAACAATGCCTCAATAGATCCCTTTCTAGCAATGAAAACAACCATATTTTACATAAATGAAACAACCCCAATTTTTTTTGAAGTTTTCATATTAGAGTATGATTTAGATGAATAATGGACCTAAACCTCAATTTTTAAAGTAAGTTATACTCACTTAGTGTACTCACATACGCATAATTGAAAAGGTTGTCCTTAACATTCTATGCCATCATTGGGTCACAACAAGTCCATGGTAAGAGAATAGGTTAAATAATGACCTAGACATCAATCAAGTAAGCATTGAAATGTTAAACATAAATAAAAACTAATACCAATTGAGTAATTATAGATTATGCTAAGTCTCTTTAGCATACAACAAAATATCATTTGCATGAATATATTTCAATCAAACTATAAGCATACTTACCATGATCTAAATAAATGGTTAAAGAGGAAAACAAGATTAATTAATCATTTACCTAATAATGATATAGTGGAAACCCTTCATGAAATTGATATAAACTATCCCATATTGGCAAATATATAATGAAATGCAATACATAATGAAATCAATAAAATTAAAGCACATTACATCCAAATGTATAAATTCCATAACATTGATTAGTTTGTCAACTAACTGTTTAGGTAAGGAAGGCATATTAGCCATTCCAACTCTCACATGTACTTTAGTATTTTCTAGCCATACAGAAAATCAAGAATTATTATGAAAATTAATAGCCAAGACATAATTTTCCCTACAACCAATGAACTTGGTAAGGAATTAATCCCAAACTCATTCAACAATATTCTATGTATATTCAACATGATTGGTAATTATATTTTCCATAAGAATAAATTTGAGTTAAACATGCATACATCTATTTTCTAATCATAACCAACATGGTGTAATAGTATGGTTCTCATATGCACCATTATAGGTTGTTCAAGCATATAATACGTTCCATCATGAATAATTTTATTGAACACATAAGCATCAAGGTTTTACATGAATTAAATACACATACATCAACATCAATGCATTACTCAACTAGAAATTCCATCTAAGAAGGGAAAAGATAATATGCATATTCAGCACACAAAAGTGATATCCATTCTATACATTTTCAACCAAATATTTTATCTAAGTATATAAGCAAGGGGGTATATCATATAAAATTCAATTTACTTCACATTTCAAGTGGTTTAAGATTTCTTGATTCATCCATAACTAGAAATTTATTCTAACATTAAGATGAACATACTCTCATGATAGGTAACCTTAATAAACCAACCAACTTATCTATTTCAGCAATGAAATTAACCAAGCTTAAGAATGAGAAACAACCATAAAATAATTGACTAGCAATAGTGTTAACCCAATTTTGCCCCTCTGGCAAAATTTTGGTCACCCTCTTCAAAAGCTATGAAAGGCCAGTCAATTTTGGGTTGCAGTCCATCTTCAAGTTCATGCTCAGTTCAGGCCGGGTTCATTGGTTCAGCATGGTTCATATCGGTTCGAGCACCTCAGTTCAATGGAGTTGAATCATCGTACCATTGAACCATCAAACCAATATTTTGGTTCACCGGACTGGGGTTCAACGTACTTGGTTCAATGGCTTAGTTCGATCTCTTGGTTCAAGGGGATGGTTCAACTGGCAAAGGAGTTAATCAGTGTTTAATGGTTGAATCACTGAACCGTTGAACCTTTTGGTTCAACGGGTTCAGTTCAACTGGTTCAAGCGCTTCAGTTCAATGCATAAAGGTCAAAATCCCCTTTTGAAGGGTAGGGACTTCACATTTGCAAGGGAATTGGGTTCGGTTCGAAGCATTTCAAAGTCCATTTGATTTGAAATTTGGTTAAGTCCCGCAAAAAATTCAAAGACTTTAAGCAAAGTCGGGCATGGCTCCGTCTAAAGCAAAAAGGATAGGCAAAATTTCTGTGGACTTTTTGTCCGCAGGAAATGTTCTCGTATAAAAGCCCCTGGCTTAATATAAAAGCAAAAAAACATAAGGCAGGTGGTGGCATTTTTGCAAACTTTTTGTCCACAAAAAATGTCCATGAACAAAAGCTCGCAGTTAAAACAAATGGGCAAAATTTTTGTGGACTTTTTGTCCATGGGAAATATTCACGGACAAAAGTTCGTGGGGTAACAAATGCAAAGCCCGCAGTTAAAAGACTAAGGCTTGACCCAAGCAGAATTTCCACAGATAATTTACTCGCAAGAATTTCCCGTAGACAATTTGTTCGCAGAAATTCAAAGCCCACAGTAGACCGTCCACATAAGAAACAAAGCCTGCAACTTAGAACGTAGAAAAATGGCCGCTCACTATTGTGAGCGGCAAAATGGCCGCTCACAGTAGTGAGTAGCAAAATGGCCGTGCACAGAAAGGAGCGGAAAAAAAGAGCCGCATAAATTTCAAAGCCTAGTAGCCATCCAAGAAGGCCCGTGAATAAAATATAGTAGGGAAAAGGGCCTGCGGGAGCCGTTTAGAGCCTAACCCAGTCTAAGCCAAAGGCTGGAGGGAAGTCGCCAGGAGAATTATGAAGGGACTAAGATTGTCCACGACAGTCCATGAAGCAGCCCACATGGACCCAGCTGGCAGAGGAGAGAGTAGTTCGACACAATAGTCCATGCAAGCTGATTGGAAAACAAAAAAAACCAAGCCTGATGCAAACTTTTGACCTGCAAACCGTTCAAAAGCAAACAATGATGGAGACAAATGCAGTTAACAAATGAAAAGAACAAGTTTGCGGAAATTGTAGAATCTTGTGCACAATAGTGAGCGGCAAAATTATCACTCATAACATTCTGTGGGGAAAAAAGTCCCACAGAACATAGGAGCAGGTGGCACGCAAAATGAGGAAATCAAGCTGTAGACCAAAAAGGGACAAAATAGCAAGCATGGTCCCAGCAGATTTTTGATGTCATCAACAGTGTTCTTCTCTCTTCCCAAGGAAAATGTGATTGGCCACTTGAAGCAAAGCGCCAATGAGTCTCCTCTTGTATTTTCCCATATAAATTGGCAAACTTGGTCATTTTAAAGAGGATCTTCTCCATTTTTATAAAGAGCACAGCTCTGTAAATTTTCCACTTGAATCAATAAAAGACAATTTTTACCTCTTTCTTGGATGGATTTTTCTGTGTATGCCTTGAATGTTGGTCTGTGTCCAGTCATTGTTCCTTGATGCTCTCATAGGTTTAGCACAAGCAAACCAGTCATCTACAAAGTGCCATTATCTGTTGCTACCAAGAGTAGAGTTCCATTTGGGGTGCAGAAATAGAGGAGGTCACTTACAATATGCATTCCACAGCATCTTGGTGAGTCCCTGTTTCCTATATTTTTCATTAGAACCTCCCTGTCTTTCCAGTAGCCTGGTCTTTTCTGCCAAGTCTTAGTGTATGTATGTATTTGTTTGATCCTGAGTGTGGAGGTGGGAAGGTCATTTCATTTTTGGTGTATCACCTCTGTAGTGTAGGCAATTTTTTTTCATGCATTTCTTCTCCCTTTTCATCCCCCCCAGTATATCTATATATCTATATTTTGCACTGCCTGAAACAAACAAGATACATCGAAGGGAACTAGCCCATACTTAGAGACTCTCCTCTCTTGCTTCACCATCCCACAGGTGAGAGAGGAGTTTCCATGTTGTGGGGAGAGGGTAGGAACCTATTTTCCTACCACCAAGTGCAATCTCCAATGTCAACAATTTTGGCACGCCCGATGGGACCACAAGTTTTTATAACTCAGTAAGTTCAAGATTGATGTTGGTCCTGATACAGCAAACCGAGTACCTTCAACATCTGGTGACACCAAGTTAAATCCTCTAGTTAAGCAGCCTAGTGCCTTCAGAAATCACGTCTTGTATGTATACTTCTTTTTCACAAAATCATGGGTCTTGTTTTCCTTCATATGAATATAATCAGGCTCCAGATATTCAAAGAATCCCCTCAAGTAGCTCTCCTAGTTGCCCTAAAACTATAAGGGAGGTGTCATTGGAATTTGAGAGACAGACAATGGAAATCAACAAGGTGGAAGAGCAGTACAAATATTAGCAAGAGCTGATGTATAAAGAGGAGTGCTTGTTTAGGCAAGCACAGGGCTCGCAGTCCATGAAGCATGGGGTAACAAAATGGAGAAATCCATCTATTCAAGGCAGTCATCCTTGTGTGCCCCCTCCTACCCTAAAGAAAACCCCCTCTTTTACACCAAATCTATTTTATCAGATTGCACTCACTCACTCCAACGCATTAAATATAGCTACTCCCAATCTTGTGCGCCTGGCCTTCCAACACCAAATGGCATTAGAGAAACCTCCCATGGAGATCAATCTTTTCAACTCCTTAGATCAAGAATCTTCCATTGAGAATAATACCACCAGCCAGCATGTCCCTCCTCTAAAGTCTCCTCCAATGCACCAACAATCTCTTCCTTGCATTTCCCAACCTCCCCAAGTCCTTCAGCATAATATGCAGATTTTGAGTTGGAGGAAGGATTTCCAGGGCTCAGCTCAGAGCTTTGAAGAGGATAATGCTGGTGACCTCCAAGAAGGACTCTTTTAGGACAACCTAGCCATGCAAATTGAGGATTTAGAGGCTAGGATGAAGCTGCTTCTTGAAAGAGAAGAAAAACTTACAGACCTTGTGGAAGAGCCTCAGGACCTTGTGGAAAACAAAGTTGATGCCTGTTCGCAGGGGAAAATTTTTAATTCAGAGATCCTAAACTAGGGAAGAACAGTGGAATCATGGGGCAGAATAGAAGAAGAAAAGTAAGTTTTTTCTCAAAACTTTGAAGAAGCTGAAGCTGCGTCTGCTTATGATGATGCTAGCATCCTCCAGGAAAAGATTTTCCAAAAAGATATGGCAAGAAGAATAGCAGAGTTGGAATCCAAAGAGAAATTCCTTAGCTAATGTGTGATGGACGGTTCAGACCAAATAGCGCATTCTATGTCTAAACACACCCCACTTACACATTTCCAAGAGAGTTATCAGGCTGCACCTGATATTGATGAAGTGCTAACCAAGTGGAAGGAGGAGAATCATTCGATTCTAGCTCAAGGATTGCCCCCTCTCCCACATGTTTTCTCCACTTCATCCCTTCTGAAAGAAGAACCTATTTTGCAAGAGGCAGGTGAGGGGCAGAAAATCCAATCTGCAAGTCTTCAGGAGGTTGTTATGAGCGACAACAAAGAAGAAATCGTCATTGATACTCCTTGTGGAGACCTTATCAGTAGTGGAGAAGATGCAGGCCTTGTGTATATGCGGATGTTCTAGCAATTCGAGGAGGAACAAATGCATGGTCAACCCTCTTCCCCTAAGTTTGATGAACTTCCTTGCTGTATTGATGAAGATGACTACATTGAAGAGCCCGAGAAAGAGGAAGATAAGGAGAATATTTTTGAAAATCTAGAAATCTTGATCAGCAAAGAGGAAAAGGAGAGGTCTGTCTTCTTGGAGGAATGCTTTGAAGAAGTGAGCTTTAAACAAGAAATTAAAGTCTTATGGGATGAGCAATCATTTTGTGAGTCCATTTTAGACATCGTAGTAGTCGTACTTCTTCAAGAAGGCCAAGAGGAAGTAGAGGACAAGTCTGACAGAGTTTTCAGTGAGGCAGAAGGGAACGGGTCAGACCATGATACATTGTAGAAGGAATGTGTAGATCAGATGGCTTACGGTGATGAGTTGGCAGTGATTGATTTCTTGGTGAGGAACACCAACATCATGGACCAACATTTAATAGGCCTCTAAGGACAATCATAATACGTATATATTGGAGGCATGTTCGATTTTGATCCACTTGGTTTCCAACTAACTCAGGTGATAGGTAGTAAGAGTAAGTCACTAATTCTCTTTTCCATTCTGCTACTTCCCTAGCACCATAAGTCTTCTTACCAGGAAGGGGACTTAAGAAGTTTTCCATTTGATCTAGGAGGGAATCAAAAATGTCTGGTTAGTTGTACATAATAGTTTGTTTCAGTTTCTTTTCCTACTTTCCCTAAGTGCAGTTGCACAGGTAGTGTTTTTTTTATCCTTGTGTGTTTCCCTTCGCGTGTGGGATAAAATCTGTGTTTGATTCTCAAATGTTTTGAGTGTTGTTGCTAACTCTCTTCGAAGTTACCATCTGACTCCACACCCATGGATATTCAAAGGCAACTGGGTCCTAAGCATAGCAGGCATGCTTCCCCTGGGAGTTGCCAATTTGTTGACCCAATTTTGCCCCTCTGGAAAAATTTTGGTCACCCTCTTCAAAAGCTATGAAAGGCCAGTCAATTTTGGGTTGCAATCCATCTTCAGGTTCATGCTCAATTTAGGTCAGGTTCATTGGTTCAGCATGGTTCATATCGGTTCGAGCACCTCAGTTTAATGAAGTTAAACCATCGTACCGTTGAACCATCAAACCAATATTTTGGTTCAATGGACTGGGTTCAATGTACTTGGTTCAATGGCTCAGTTCAATTCTTGGTTCAAGGGGATGGTTCAACTGGCAAAAGGATTTAATCGGTGTTCAATGGTTAAACCACTGAACCGTTGAACCTTTTGGTTCAACGGGTTCAGTTCAACTGGTTCAAGCGCTTTGGTTCAATGCATAAAGGTCAAAATACCCTTTCGAAGGGCAGGGACTTCACATTTGCAGGGGAATCAGGTTCGGTTCAAAGCATTTCAAAGTCCATTTGATTTGAAATTTGGTTAAGTCCCGCAAAAAATTCAAAGACTTTAAGTAAAGTCGGGCATGGCTAAGTCTAAAGCAAAAAGGATAGGCAGAATTTCTGTGAACTTTTTGTCCATGGGAAATGTCTGCGTACAAAAGCCCGCGGCTTAATATAAAAGCAAAAAAACATAAGGTAGGCTGTGGCATTTTTGCGGACTTTTTGTCTGCGAAAAATGTCCATGGACAAAAGCCCGCAGTTAAAACAAACGGGCAAAATTTTTGTGGAATTTTTGTCTGCGAGAAATATCCGAAGAAAAAAGTCTGTGGGGTAACAAATGCAAAGCCTATAGTTAAAAGACTAAGGCTTGACCCAGGCAAAATTTCTGTAGACAAATTGCCTGCAAGAATTTCCTATAGACAATTTGTCCATGGAAATTCAAAGCCCATGGTAGACCGTCCACACAAGAAACAAATCCTGCGGCTTAGAATGTGGCAAAATGGCCGCTCACAGCAGTGAGCGGCAAAATGGCCGTGCACAGTAAAGAGTGGCAAAAAAGAGCTGTGGAACTTTCAAAGCCCGACAATCATCCAAAAAGGCCTGTGAATAACATATAGTAGGGGAAAAGGGCCTGCGAGAGCCGTTTAGAGCCCGACCCAGTCTAAGCCAAAGGCCAGAGGGAAGTCACTAGGAGAATTACGAAGGGACTAAGATAGTCCATGGCAGTCCATGAAGTAGCCAACATGGACCCAGCTAGTAGAGGAGAGAGTAGTCCGACATGGCATTCCATGCAAGCCAACTGGAAAACAAAAAAAACCAAGCCCGATGCAAACTTTTGAGCCACAGACCTCTCAAAAGCAAACAGCGATGGAGACAAATGCAGTTAACAAACAGAAAGAACAAGACCACAAAAATTGTAGAAGCCTGTGCACAATAGTGAGTGGCAAAATTACCGCTCACAACATTGAGCGATAAAATTACCACTCACAACATTTCACGAGAAAAAAAGGCCCATAGAACACAGGAGCAGGTGGCATGCAAAATGAGGAAAGCAAGCCGTAGACTAGAAAGGGACAAAATAGCAAGCATGGTCCCAACAAATTTTTGATGTCATCAATAGTGTTCTTCTCTCTTCCCAAGGAAAATGTGATTGGCCACTTGCAAGCAAAGCACCAATGAGTCTCCTCTTGGCTTTTCCCATATAAATTGGCAAACTTGGTCATTTTAAAGAGGATCTTCTCCATTTTTGTAAAGAGCACAGCTCTGCAAATTTTCCACCTAAATCAATAAAAGACAGTTTTTACCTCTTTCTTGGATGGATTTTTCTGTGTATGCCTTGAATGTTGGTCTATGTCCATTCATTGTTCCTTGATGCTCTCACAGGTTCAGCACCAGCAAACCAGTCATCTACAAAGTGCCATTGTCTATTGCTGCCAGGAGTAGAGTTCCATTTGGGGTGCAAAAACAGAGGAGGTCACTTACAATATGCATTCCATAGCATCTTGGTGAGTCCCTATTTCCTGTATTTTTCATTAAAACCTCCCTGTCATTCCAATAGCCTGGTCTTTTCTGCCAAGTCTTAGTGTATGTATGTATTTGTTTGATCCTGAGTGTGGAGGTGGGAAGGTCATTTCATTTTTGGTGTATCACCTCTGTAGTGTAGGTAGTTTTTTTTCATACATTTCTTCTCCCTTTTCATCCCCCCCAGTATATCTATATATCTATATTTTTCACTGCCTGAAACAAACAAGATACATCAGAGGGAACTAGCCCATACCTAGAGACTCTCCTCTCCTGCTTCGCCATCCCACAGGTGAGAGAGGAGTTTCCATGTTGTGGGGAGAGGGTAGGAACCTATTTTCCTGCCACCAGGTGCAATCTCCAGCGTCAACAAATAGCATACATACCTATATATGAAATCTCATAGATCCCCAAGTATGTAAAAAAGATTTAATTTATGCTTACTATATAAACATAACAACTAACTCATATGGACTTGTTTATATGATTAGACATGTATAAAAGTTGAAACACCCAAAGGTTACTATATTCCACATGCAAGTTAAAACCCAACTGAGTAGTCCTATATTTTCATGTTATACCAAGAGTAATTCCAACATATATAAAAGGAAATGAAAAAATGCATATATGTAGATCCAAAGTAAATAATTTGATAACTCTCAACATCTAACAATCAAATTAAGATTCCAACTTGTTAATAATTCAATACAACATACTCAAGTATGCCTAAACACCAAAATTAGTAAACTTTTGCCTAAGAAAATCACTACTCAAGTTACCATGATAGTTTGTATCAAGATAACATATATAAGTTCTATGAGATTGCACAAATAATAATTACTACACTAAGTGTGTCACAACCAATTATAGATTATTACCAACCAAATGATTAGTAATGTAGTATAATAATAAAGAATCAAGAATGATAACAATAATGTGTATTGCTATGGCATTGACAAGGAATAATCATTTACAATATAGCATAAACCCCAAGTGTATCCAAAGGATTGCATTCATAACTATAATGAACTCCAACATATTATCCCATAATTAAAAAAATAAGCTTGTAATCTTATTCCAAAAGGATACCTATCCAAATATAATGTTATAATACCACAAGCCAAATGTGACTAAACCAAAATCTAATGAAAGTAATTACAACTACATATACTAATCATGATACATAAAATCATTATAACATCTTATACCAAAAAGGAAATAAACAACATGTAATATAACATTACCAGTCACATCATACCTATCCATGAGGCCATCTAGGAATAGAACAGTAGAAAAGCAAATCGATAAACCCTACCAACCAACCCTATGAGCCCAACCATCGATGGCCTTTATGACCCTAACCATCAGCTAGATGATGGTTTCAGTAAATAGGGAGAAGGAATAATTTCTAAATAAGTTGGATTCTGAACCAATGGACATCACAACACAAGAGCATAAACTAACACAAGATACCATCACCATTTTGAGGTGAGAAGAAAATAACCAGCCATCATCATATAAATAGGAAGTGCGTATAACTAATTATTCATTGTAGAAGGGCATAGTAAGGGATTAATGACTAATTCATTTCTATAAATTCTAGAATAACCAACTTGGATCCCCTTCAAATATAAGGTCAGCCCATTAGCCTCTAGCCTAAAAATTACCACTAATTTTTAATTATTTATGTCTAATTTGGAAATGGTGATCCATCAAGGGTACATTTCATGAAGTCATAATGTAGAAAAAGAAGCACCACATATAACTTAATAGTTATACTCAACCAAGTCAAGATCCAATAAATAAAATCAAATAAGCATGACAATCAGGAAACCCAACCATACAACCTTCCAAGGCAATAATCCAATATAATAATAAATTAAAATTATGGAATTAATCTAATAATTTAAAACAATTCATAATGGTAGCAATGATTCTGGAAAGCATACAAACAAAGCATCAATTTTGAGCCAATAATTGATATAGGGGATTTGGGAGATAGAGGTCTCATGACCTCATATGATCCTTGAAAATTAAAAATTGGGTCATATGAGTTAATGGGATAGCAAGCCATTTAAAATGGCTTAATTAAGAATCAAAACTATTGTTATAATGTAATGGTACTAACAGGGCTTCACCCCTTTCCTAAAATTCAATAATATGCCAAGCATACAAAAACCCACAATAAAACCAGAACCAAATCATGCCAATAGGATAACACACAGGGAATCTTCATCCAAAATCACCTTCATATAATTAACAATTTGATCTTATTAAAGGGGATGTGAATAATTAGTTTACATATAGGGAAGGACCAGTCAATTCTTTGTATCTATTTATTCTAACCAGACCCAAATCATTAAATAAAATACTAAAATACATGAATTCTTCCCAAACTAAAAAATATTTATCCATGTGGCTAAAGCATGTCATTTTGTATATTTATTTATCCAATTAAAATAAAACCCTAAGACAATTTGATTCACAAGAAAAAAGTTAACAAGGCATAAAATTTAGCCTTTCAAGTTTAAGAGGTCCAAATTGATTTTGATTCAAGTTTAAAAAATTCATAGAGACAATATAAAACCCCTAAATTTCAAATTAATAGAGATAATTTTAACTCAAGGATGTATATTGATATTTCATTTCTAGGAATATAAATCAACAATATAATATTGTGTAAAAGGTTGAATAAAACACCTAAATCAGTTATTCAAATGGATAATATAATAATAAATGAATAAACTAGTCTTAGGATTAAATCCATTCCCATGTCAATTTTTTTTTATGAAAGAATATATATACACCATAATAGAATTTTTCCCCAAATGATTTAATAACCCAGGTCACTTAAGTCTAAAAATTATAATGACACATGATTTTTTTTATGAAATAATATATATACATCATAATAGAATTTTGCCCCAAATGATTTAAGAACCCAGGTCACTTAAGTCTAAAAATTATAATGACACGGGAATAATCTACTTCAAATATTTAAATATAATCTAAGTCATTTCTTTCCTTTTAAATTAAATCAACTTGCCACAATGGGAGATTGGATAAATACAACAGTAATAATTTACCTAGTTGATTGTATAAAACCCAAACTTGATTATTCATATTTGGAAAAATATATAATATACCTAATCAAGATCTACCTTAAGAATAATTATTCTTCATGTCGATTCAATTTAATTTTAGCACTATAATAGCAATGTAAAATCTGATATAGAGGTTTAATAAAAACCCTAAGTCACCTTTCCCCAATTTATTCATGAATCAACTTCCTAGCTATACGGTCAATCAAAATAGGGTATGGTTACTAGTAGGATATAAACCTAAAATGGCATAATTAAATAAGGATGAAACAATTTAAAGATGTTGAAGCCAAGGTTTAAGGTTTAATAACTAATCCATTCATTTTAAATACCACAAAGAAATGCCATGCAACGACCCATATATACACAATGTTCTTCACGGGTGAAGTTGAATATACAAAAAACTCAAACACACTAAATGCAATAGTGGGTTTAGATATTCTATGTCATGAGATTTCATATAATAAACTTGAAATATATAGTCCATTAAATAATTAGGCATTTTTAGGTTCAAATCATAACCCAAATCAATGTGCAAGATAAACAATTAATAAAATTGATCCATCTTTTGTAAGTTCATATGTAAAAGAGGAATATCAAATTATATATACTTCAATTTAATATCCATTATTCTTTCTATAGAGGTAACCAATTTAATATCAAAAATGACATACCTGATTGGGATGTAGAGGAGAGACAAGCCCATGCAGTCATTATGGTTAATAAATCAAACTAGCAATACCTCTTTTTTAGTAGTGTGGGTTGATCCCCAACTAGGATTCAATTCCCAATTTTCAAAGTCGAGCTACCAAAACTCCCACTCCCTTCTCTTTCCATCTTCCCCTTCATTCTTTCCCCTACACCCCTTTGTTTCTTCTCTTCCACACCTCTTTTATCCCCCTTCTTTTCCTATGTGTCCTATCTTATCCTACCCCCTGACTTTTTCCCTTTTCTTTCCCACATGCCATACTCTCCTTTCTTTTCACATTTAATTATAGAGAGAGAGAGTCTCTCCCAAAATCCGTCAACCACCCCATGTGACCTCCACCTCCCTAATTCCAAAGGCACGGTCATTAATGACCCCCTTTTTAAATATAGTTAATAAGCCAATAAAATATTAAACACAATTAATTAGTAATTAAAGAATAAAAATATATATTCTTTAGAATACTAATTAAATATTTAAAATCCACAAATAATAAAAATTAAAATAATAAAAATAGCTATTATTTTAAATGTTATTAAATGTCTAAATTTCATAATGATCAATTAATGAGGCTATTAATAATTGTAAGTCACCTATAAAATAAATCACATGGAAGGGGTGTCATGGGGAGGTAGGCCTGGGTAGGTCTCTTAGGGATTCTAAGATAAGTGAGGGTGAGCCAAGTGGATTAAGGATAGTGAAGAGTATTTAGAGGAGAGAGAAAAGGGGAAGTTTGAGTAGATAAAAATAATAACAATCAATATGTAAGGACCAAACAATAATATGATAAAACACAAAATCAAAAAGCATCAAAGCAATAAATAACATAAGACTACATAAATGAATAATACCACTATCTAAGGGAATGACACAAATCAATAATACTAGGTTACCTGTTGGAACTCATCTGATTGCTCAAAATCACTCTATTACCCCAAAAGCCAATGCCAACATGCAACCAAGTTTTAAGCATGAAATATATTGAGAGGGGGGGGTGAATCAATATATTATATATCTTTTACTTAATCTAATTTTTTTATTTAACCACTTAATCAAACATTCAAGATATGCAATAAAATTGAAATAATAATATGCACTACACGAGAGAGAGAGAGAGAGAGAGAGAGAGAGAGAGAGAGAGAGAGAGAGAGAGAGAGAGAGAGAGAGAGAGAGAGAGAGAGAGAGAGAGAGAGAGAGAGAGAGAGAGAGAGAGAGAGAGAGAGAGAGAGAGCATATTTTTATGTGGAAACCCAAAGTGGGAAAAACCATGGAGAACAATCTCAAGTATATCAATGAGCACCAACTCAAGTTAAAAAATTTTAAGCACCAACTTACAGGAGCACCAACCCCTTGCAAAGATTTGTGAGCACTAACCCATAGGATAATCAACCCCTCTTGTGTATAAAACACAAGTATCTCTTAATATTTTTTTACTCAATAAATGATAAAACTCTACAATATCTCTTAATTTTCTCTCTTCGAAAACAAATATAAACCATGCACTCTCTTGTATATTAAAAATGGATTCTCAAGCCTTTATTTATATCTTTCCAAATGACCTTTGGTATTCACCCTTTGTGACCCTTCAATCCTCATGAAAAATGGCACCCAAATTGCATGACCCTTCGTATCCTTGCATTTGAAAATTCATATGATGACCCTTCATAAGAAAATGCATCCTTTCATCTTTTATCTTTATCTTGGTGACTTTTCATATTCCTTAAAGTATCCCTTCATGGAAAAATGCACCATACCCTCTTTTGTCTTCACATGGTGACTCTTGGAATTCTTCAAGATGACTCTTCATGAGAAAATGTGTCCCATTCCTCTTTTATCTTTACCCTGTGACTCTTTGACTTCTCCATGGGCCCTCTTTTGACTTATATGCAACCAAAAATATATTTTTTAATATTAAATAAATATTAACACACATTAGCCAAGATATGAATATTAAAAACACCATTAAATGTTATGGGGCCTTTATCACCAATAATGCAAGACCTTCAACATCAATGATAATATTTCCAACAATCTCCCCCTTTGTCATTGATGGCAACCTCAAATTGAAACTGCCACGTCTTGAAACCTGTACTACACATGTCAACCTATACATATTTCTCTCTAAAAAACATATAGTAACTCATCCTTACTATAGAAACGTATACCTATTCCTTGTATCTATTTCTACACTTGTACCTATACATGTACCTATTTTTTTTCTTCTCTCCCTTTGACATCAATGGAAAAGGTCCTACTTGGAGCTAACATTTATCTCCCCCTCAACTAATGTTAATCCTCAATGGTAGGAATTAAAATAAATTACTCCCAACTTATCTCGTAGATACTCAAATGTGTCTTTTGGTAGTGCCTTTGTGAAAATATCTACAATCTACTCTGTAGTACTGATATATTCTATTTTAACTTGTTGATCTGTAACCTACTCTCTCAAGAAGTGATATCTAATAGGAATATGTTTTATTCTTAAATGCATCACTGAATTATTAGAAATATTAATAGCACTTATGTTGTCACAAAAAATAGAAATAGGTTCATCATATTTTACCTTAATATCTTCCAAAGTTTGCTTCATCCAAAGAACTTGAGTACAACACAATACCACTGCAATATATTCTAATTCATCTGTAGAAAGTGATACTAAATTTTGCTTTTTTCTTAGCCATGATACTAATCTATCACCAAGGAAGACAAATCCTCCACTTTTACTCTTTCTGTCACCCAAAAAACCTACCTAATCTAAATCTGTGTAAGTAATCAAAGTGAAATCTTTATTTGTGGGATACCATAATCCATAATCTAATGTCCCATTGATATATCTAAATATTCTTTTCACCAACTGAATATGATTATTTTTTGGAGTTAATTGATATCTTGTAACCATACCTACTACATGCATGATGTCTAGCCTTGATGTTGTCAAATATAAAAGACTACCAATCATAGATCTATACAAATATTGATCCACAACATGTGAATCTTCATCCTTGCTCACTTTATTTCTTGTACACAATGGTGTGCCAACTAGTTCACAATCCTCAAAACCAAATTTCTTCAACATTTCCTTATCATATTTACTTTGAGATATAAAAATTCCTTTATCTGACTGAAATATTTGTAAGCCCAATAAAAATGACAATTCTCCAAGTATAAACATCTCAAATTATTTTTGAATATTATCAAAAAATTCTTTTTTCATCTTTTCAATGTTTCCTCCAAAAATGTTGTCATCAACATATACCACAATAATTAATTGATGCTCACCTTATATTTTGATGTAGATATTATTATCATCAAATCCTCTCTTGAAACCTTGATCCTACAGGTATTTATCAAGTCTTGCATACCAAGCTTTAGGAGCTTGTTTCAATCCATATAGTGCTTTCTTCAATCTGTATACATGGCTACTAATATTTGAGAGAATAAATCCCTTAGGCTACTCAATGTAGACCTATTCTTCTATATTCACATTTAGGAAAGTAGATTTGACATCCATCTGAAACACTTTAAAACTTTTAAACACTGCATATGTAATAAATATTCTAATAGCCTCTAGCCTTGCCACTGGTGTAAAAGTTTCTTCAAAATCTATTACATACTAATCTTGCTTTTTTCTTAGTCACTTCTCCATTTTCATTCAACTTATTTCTATAAACCCATTTTATTCCTATCATATTATGATCTTTTGGTCTAGGCACTAATTCCCAAGTATCATTATTTTATATCTGATTTAATTCTTCATCCATTGTCTTAACCTAATGATTATCATGTCTAGCCTTTGAAAAAGTTCTAGGCTAAATTTTGGATAACAAAGAGAAATTAACTTGTTCAAATTCACTTACCATCATTATTCTAGTGTGAATTCCTTCATTTATGTTCTTGATGATTTTACTTTCATTATGAGTTCTCTAGACATATTTGGATGGGGTTTTGGTGTCCTTTTTCTCCTTCTCATCTTCATCTGATTCTTCAAAATCTTCCTCTTTAATGATTTCAAAAATGTCTATTAGATCACTGATTATTTGTGCTCCTTCTTCTATCTTGACACTTTCACTTTCAACAATTTTCTTGGTTCTTTTGTTATAACATTTATAAGCTTTACTTTTATAAGAATAACCAAGAAATATACCTTCATCTTCTCTAGATTCAAACTTACCAAGTTTTTCATCGATTCTCTTTATGAAGCATCTGCTACCAAAAACTTTGAAATAATCAAGTATTGTTGGTTTGTATTTATATAGATCATAAGGAGTCTTGTCACTATTGACTCTTAATAATTCTTTATTCTAAATATGCACTACTGTAGTAACTACCTCTTTCCAATATTTATCTAGTATCTTGGATTCATTTCACATTGTCCTCACCATCTCCTGAACTGTTCTATTTCTCCATTCAACTACTCCATTTTTTCTATGGACTTTTGGCTATTGAATAATGTATCTTTATTCTATGGTGTTCATAAAACTCAATAAATTGATTTGACATGAATTCTCCTCCTTGATCTGATCTTTGACACTTAATCTTCAAACTAGTTTCATTCTCAACTAATACTTTGAAATGTCTAAAATCTTATGCTTTTTTCTTTAAAAATATTACCCAAGTCATACATTAAAAATCATCAAAAAGCAACATAAAATATTTCTCACCTTGATTAATTTGAGTTCTCATAGGTCCACATAGATCAGTGTAAACAAGATCTAACATCTGAGTGGTTGAGTACTCTTTTATTTTGAACCACCTTCTGGCCTGCTTCCCATGCTGACAAGGTTCACAAAGTGTGTTAGATGGCTTTGTAATCTTTGAAAGATTTATGACTTCTTACTTCTTATTAATGTTGACAATATTATCAAAATTTATGTGTTCCATTCTCTTATTTCATATCCAACTTTCTTCAATCTGACTCAAACAACATATTTGGCCTTTGATGTCTAATAAAATATACAAATTATTACCTATTCTTTTAGCATTAAAAATCTTTTCTCTTAATTTGACAACCTTTTTCATAAAACTTTAGTGTGTGCCCCTAATCACACATTTGAATTAAACTCAAAAGATTATGCTTAATACCTTCTACATACAAAACATTTTTAGTTTTAGTTCTACCATTATCCAAACTTAGTGTACCTTTTCTGATAATTCTAGTAGTAGTATTATCTCTGAATTTCACTATGCCACCATTGATCTTCTTCAAGGTTATGAATTTACTTTTGTCTCCTATCATGTGCCTTGAACATCCACTATAAATGAACCATGGCTTTTCTTCATTTATTACATTCAAATTTATTTGTATCAACATAGAGTTTTTAGGTTGTTTCTTCTACCATGAACCTATTTGAACTTTCTTCTTGATGAATGGAGCCTTAAAACTTTGGTCCTTCTTGACTAACTTAAACACACTTCTATATTACTTGGCTATGTGTCTAAAGCTATGACGCTTGTAACATATTATGGCCTCTTCATTAAAGCATGATAGAGGAGCAAAAGAGTTGTGGCTTCTACTTAACTCTACATGACTTTCCTTCTCCTTATTTCTAAAATTATTATCCCTTTT
Organism: Torreya grandis; assembly: GCA_037957365.1. NCBI lineage: Eukaryota > Viridiplantae > Streptophyta > Pinopsida > Cupressales > Taxaceae > Torreya > Torreya grandis. The sequence continues at coordinate 289,577 of JARHVA010004823.1, read as the reverse complement.
TTGACATTCTATTTTCTTATGACCATATCCATTAAATAAAAAATAGTAACCATAAAAATAGGACCTATTTGTGTATCTCTAACCTGGTTGCCTTTTGTAGCTCTATTCCCTTCAGCCTTCTTTGTTTGAGATGTCCTCTGTATTTTTAACTTCTTCCCTTTTTATTTCCTCTTTTGTAAGAGCTTCAACATAGCTCTTTCCTTTTTATTTGTTTGTGAGAGTAGTGGCCTCCCCTTTATATTTTTCAAATCTAATACCTATCTTATCTGACATTGATCTTTGACTATCTAATATCTTATTCAACATATTAGTGTTATTCTCAAATTTTGAAGCATTGATTGCTCTATCATTGATTGTTTTATTTATTTTCTTAAGATCTACTTTTAAAGAAGAAATTTCTATAACATACCTTTCACATTATTTACTTACCTTTTACAATGTGTTGTTAGATCTTCTTCATTATTCTTGGCTTCTTTAAAGTGTGTTAATATATCTTCAATTATTTCCTTCGACTCCTTTTCATTTTTCTCAATCTAGAGTTTTAATCTTTGATTCTTCTTCTCAATAGATTTTAACTCTTCTAAGACACAAATGAGTTATCCTTATATATACACTTAGGCTTCATCCTATTATTTTTTTGATCATCTATACTTTATATTATAGAGGCATCTTCATGTATGGCTATGAATAGAATCTCTTCTTCTTTTGAATCACTAACTCCACTATCTTCAACTAAACTAGGATATTTAGAATACAAATTCTTCTTCTCAAGTCCCTTCTTGAATTTTCCTTTGAGTTTCTTCTTATATGTAGACTTTCCTTTTTCATTATCAGCATTGCCCTTATCTGGGTACTTAGCTATAAAATTTCTAATCTTTCTATGATTAAAACTTTTTAAAGGTAATTTTTTTATATATTTACCTGTGCTATTTTTTGGCTTGCAAATGAATATAACTCCATTGTCATCTTCATCATCACTAGAACTGTCACTTGATTCTTGAATCTTAGCCTTTTCTTTATTTGATTTCTTGAAAGTAGCTTCTCTCTTTGATGGTTTCTCTTATTTTATTTGCATCTCATATTCCATAAGAATACCATGTAGCTCATCCATCCTTAGCTTGGCTAAATTCTTATTCTGATCAATTGATAAAACTTTTGCATCATATCTCAATGGTAGAGATCTCAAAACTTTTTGAACCATAATTGATTCTTCTAACTTTTCTCCAAGACCTTGAATCTAATTAACTATTTGATCAACCCACAAAAGATAACTTGTTATATTTTCTTCCCCTTCCATCTTCAAACTCTCAAACTATCTTATAAAAGTCTACAGCTTAGCTTGCTGAACCTTTCCATCACCTTTGTAAATATTCTCAAGTTTTACCCAAGTTTCATGAGCAGATTTACATTGCATAACTTTAACAAATTTTGATTCACATAAAATAGCATTTAAAGCTTTAGCATTATTCTCACTTGCCTTATTTTCTATTAGAGTAGTTACAAGTGTCTATGGCTCTTCACATTCCTCCACTACTACTTGCCAAATTTTAAATCCAAGGGCCATAAAATAAGTCTTCATCTTTATGCTCCAAAAAGAATAATTTTTCCCATCAAATAGAGGTGTCTTATTTGTATAAAAACCTTCATGTGATCCATCCAACATGATTTCCTAATCTACCTTCAAGCTATAAAACGTTTTTTCAAAGGAACATACTTTAATACCAATTGTTAAGTATGAAATATACTGAGAGGGGGGTGAATCAATATATTATATATCTTTTACTTAATCTAATTTTTTTATTTAACCACTTAATCACACATTCAAGATATGTAGTAAAATTGAAACAATAATATGCACCACACAAGAGAGAGGGAGAGATACACAATATTTTTATGTGGAAACCCAAAGTGGAAAAAACCATGGAGAATAATCTCAAGTATATTAGTGAGCACCAACTTATAGGAGCACCAACCCCTTTGCCATGCACCAACATAGAAATGATTTGTGAGCACCAACCCAGAGGAGCATTAACCCCTCTTATGTATAAAACACAAATATCTCTCAATGTTGCTTACTCAATAAATGATGGAACTCTACAATATCTCCTACTTTTCTATCTTTGAAAATAAATACAAACCATGCACTCTCTTGCATATTAAAAATGGCTTCTTAAGACTTTATTTATAGCTTTCCAAATGACCTTTGGCTATAGATGGGGGTTTTTTTGGCCCTCTATCTAAACTAAACTAACTCTATCTAACTCCCCATATAGATTTTATATAGAGGGGGGAACACCCTTCCCCCCTCTATATAAACTATATCTAAGTCTAATCCCCATCCCCATCCCCATACCCATATATATAAAGAGGGAGAGGGAGAGGAGGGGATTATATAGATCTACTAGATATTTGGGGAAGCTACCCCCAATATATAGATTTTTTCACCAACCATATAAATTTGAGTTAGTTTAAATAGAGAGGTGCTAGACTCTATATATAGAGAGGCCAAAGAAACTATATCTTGAGGGGCTCGCCATATATATATATATATATATATACATATATATATATATATATACATATATATATATATATATATATATATATATATCTTAGACATAGTGAGGAGAGATAGCCCACTCGATTGAATATATATATATATATATATATATATATATTCAATCGAGTGGGCTATCTCTCCTCACTATGTCTAAGACAACCACCCCTCTCTATAGACCTATATATGATGTATTACTTATATAATAAAGTGAGTGTCGACCATGGATGCCATCAAATGTCAAGATGATAACATCTCTTATATACGTGATACAATCCATATCACTCTATATCTATCCCCACCCACTTAAATTAGATATATAATAGAGGGCCTATATATTTTCTATTTCTATCTAAGTGGGTGGGGATTGGATAGATATAGAGCGAGATAGACCAATAGTGCTCTTAGTGTGGGGGGCTCTCCATCCCCATATATAGATATAGAGAGGGGGAGCCCTGTCTATATCCAATCCCCACCCACTTAAATTAGATATATAATATAGGCCCCCCCCCACCCATATCTATTTTATATATAGGTATCTATTTGTGTGTGTTCTCTCTATCTGGCACTAAAGACTCAAGTTTTTTAGGACTGGGGAAACTTCTTCCATATAGATCCTAGATAGATAGATAGATAGATAGGGGGTCATCCCTACTTCATCCATATTGAATAGAGTGGTAGGACCTTTTTTCCTAGATAGATACAGGGGGATGGGTGGTCACCTATCTATATTCTCTATATAGTTGGCCCTCTAGATATAGGGTAGAGATAAGATGTATGCATGATCTGTCTAGAGTTGTGAGTGATTTGACCAATCTATCTAGAGTGTTTAGTTGATTCAACATCCAAATACCAACACCCAACCCAATTCTATATCCCTATTTATCTTGAGCTCTCATCTTATTTCTCAAGAGGATAGTTGTAGTCACTTCATTCTAACAAAACTTTTCTGTCTATCGAGTGATTTTCCATATAGATTTGATCTATAGGGCCATGTTATATTATGTATAGAACTAAATCATGAGTTTAAGTATGGAGTTTGTTATTCATATATGTAAGAGTGAGTGACTCAGTCATAAGTCTGATGTCAGCTCCATATAGATAGATAGGGGTCCCTAGAGAATAGATAGGTATCTATCTAGCAACCTCTACCCCAACCCCCCTCTATATATATGGGATTAGACTCCCCTATATAACTTGGGTATGGTAGTGCCATATGGACTAGACTCCCCTATCTATATAACTAGGGTATGGCAATGCCATATAGGCTAGACTTCTTCATCTATATACCTAGGGTACAATAGTGCCATATAGACTAGACTCCCCTATCTATATAACTAGGGTATGGGGTTAGATACAATATCTAGAGGGTAGGGGGTCCCAGATCAATAGATAATACTCAACTCCCCCAGCACCATACCCTCTCTATAGATCATTGGGGTATGACATAGATTATATATGCCCCTAGAGAATATATAGGGATCTATCTAGTAATAGTTTCTATATGATGACCCCCTCTCCCTTTCCCTCTCCCTCTCTATATAGATGAGGATGGGATGGGGATGGGGAGGGGGAGGGGGATGGGGATGAGAGGTCTAGGATAGATATATAGGGTGGCCTCCCCCTATCTATATATCACTATGGATATGGCCTCTCCACTATGCTGAGGTCACTCTCATGCCCTACCCTATTGAAAGGGAGAGGTATGCACTTGAGAGAGAGGACCTCTACCTTTCATTTTTTAATAGGAAATAGACCTCTCCTCAACCTTTCAATAGGGAAGGGAAGGGAAGTGAAGGGAATAGACCTTTTCAACCTCTACCTTTTAATAGGGAAGGGATTAGACACTGGACTTTTTTAATAGGGTAATAGGTTAAGGCATAGGGAGCTCTAGCCCATGGACATCGGTATTGTGAAGGGAATAATCCATTTCTTCATCGATATCTATCCCATGATGACTACGAACAAACAAATAAGAAATTCCACTATGAATTGTAATTGTTTCTCTTCTTATTCATATTACATTTACACTAATATCATATAGATTGTGTGCTCATGATCCTTTCTATAATCATTTTCACCTTTTGAAGTTATTGTGCCCTAACGCACCTCATCCCTCTGGTTCTAGCGGCTTGGTTAGACTCCCTTCCTTACCTTTTCTATACATATCTATATATTAGATCAATGGAGGATCTCTATCCTAATATCCCTCTCACCTCACTTTCAACCTCTCCACCTTCCTCTCCTAGAGAGTTGGCCTCCCTCATGGTCTCTTTCATGGAAGGGGGGCCCATGAATGGCAATAGGTTCAAGCCCAGCATGATGGATCTATGAAACATGGGGGTGAAACACCCCCTAGATTTACCCCAAAGGGGGTTAGAGATGGATTTAAGCCTAAGGCCTCCAAGTGAGCCCTCCACCTCATCCCTAGAGATCCTCAAGATCACTTGGGAATGTTATCAGGCCACCCTAAAAACCATAGGAGAATTGAGTCCTACCATGTGGGAGGCACTCCATGCTTTCACCGAGTGGGTGACCACCTAGAAATAATATAGATCCCTCCAAGGGAAAGGGGGTAAATGAGAATGCTCTTTGAGAGGCTTTATTGCATGTCTATGACCTCACCCAATAAGAGGCACATCTTTGAGACACCACCTACTAGGCAAAGATCTCAAGGGTTCATGAGGCTTGCCAAGAAGTGATATTTGTGCATGATTGGGAGGTGGTCACTCATTTCAAATGCTTAGCCAGTCGAGCATGAGAAGAGTGAAAATACCTAATAAAAATCTAGAGCCACCCATAAAGTAGTGCCTTTTCCTAGGCAGTTTTGGCCAAGGTCAACATAGGGGAATAGCTCTAGAATTAGGCCAAAAACCATCTCAAGTTGGGTCAGAATAACATGAGTCAAACCCACTCATACTATAAAGACCTATATCAAAACATGAAAAGAGGGACTAGATAAGGGAATCCATATCTATCTATATATAGGGTAGGGGAGGGGAGGGGAGGGGAGGGGAGGGGAGGGGGAGCATGCTCTATCTAGTCTATAGTTAGTCCCCCTTAGATCTAGATATAGATAGAGCCCCCCCAGTGTATAGAGATAGAGTTTAGATATATAAGGGGTTATATCTATTCTATATGGGACATTGAGTTTAGATATATAAGGGGCATTGGCTATATATATAGTTTATTTGAGTGTTATTTTATTTGTAGTAGAGAGTTATTTTCTTTATGGAGAGTTATTTTTTTATAGATATGGGAGGATAGGGTGAGATAGATAGGCCAATCCCCCTATATATATGGATATGGGCACTCACCGTATTAGATTATACTAGTGTCCAGGTGGATTTTTATCTATGCTTGTGCCTTCTATTAGAACAAAACATGGAACTCACTACTCCATCAAAGAAAAGGATTACGAACTATAGCACTAACCTAAATGTTGATGAGACCAGTCAAGTGGTCCCAGTTGGAGATAGGATTACACATGTCTATGGATTGAATGAGATTCAAGATGGGGAAATGGTTGAATTTTCCAGTGGTGTGAAAGAAATAACATTGAATCTTGAGAATGAGAATGTAGGTATCATTGTATCTAGTAATGATATTTCCATAAAAGGAGATCTAGTCAAGCAGACTGGATCTATTATGGATGTTCCTATGGGGAAGGCCCTATTAGGTCATGTGGTTGATGCATTAGGAGTCCCTATTAATGGGAAATGGGAACTATAGGATAATGAGGTTGCTAAATGAAGACATGTCGAAGTGAAAGCCCTTGGTATTATCAAACATAAATCCATACATGAACCTTTTCAAATAGGGTTAAAAGTGGTGGATAGCCTAGTTCTTAAGGCTGTGGTTAATGAGAAATGATCATTGAGGACTGAAAAACTAGGAAAAATGCTATAACTATTGATATCATATTAAAATAAATGTGCTCCCACCACCATATAGATTTTAATTTGGTCACCTCTAATAGTGTGTATCATGTCCATGTAGTGATTGGGTAGAAATGCCTGACCATGGCCAAATTTGTTCAAATTCCCCTAGAAGTGGATTCATTGGAGTATCCCATAATCAATGTAGCCACCACTATAGATCTTGTTCCTCTATAATTTCTATCCCCATATCTTGGGTGTGCCATGGGATAATATTCTTGTGATAATGGAATGCATGCATTAATCATCTATGATGATCTGAGTAAACAGGTGGTGGCATATCGACAAATGTCATTATCACCTCACCACCCACTAGGCTATGAGGTTTTCCCAAGGGATGTTTCCCATTCACACTTCCATCTATTGGAAAGAGCCACAAAATGATCAGAACAAATAGGTGTAGGTAGCTTGATTGAATTACTTGTCATTGAAAGACAAGCTAGAGACGTGTTGGCCTATATCTCTACCAATGTGATCCCTATTATAGATGGATAGATTCATTCAGAAACAATTGTCTTCTATCATGAAATTAGACTAGATATTAATGTTGGCTTACCTATTAGTCATGTTGGGTCTACCACTTAGTTGAAAGCTATGAAACAAGTATGTGGGAGTTTAAAACTTGAATTAGTGTAATATTGTGAAGTGGCTGCCTCTGCTCAATCTAGGTTAGACCTTGATGCTGCAACTCAAGTACTATCAAATATAGGTTCTAGGATCATAGAAGTTCCAAAATAATTGCAATATCCATCACTTCTTATTTAAAAATAAATCCTAGTTCTTCATGCTATTATGAGAGGGTTCCATGTTCAAATGCCACTAGGCAAAATCTCCCAATATGAGAGAGCCATTTTGAGTAGTACAGATAATGAACCCACTCTGCTACATGACATCGTGGAGAAGGGTAAGTTAACCAATGAAATAGAGATGAAACTAGATGCTTTTTCAAATGGCATTTCTATTTCTTCAAGTGGATGAGATGATCTATATCTATATCATTGACATATAGATATAGATCATCAATTGAGTATGATAGATATTGTTTGAGGCCCAATTCCCCAATCCTATATATATATATATATATATATATATATATATATATATATGTATATATATGTATATATATATATATGTATGTATATATATATATATATATATGTATATATATATATATAAGATAGGGCCATACCAATATATAGATAGGGAATGCCCTATCTATATAGAACCAGCTTGTCTAAATTAGTGCATAACACGTTGGATCTCAACCCATCTCTTCAGAAATGACTTAGATATAAACCTATCCCTTACCTTGGTGGCACCTAGAATGGGGAGGCCACCTTGACCATTCTATCTCGTAGGAACAAACTTGAATGGGGAGGCCAACCCAGTCCATCTCTTAGGAAATGAATGGGGAGGCCATGGCTTTCCTTGAACAAGTCAAACCTCATCCTCCTTATCCCCTATCCCAATAGTGGCTAGTCTAGAGTTGAGTTTAGAGTTTAGAGTTAGTTTAGATTATATAGAGGGTCCCCTCTATATAAAATTGAGACATATAGTCTATATTGAGAGGGGAGAGGGGAGAGGGGGGCCACCCTATAGATAAAATATATAGAGAGGGGCCCCTAGATAGATAAGGCTTGGAGGGAGGGCCCCTCTAACTCTATCTAACCCTAATCTATATGGAGAGGGGGCCCCTCCCGCCTCCCCCCAAATATTTAATTTATCCCATTCAATCCCATATCTATCTATATAGAGGCACTTCACTTTATATGGTTGCCAAAAAAACTCTATACAGTTTCCCCCCCTCTATATAGATTGATTAACTCTATCCCTTTGTGAGCCTTCAATCCTCATGGAAAATGGCACAATTGAATACCCTTTATATCCTTGCATTTAAAAAGTCATATGGTGACCCTTCATAAGAAAATGCATCCTTTCCTCTTTTGTCTTTATCTTGGTGACTTTTTGTAATGTCCCTTCATGGAAAAATAAACCATACCCTCTTTGGTCTTCACATGGTGACTCTTATAATTCCTCAAAATGACTCTTCATGAGAAAATGTGTCCCATTCCTCTTTTGTCTTTACCCTGTAACTCTTTGACTTCTCCATGAGCCTTTTTTTGACTTGTATGCAACCAAAAATATATTCATTAATATTAAATAAATATTAACACACAATATCCAAGATATGAATATTAAAAACACCATTAAATGCTATGGGGTTTTTATCACCTATAATGCAAGACTTTTGACATCAATGAAAATATTTCCAACGCCTAGCTCATATTCAACATCTATAACCACCAATTTTATACATCAATAGTGTTTGATCCAAAAATTGATAAAATGATAAAGTAGTAATGAACTATAATCAAGTATCAAGTACATAAATTAATCCATACATCAAGTGTAAAATTATAACCTGATATACATTCATCATCCTATGGCCAAACATCATAACATCAAAAACACTAACATAGTCCACTTGAGCAAGGGAGTGTAGAAATCAACTATACACATGATATATCAATGTTTAAATATTTATGTGAAGGTGCACAAGGGTGGGGTCATAACATTGAAAATTTATTGGAGCTTAGGAGAAAGTTCTCATGGAGTCTCTTAAAGCCTGTATGGAGGTATAAAATATACCAAGTGAATATTCAACCTATTTACTTGCCATCTCTTACACCATTCCTTCCTTGAATGTTATAAAATTAGTAAGAAAACACTTAAAATGGCTTATAACATTAGAAGAGTGAGTTGAGCATCATTTTTCTAGTTGTACAAATTAAGAGAGGTGTAACATGATCTTTGACAAGTAACTCATAGCCTAGAAATGCCCTCTAAACCTTTATCACCCTTGAACCAACTTAAACATGACATGAAATATCTAGATTAGCATAAGACCAAAATGAAAAATTACATTAACCTTTCCAAAACATCTTCAAACTTTGATAAACACCTTATGAATGGTCAAGTCATGAACATTGGTTAGTCACTTTTAGGATGATGACCTCATAGTTTGGCTATGCCACCCTAGGATACCTTAAATACTATTAGGAAAAAATCACATTTTAACATGGAAATAAAAATAATGACTTATACCAACATCCTCAAGGGATATCAACAAACTTAAACAAGTCTAGATATCAATTTCTTAATATCACTCACCTTTGGTAGTCAAATTTGGCTAACATATTTAACAACTTCCTAGGATTGCATGCTTGCTATGTATCTAGACTAGTTGCCTTATACCTCCATTAGGATATGGAATCTCCTATCATTCAACCTCATACCTAATTGGACCTTGAATCTGATTGTAAATGCCTTGAAATAAGGATACATAATTGATGATGCTTACACCAACACACAATAACAAGAAATAAGGAGAACACCCACAACAAAGAAACAAGAAAAAAATGTGCTATAAATAACTTAGAGGAAACACAAGATAATAAATAACTAAACTACCTTATATTAACCTATAACAACAACTTAAGATAGCCCTAAACAAAATCATTAACTAGTAGAGTAGATTAGCTACCTTTTTTTCACCAATCTAATTTGACTAGCAATCTTGATGGCAACCATGAGAGAATAGAAGAGGGGTAATTGCATTATAGTCTTGACAATCTCTTCTCCTTCAAAATCAACTTTATGCACCTCCTCCACCTTGCTTGAAATGTGAGTAATTAGAAGTGTGTGTTTAAGTTAATCTTGGACATGTTTAGGCTCATCTTCATGTTCTAAAGTGAACATGATAGGTAATGGATCCTTGATTCATAGGTACATGGTAAAAACCTGAAACACATATACTCTAGGCTCTAATATTGGCAATTATCTCAATATAATGCTTTATTTTGTTCCTCGACTTTAATATTCACTCTATAGTCTTTGATCTTCTCAAGCTTGATAGCATTTATTAACATAACACTATTATAAAAGAACCTTAAAAATAATTACCATATATCACTATCCATGTATAAACTTCTCATTCATCATCTCCACTCACTCATTCCATTCACTATTTCATCTTCACTCACTTTGCTCACTCACTAGTTATTCTTCTCTTAGATTAACACACCAAATATTATCTTTGGTTTCATGAAGACAATATGATATCATGGATGTTATTTAATGATCATATTAGACTATTCCTAACCCATTTTAACCTCTCAATCATAATCCATCATCCCCTTGCACTCTTCAAGCTCAATATTGACTATATCTCCTTATAGCCTTTTTTCACCTTTTTCCTTTGTTTGAGATTTATATAGGTCATATATAACATATAAACCTATATTTAACTACCCTTTATCTTTTTATATCTCTTTATAAAGTTTCAATGTGTAACTCCATGTTTAGATAGTACTTCCTTTGTAAGTACCTAGTCAATTAGGCCTTTCTATCCCTACAACAAACTCATGGTACTAGTTCCATACTATAGGGACCTAGGACCCACTAAAAAACTCTTTAATAATTATCTACACATAAAAACATGCATGATTACAAATTTTCAATATTTTCCTATGGTTAGAATATAAGATATAGGGTTTTTACTTTCCAAACCCTAGTTGGTTGTCTAGAGAGGTAAAGAGGCTTCAAAATTCAAAATCTTTCGTTTTTGGACGTTTCAAATTGAAAAAAGACCTTATATAGGTATATTTTGATATGATAAACCTTTCCAAATAGATTATAATCATGATTCAATCTTATTAAGTCTTAAACTGATCAAAACTCAGAATTATATACCTTCTTTAAAGGATTGTGTAAGGTTTCAGGGGTCTATTTGTCTTCAATAGGTTCCAAGGATATAACATGGATTTTATTATGAGTTTTATCCTTCCACACATGTTAAAACTTATTAAAATAAATCACCATGCTTTTTCTCCAAGACATACACATTCATTTATTGCATTGGACTGAGTGAAAATAAGGGTTCTTGACTATATACATAGGGTTTTCCTTCAATTGACTATAGATTATATTTTATCAATTATAATTTCATTATAATCAAATAATATATCTTCCCATAAATAATTCTCTATCTATATATCATCATCTCAATTAAAATCATGATCTAAACCTTAAGAAATATCAACTTACCTTTTCATTCTTGATTGTCATAAATGTGTACATGGTTTGAAGGTAGAGAGCAATGTTTCTTGGGTCCACTCACTAAAATAAACTATATTACATCACCATTATGTCTTAATTATGCCAAAATCTCAGGTTTAATATTCCACATAGTTTTTTCCTTGTCAAACCTTCATCAACTCCATTACAATCATCTTGTATCTTGAGTGTAACCTATATTTTTGCATTTAAGGCTGTAAAAACACAAAAAATGGCATGTTTATCACCTAAAAGGACTTTTAATAAATAAAATATTTATATCAATACAATATAATTCAAAATAAACATAATCACATATAATAATTTTCTATTTATTCATTTGAATCATCATCTATTACATATATAGTCCATTCTTGGACTTGTCAACTTTATTGAGGAGTTATTACATTCTTCTTTTCTCTGGTTTCTTCTCCTCCTTGTGGGTATCTTTCTTTCTCTCATACTCTCATATAATATTTTAAAACTAACATCTAACTTCCATTTTCCATCAAACCTCTATGTTGGTTTGGGTAGTTACTACTAAGACTCATTTTTATTAGCCAACTCAACGAATGAGTGGCAATTACATTAGTCAACATGAATCTTGATTGTTACTATTAGACATATTATGTTCTCCAAAAACTCTTTACCTAAATTTTTATACCCTTGAACCAATATAATCTCACCTACCCACTTCTTACTATTCTTATGGGTTATCTAGGCTTAGTTCTATAATTTGAATTTTCAAATTATCAATTTTAAAGGGAAAAATTGAAGCACCTATAAATATGATTCCTAATAACTCAAAATGACTCTAAAGACACAAATATATCTAATAAGGTACCTCACACACACTTACATCCCAAAATTGATCAAATTTTACATCTAACTAAAATAGGACTTTTTAACAACTCAAAAGTGATATTTATATGTTTGATGCTCCTGCATCACTCCTCCTTATTGGCTTCCACCTGAGCTAAGTAGATGATTGGACATGCTCTTGTAGTGATTTACACCTGATCATTTTTACCTCATGACAAAAAATCATCTCTTCAAGAAATGGTGAATCAAACTGAATGGATTGACATGATTGTTACAACATACTTGTAGAATTGGCTTCAAGAAGTGAAGATTGTTTCTCTTTGAGATGTTCATCCCAATAGAGGTTTGTCTTATCTTCCAAGATTGAACAAAAGTATACAAATAGATAAATAAGTTGATATACTTCATTGAAAACATAGAACACATTAAATTAAAATGAGGTAGCTTCTTAGAGTGATAAGCTTGAAGAGCTACCTTCTTCTTGCTTGTTGGTTTGCTTGACAAAATTGCCTTCCTCAGTCTAGATCAAACCATAACCTCCATCTATAATAGCGTAACCTTCTCTTAGGACTTAAAACAAGTACTCTAATTTAACTTCACTTGGTTATATCTCATTTAGACTTTCTTTTAACTTGATAGGAGCTAGGATAGAGTTATTCACAATAAGAATTAAGAGGGAATTAAAGTTTATACCTCTTTGATCATATTCTTGGGGATCAAAACAAACTCTAGACACTTCCAATTAATCCTTAGGATATAGTTATTTTATTACAACAAACTGATCATAACCTTGTTCATATTGGGAAAGTTCATCCATTTCAAGGTCTACTATGACTTGATCAATTTGTACTCCATCAAGATCACCTTTCTCTGCAACTTTTAAGTCTGATTTGATTTGATTTTCACCAATAGGTGTTCCAATGATGATTCCTTCATCATATTCACTTTGAGATCCTCCTCATATCCTTATTTGGTATTTTTTATATCTATAACTTGACCTTATTCATTTCCCTCCCATACAACATGTTCTTCCAGGAGGAGTTGCTCAAACTCATGAACAAACTTTAGGATTTTGAGATAAATGAGCTTATCATTATTATCCTTCCATTAACCAATAAATCCCTCAACTTTTGATATGATTTTTATTCAACTTTCTCAATAAGGACTTATTTCTTCATTTGGATGTTTTTTTGGATTGATCTGCATGATGGGAAGGTTTGAGGTTCTTGAAGAGGGATGGGTGGGGCTTGAATAAGCAAAGGTTATTCTTTATCCTCAATTTCCCAATCTAAGCTTTTTCCATTTTGTTTATCACATGAATCCAAAACTTTATTCCAAATTGGAATATTAAAGTACATATTTCAAGACTCTTGGGGAAGATAAAGAGAGTTTTGTACCAAGATAGCTTCAATCATTTCCCTCTAATCAACAATCAAACACTTCAATTATGATTTATCTTGGTCTTCATGGACAATCCTAGCTTGAGGAATGGGTGAAAAACTTGGGATACTTTGAAAATATATTGATTTAGTATTTTAAATAATAATGGGTGAAGCAAAATAGGTATTATGTAGAGTAGGATAAGGCACATGAGACTGATCATACTAAACTTTTTGCCTCTCATTAACCACTAACTTTTCATCTATACACTCAATTAGGGCACCTATATCCAACATGTAATTAGTTAGTATTTTTTAATTATTTATCTCAATAAATTCACACTTACTCTTAATTAGAAGTAATGAATCCCTCATACTCTAAATTAGATTAATAAGGACACTTATAACACACTCTTCTTGTTTATGAAGTTATATCATGTGCATTTTATAGCCTAAAAGAATTTGTTTGAATCTTGAGGTAGACTAAGTAGAAATGTAATGATGTTTACTAGGGGTATCATTTTTTTGATAAAGATGATTAGATAAATGAATAGGCTACTAAAGAGGTTGAATTAGGTTTGGAGATGGCAGACAGGACTGATTTCAAGCTTGGTTATATTGATATGAAGGTTGATAAGATTGGTAAGGTTATTGAGGAAAAGAGTAAGGATGATACTCTTGATAGAAAGTTTGGTCATATGAATAAATAGAGTCATATGGGGGTAAGTAGGGACATTATAGGAATTATATGTCTCAATATGGGGTTGATAATGATTAACATGTTTTTGATAGATTAAAATAGAAATCCACTCCAAACTCAACCATGAAGCCTCATGAGAAAGGCAAAATATAAAGATTACTTGCTTAAAAGAGTACTCAGGTTGTTAAAACTAGATGAATGAACTCATAATTAGCATTTATGCATGTGTTCATACCTCCAAAGGCTGGTACATTGAATAACATCACCAATAACTCTTCAATGGATGAAATATCTTTCACACTAGGTGTGTCATAACTATTATCAACAAAAGTGGCACCCTTGAGGAAGGATTTTAAGCCTCATCACTTAAGTTATAACATGGGAACTATTCAAAGGTTTTGGGTGACCTTATAGCTGAAGATAACCTTTAGATATGGTTATCTCCCTCAATGCATCAATTGATAATTATCACTAAACCTATCACTTGCTTAGGGAAGGGGAGAGAGAACTAAAAGTGAACTAAACTAAGGAGGTGATGCAACAGAATTTATGACCACTACCACTAATTTTCATGTGCACTAAAGCCTATAAGATCTCAAAAAACATAAACTTATCTTAAAGAAACACTATCACTTCAATGATTTTCAAATAGGTAAGGTCAAGTGAGACTAGAAGGGAGATATTTACCACTTATAACCCCATGAAACCCCTAATGATGCCCTTAAAAACTTGTAACAATGATTCAAACTATATAAAGGTAAAGAAACTGAGATAACAACCAAGATAAACTTAATCTATGTTTGATCACATAAACCATTCAAGGTATACAATACATACAACTATAAGAAGAGGTAAAACTAGTCATCTTACTAATCAATAGGCATTCAAAAGAGTAGAACTACACCATACTCTAGGTGGAAGGATCCATTATAATGCCAAAATTAGGAATACATATAGAAGATAATGAGAAGGAGAGATAAGATGGGCATAAAATAAGTCTATGATAAGTGTCATCTCATGAATAAATAGGTTATAAATAAGAAAACTACCAAATGATAGTCATGAAACTCTCCTTAACATGTGTCATCTTGGAAAGATCTTCTTATTCATCAAGGTGGTATACGAGATCATTATTGTCCTCTATGACCCATTCATATGCCTTGAAACTGCCTGTTAGGAGTGATTGTGAAGTGACAAGTCATATTATTTGAGTCTAACTACTTGACTTACATTTTACATCCATTTAATACCCTTATCCAATTATTTTTCCACCTTTGTTCTGAAATATCTCTCATAATTTTCATGTTTATGAAAAAACACTCTTTGGTTGTAAGTATTCATTAGGTTTCTTGACTACATATTTAGGATTAAACTCCATATTTTTTTCTTCATGATGATTCCACTCAATATTAACATCCTATTCATGGCCTCTCAAAATTACACACACTTTATTATCCATTCAAATCACCATCCTCAACTCAAAACAAGTCTTGCATACTCAGTTCAATCTTGGAAGTAACTTGTATCTTTTAGTAGGGTTGTGAGAGTTTTTATGGGTTTGATGCTTATAGAGACCACCACTCCAATACCATAATGTAAAGACCAAAATTCCTATCTAATATAATTAATTACATTGTGGTATCAAAGTAGTGGTCTTTACAATGCCTGTTAAGGTCTAAAAAGGGTTTTTATTTCGATTATTGCTTTTTTTATACCTTACATATACCTTCTTAACATCTTTCCATGGCTCTTACTCTTCATTTATTTTTCAAGCCTCATAATTCATATAAGTTTTTCCTATTTTTATTGAAAATGTGGACCTGTAGGTCTACCTTTAACCTAGTTTAAGCACTTACTGACATGTTTTTGGTATTAATATCCATTTATCTTCCTTATTTACCTTATATAATAGTTTTCAAGATTAAAATCCTCTTTGAAACATCTCAAATTATCTCCAAACACCTAGTTATGTTTGTAAGCACTAGACTAATGTTCTTTAGGTTTATGACCTACTATTACATTTAAGAGTGATATTATGAATTTGTTACATTGGTAAACATTATATGAGGGTATCAAATATATATACCAAATTATATCAAATCTCATCTCACCTTTACTACTTCTGTAGACCTCAATGGAGTTTGTTTATAAGACCATCTTTTTTGTCTTGAAGGCTATAGGTAAACATGAGGTTTTTGGATCTCATAAGCTTGGGAACACTTGAAAAGGATCTCAAATTTGATTTATATTTTTATGACTCATTTATAACCATTTTATTTCTCACCTTTAGCACAAAACTATAGTCTCTCTCCAAATCATATGGTGTAAGCTTATACATTTTATTTTGAGGATTATACCTTTAGTTTGGTACAAAAGAGACACCGTGGAAGTTAAAATGGGATTTAATGAGGTTGGAGGAGGTATTATATTTTGGTGGAAGTTTTTTAGATACTACTTGAGACAAGAAAACATGTAAACCCATCAAAACCCTACCTGCCACCTTCATAAATAAACCAACAAGGCCCTTTTCTTTCCACCAAAGTGATCACACATGCCAAATGAGTGTTATAAATGATTTTGAAAGATCACTAGGAAATTTAAATACCTAAAACCATCCTTTATTTTGATCAATGAGTTATTAAATTCCATGAAATTGCCTAAAACTGAGATAGTTTTGGAGCACTTTTCTTGTTAATAATTGTTCATAAAGCATGTATCCTATAACCTAAAAATAATGCATGGAATATTAAGTTAATAAGTGTCATTATCTACTCCTAAGAGGGTTTGAACCAACTCACCTTATCCTTCATGAAGTATTTTAAGAAGACTACATTCTTCTACTTACAAGGATCTTGATGGAGGAATGGATGAGTTTTCTACTATTTGTAAAATTAAAACTCTCTAAATAGCATGTATTTGAACCTGATTAAGGTGAAGGAATCCATGTAGGTGATTTGAGACCATATTAAATTTGGAAAACTTGTAATAATGCCTCAATATACCCTTTTCTAGTAATGAAAATATCCATAATTTACTTGAAACTCTATTAAATTTGAGGAACAAGTATTAATGGAGTCTCTTCAAACATGTACAAAGGTATAAAACATTCCAAGAGCATATTCAACCTATTTACCTACCATATACTACACCATTCCTTATTTGAATGTTATAAAAATGAGTAAAAAAACACTTGAAATAGATTATAATGTTATAAAACTGAGTTGATCATCTTTTTTGTAGTTGTGCAGATCAAGAGAGGTGTAAGATGACATTTGACAAGTACCTCATGACCTATAAAATCCCTCTAAACATTTATCACTCTTGAACCAAATTGAAAATGAAATGAAACAACTAGACTAACATAAAACCAAAATGAGTAATTGCCTTAACCTTTCCAAAATTCTTTAAACTTTGATAAACATCTTATGAAGGGTCAAGTTATGAACATTGGTTAGTAACTTGTAGGACCATGACCTCAAAGTTTAGCTATGCCACCCTAGGAGACCTTTAAAACTATTAGAAAAATGTCAAATTTTATCATGGTAAAGCTATGACCTAGACCAACATATTCAAGGGTTATCAACAAAGTTAAATAAGTATAGATATCATGTTTTTAATATCACTCACCTATGGTAGACAATTTTGGATAATAGTTAATAATGTGTTACTCATCAATTACTTATGTTAGTAATTATATAAGTGTGTAATTAGTTATTGTTTGACTGTTGTGTCCTATATGCAAACCATGTCTTGTAATATTATTAAATATTGAGAGTGAAAGAAGAATGTAATAAGTGAACTTTTAATTTATGAAATTTATTTCAATAAATAAACATGTAGCTATATTTTCCATTAACCTGTGTATTTTTTTTTCAAATAGAATTATCTATAATTAGGGTAGACCCTCTAAGTATCATCTTTATTATGTACCATTTCCACTAGAGATGAGTATTCACCTTAGCTATGTTTGATAATACCAACCTATAAAATCTCATTTAACATACTTTCAATCTCAATATTATAAAAATATGAGTACTTTTAAGGTTTGATGTTTGGAAGTTAACTTCTTGATAGTAGTTATATTACATGGACATTATTGATTTTTGGTAGTATTTATTTAGGAATTACTAAAAAAAAAATAGTGGTTATCAACAATCTCCTATAAATCATTTCATATACATATTTGTTACTCATACTTCTACATCTAATGAGAACTAACTAGTTGTGGATATTTTGCATGGACATTATCAATTTTTGGTAGTAGTTATTTAGGAATTACTCAAAAAAAAAAATTGTGGTTATCAACAATCTCCTATAAATAATTTTGTATACATATTTGTTCTCATACTTCTACATCTAATGAGAACTAACTAGTTGTGGATATTTTGCATATAAGCCATGTAGTTCAAATGTCCTTAGAATTAAAATACATGAAAAACTTTTAGAAATTCATCTCTATCATTCACAAATTGTGAGTAGTTTGAATTCAAAATTTATTTCTAACCCACCCATGGAAATAGAAAACATAGGTGAGTCTGGCCTAATTAATCCTATTATAATTTTGATATTATGGAATTTACCTGAACAATAAATTATGCCACCATCTATAATCAATACTTTAAATTCTAGGGTTGGATAAACAAAATAGTTCAAGCATGAAACCAATTTTATTTGGTGAATTTATGTGTACTCCCCATGTCAATTAGCTTTGTCACCTTATGTTTCTTTAAGAAACCCACTACTTTGAGGTTTGTGGAGTTTTAATGCTTTAAAGTGCATGGCATAAAATAGTTGGTTGCGTAGTTTATGATTCCTCTTCAACCTCTTTTACTAATTACTAATTCTCTTATTCTTAGTTGGCACATTCAATGTAGAATGATTTATTTTCAATACATTTATGTCCTTTTATATGTGTTTTCATAGTTGAATCATAACCATTTATATAATTTATCTTAATCCTTTTGAGGATTCATTTTGATAGGCTAAGGGAATTATTTTTCAAAGTGGGCCATAATTAAGGATCGGTTAAGATAGGATCAAATGCATGAATCTAAAACTATATAGAGTATTGAAAATATAAAGAACAACTCAAAAGGAAGAAGGTTATCTTCACAACCAAAATTTTCATTAACATTCATTAGCCAAAAAATACATAGGAAAGTACACTATATAGTAAGGAATTAGGTCACCCAAAAAGGTAATTAACTCAAATCATAATTAAAAAATGACTTAAATTACATTTCCCTAATGACATATTATTAACTTAAGTAAGATAATTAGACTATGCAGGTAAAACCACATAGTGAGAAAAATCATAAATTGACACCCAACCTTAAGCATATATTAGATGGGTAGAAGAATTGGGTCTCAACATAAAGGCCTGATGAGGTACCCAAGTACATAGAAAAACCCCCATATAGGAGGATGTAAAAATTTCATGAATCCCAATAAGAGCCTACAAATGAATATACTTGCTCTTAGTGAAGGATTTGGTAAATATATCAACAATTTGCTTCATTATTTGGATGTAGCAAAGATCAATGACTTGTTCCTAGATGAGATTGTAAATGAAATTCAAGTGAATATCAATATGCTTGGTTCACTAATAGAAGATTGAATTCCTATATATCTATATTATGCTTTGGTTATTAAAAAATACTATTATTGGTCATCAAAGCTAGATGCCAAACTCAGTGAGAATTCCCTGAATCTAAATAGCCTCAGTGGTAGCATTAATAGCTCCTTTATATTTTTCCTTAGTTTTAGAAGATAAATCAATAAAAAAATTATTCTTTCTTGACTAGCTAATTGGATGTGAACCAAGAGAGAAACTTCAACCTAAAGAAGACTTATGATTCTAAATATCACTAGCCCAATCTGAATCTGTATACCCAATTAATTCAACATAGATGATTTATTTATAGTGAATCTTGAAACTATAAGTACCTTGAATATAGTGGAGAATCTACTTAAATACTTTACAGTGTAGCTCATGTGATTCTTATGTAAATATAGAGACCATGACCACTACATATGAAATCTTATATCTAATATGTATATGGTAGATGAGAATGTTAACAAATTTTCAATATGAGGTAGCATCAACCAAAAGAGATAGATAGTAAATGTCAAGTTTAATACCAGATAAAAAAGGAGTTCTTTCTAGATTACAATTGACCATGTTAAACTTTGAAAGTAAAACAATATCATACTTTGATTTTGCAAAAGTGATCCTATAGTTAGAATAAGTAATGTAAGAAGCCCAAGTTAATCATTTAGAACCTATAAAATAAAGTAGTTTTCATTATTACAATGGTGGATGAAGAACTCCCTATGGTCAATAGGTAATCCACATAGAGAACCATAATCAACAATCAATCATGTTATCATAAAATGTAAACATATAAATCATAATGGTATATAATTAACCCAATGGAAAGAAGAAAGGATTCCATATTGGCATACTAAGCTTGAGGAATCTATTTTAGGCCATAGATAAATTTATGAGGTTTGAAAACTAAATAGGAATATTCCACAAATCATTGTGGTTGATATATGTATATTTCCTCTTTAAGGTTACCAAAAAGAAAGACATTCTTCACATCCATCTATTCAACATCCCAACTATGTGTTATGGTAATGGTAAGAGTGAGTTGGATTGAGTTAATTTTGGAAACTTGGGTAAATGTTTTAGTATAGTCAATACTAGGTACCTGAAAAAACCTGTTGCTACCAAATGTGATTTGAACTTGTCTAGGGACCCATCTACTTCAAATTTTGTTTGATAGATCCACTTACATTTAACAAGTTTTTTACCTTAAGAAGAGGGAATAAATCCCAAGTGTTGTTCTTCAACAATGAACCATACTCCTCTTCTATATAAGTATCCCACTCAAAAGTGCCTGATGCCTCATAAAATGACTATGAATCAAAAGCAAATGTAATGAAAGCATATGGGGTATTATAGAATTTTGAACATGTTCCCCTTGGTGTCTAATTAATCTCTAACCCAATAACCACCATTTTGAAGTTTATATCTTTCCCAGAGAGAAGTAGTTGTTGGAGATTCAGGAGAAGATTTTCAACCTTTATCAAATACTTATGCTTTATATATTGCAAGAACCTATCAAGTATTAATATTTATGAGTACACACCCTAAGGGGTGCACTAAGAAAGAGGTAGGTATACCATTGGTGCTTTCCAGGATTGTTTTCCTTTTTTTCCACTTGCTATCTACACACTTGTCTCTTAAAAACCATTCCCCTCAGCTTTGCCACCTATTTTTCACCCTCCTCTAGTCATTTTCCAAATTCATTAGATATTTCCATAACCTAAACACCCTTTTTGGTAGTTTACATAACTATGTTGGCCACATTGACCTTGTATTATTATTTACAAAAGCTTATTAAGAACTAGGTTGGCCATGGACAACATAATTCATAACCTAGTTAGTTTTTGCCAATTTCAATACCATTCATTTCACCATTTCTAAAAGAAAAGAATAATAAGTAAGATATATTTTGCATGTTTATCCACCATTCTTCTTGAGGATCAAGTATAGGGTTTCATACTTTCTTTATAGATATAGATCTTAACTTGTGGAGAAGCTTTTGGAATGCATTGATAGGTTGTGTAGCCTAGAGATGATTTATCCTTTTCATATTTACTACCACAATAACCTCTTATGAAGTACCTTGGAAAAGGGAGAGATTAAGGCTTGGCAAGTTCATCTTCAAAGGTAAGTATTCATAAATTTGTTTATCATTTGTAAGAGTATATAGATAATCATTTTCAATTCTCTTCCATGTATTAGAATTATGTATACATTGACATGAGTATATGTCTTCTATGCATGTTTAATTTTTATGTTAATTATCCCCACTTTGTGCCATAGCTTTGGTGAACACCAAAATATATTTTACTTTTTATTAGTTTAGTGAATAAGAAAACATAAGACCTAGTTAGGGTTATTGCATAGTTTTTCTTGAATGGAGGATTTGGAACCCTCTCTAGTGATATTATAGTGCTAAGAGATCCCTTAATTAGGTCTAATGGATCTATATTGTTCATGACCCTGATTATCTAATGTATTCCCAATTAGAAGCGTAAGTAGGATTTATCTTTTCTAATCTAAGATTGATTTGTAGATCTATTACATTTCTTATTGCATACATTTTGGTGAACCCGATGTTGATCAAACCCTTACAGGTTTTATTTCATGCTTTCATTTCTATCATTCTATTATTTTTCTATATTTATGATACTATGTCAACCAGGCTGGTATACTTAGAACTTTTGTGCATATGTTTAACACACGTTCATATCAAAATGACTCTATTCTTTTTTGTAGTTATTCACTAGATACAGGTTACTATATCAGATAGGTCAACACAATACTCTTTTTTAGTCCAAAATAGTAAACTAAGTCAAACATGTTGACATAGTCTTTTAGCCAGCATCCATATCAACAAAATAAGTTGGGTAGGTAAACTTAGTCTTTCAATTAGCATATAGATCAACAAACTAAGTTAGGTAGGTTGACTTATTCTTTCGATTAGCATTCAAATCAACAAACTAAGTTAGGCAAGTTGACTTAGTTTATCATTCAAAATCCAAATCAACAAACTAAGTTGAAAAAATCAACTTAGTCTCTTAGTCAGCATCTAGATCAACAAACTAATTTGAATAGGTCAACTTAGTCTCTCAACCAACATCTAGATCAACAAATTAAGTTAAACAGGTCAACTTAGTCTCTCAATCAACATCTAGATCAACAAACTAAGTCAAACATGTCAACTTCATTTATAGAATTTGAAAGAAACATTCAATGCACTTTAGCAAAAAAAATTCAATCCTAATCATCCTCTAACCCACCAAGGTTCCTCTCTTTCTCTCTTTGTCAATTTAGTACTTCATTGCAGTGCAAGTTTGTAGTCTTTAAAACTAAAATCCTACAACAAATTAAGTTAACCTAATCAACTTAGTTTTGTAGCCTATCTTTTCTATAAAAGACTAAGTTGACCTGGTCGACTCTATTCTTATAGACTCATGATTCTACAAAATAGTAGTGACCCACACAACTGTGTTCTATACTATTTATATACAGTGTCATCTGAATTGACTATGTACAATTCTTAATTTGGGAATTAACAACTATTTGCTAGTAATTAATTCACACTTTCACTTTTATCTATTTGCATGCTTATAATATCTCACATAGTCTAATTAAGTGATTTTTCAAATTTCCATTTATTTATACTATTTTTCTCTTTTTGCACACACTACCAAATCACACAATATTTAAAATGCATTTAACATTTATCTTCCCCAGGCCTACCTTTTTGGATTTCATCACCAAGGGGGAAGTTGACTTGGTTTTTTGGCTAAGTAAAAACATGTGGTTAATGGTATATATTGGTTAATAACCTGACACCCTTATTACTAAAATATTTTGAATTGAATGGATAGGCCCCAATACCAAGCTAGTACTATTTCCAACATAGGGCGATTTTATCCTAAACATCATGATACCATGCATAGATTGATTTCTAGTTTGCTACTTTCAAACAACTTCCATATCACACTTAAAATAACAATTTATGATAATATAACAACACTTAGAATAACCAATTAATTAGCACTTAATTTTCAATTGATTGCTTACTCTCTAATCATTGTGTGTTGTATTTCAAAAAACTTGCATTGGCCAGCATTGGTGTAACATATTATGATGTGTGCCCCAATTGTATCATTCTAATTGATCCAATTATTTATGTATGCTTCAATTACATTTCAAAAATGTTCCCTATTTTATCACACTATCATTTTATTAATCACAATCTCTTACATACTATATTTTCCCATGTCTATAGTACTAAGTTGACCTAGTTGACCCTATACTCTTCTCTATCATTCAGGTTATAGTATTAAGTGAACTTGGTTAACCCTAAATCCTTCTCTTAGTTTCATACCATGTTTGTAGTACTAAGTCAACTTGGTCGACCCTATACTATTTTCTAATAGTTAGGTTTTAGTACTAAGTTGACCAAGTCAACCTTGTATCCTTCTCATCTCAATTTCCTACCATGTTTGTAGTATGAATTCAACCTAGTCAACCCTATACTCTTTTCTTCTAGTTAGGTTACAGTACTAGGTCAACTTGGTTGACTCTATATTATTCCTATCTCTTTTCTTTTCTAATAGATTCATATTCTTTACTCTTTCTCCCTCATCATAAAATTCTTGTTTGAAGACAACACTAAGTTGAATTCCTCATATATGATAAGTTTTATCAACCCCAATAGATTCTCACACAAGTAATTTGTGTCTCTTACCAGATATGAAAGTAAGGTGCATGTATCCACTCACACTACAAATTATGGGACCCCTACTCATTCATCTTCACTTCATAATCCTCTCTTATCATTTGAAGATCAACCTGAATTAGAGTATACCCTATAAATGTTCATCTTCATCAATGATTTTTCTTAATAATGATGAAAATATCCTTCTACTATTTACCATCTCATGATAAGTGGTCAATTTGAATATCCCCATTCACCTTCTCCCACATTATCAAATGGATTTGGGGATGCTAGTTTCTTTTATTCTCAACCTCTTCCCTCTATTTTGACTCCTCATACCATGACATCTTCCTCTTTGATTTTCTCCACTTTTATGCCTAGTATCTATACTAACATAGAAGGTTCTATATCTAGTGTGCCTCTTCTAAAACCCACTCTTATCAAATTTTCCACTAGTTCATTGTTTTATAACTATTGTCACCAAATATTTCACCATAGAAGAGGGTGTTCAATCCTCTTATAGATTTGGGAAACATGGGAACACTTCCAAGTATGTGTGTGTACCTATATTGGAAATGAGCCTCTAGATTTAAGGGCTAACTCCTTGAATGTATCTTGAAATGTTAACACCTTCTTAACTAGTTGCTTATGGGGAAAAGAGTTAGAAGTTACACAAAATGAACCTAATCTAAGTGAGTGATACACCAAGATGTCTTCCATATGAACATCATACCTTATTTCACTAAGAATCAGGGCACACAAAATAACTTACAGGACCTATGGATTCTAACATGAGTATTTCAATATGAAGGTGAGTTACATGAGGGCTATCCAAGGTAAGTGAACCATAGGCTAGTTACAGACACTAAAGCTCATTTTACACTTAAAATATAGGCTGATACACTTGACAAAAATTCATATGACTTATTAGAATAGAAATTCTTGCACAAACATGAATGGATAAGGGAATAAAGGATAGATAATTATCACTTTGCATCACCATACATCACTTGCACACTTAAATAATTGTTCAAGAAATTAAAATCAGATTTGGATTAATTTTAAAAGACAAACTATGGCATCATTATAGTAGGGATTCACCATACATAGAATGGAATTTTTAAAACCATAGCTAAAAAGTTATATTTATAGAAAGGAAGCAAGAGAAAGGGAGATTTGGTGCTAAAAAGGGGAATCAATTAGTTCAAACATTTGAACCACAATTACAACTACTTATAAAATTATGATCATTCAGACCTTTTGATTGATCTAGGTCAATTAAAGTGGTTACATAGCTACATTATTCCCTTATTGATGCTCCCTAATGGTTGAAATGGTAGGACCAAGTTTTTTCAAGTTGTGTCCTAACAAAAATGTAGTTTCAACCATCATATCCATCTATTATATTTTTGTCTCATTAATAACTACTCATAACTTGTTTGTCATAGCATGAAAAAGTGGATAGAAGGGTCCTTTTCATGCAATTAGTCTTAGAAATTAAACCATTGGGGTTTGCATGTATGACTTCATGACATATTTTGAAATTCTATCTTTAGTTTCAACTAGATCATGCTCAAACTCATCCCCATATTCATAGGTCCACCACAAATGGGAAAACTAATCTCAAACTATTGGTTTTCCTATTAGGTCCAAATAGACCAATTTTTGCCTTTGAGCATCCATATAAATTGAGAATTCATCATGTACATAGGTCCTTCTTCTAACAATGGTGAACACAGTCATAAAATGAACCTTGCATGACACAAACCCTCAAGCCATAGGTTCATATTAAGATTTAATGGTGGTCCCTCTATGTTTTTGAGCTTTCATACATCAATGTGTTACTTTAATGGGTTTTTATTGATATTTAATGGTGGCATGTGCCCTTTGAAAAGCTTGCATTAGTTTAACCGTGGTCATGTGTTTGATATATAAGAAGTCCCTTAGTTTCTTGACCTTTAATTTCATTGGTCATCAATATATACCCCAGATCATTGACTCATTGATCCATATTACACCATTGATCTTACTCATTACAAATTACTATGATTTATTAATCTACCTTTGACTTGTCAATCTCTCTTCAAGATGGTGCCACTTGGTAGCCCTGCATTTGCATTCAAGATTCACTGTTAGTCTATCAAATTTCACACTTATTCCACATGTAAATCATGCATTGGTTTCAAAATATTTTTATTAATGTGTAACCTCATGTTATTAAGTTATATGGTGGCCTCTAAAACCCCTTGACATTTTGACTCATCTCACACCATTAGATCAAGTTGTATGATGTAACATGAATCATCAGATTTGTTAGGACCCACTATTTAAAATTCAATGGCTATTTCATGAGCTCAAATTTGACATTCACACTTATATCAAATGACATTCATATGACCATCATTTAATTTCACATAACCTTCAAATTTAACCTCAAAAGGGTTTGTTTTATTTGAGCTTTATTTTGACATTTGCATGGACGTCTTACTCTGCTAATTCAACTTTGAAGCTTCATAACTTGAGCCAAAAAGCTTGTGCAGACTTTAAACTTTTAGAGGATGATATTTTCATGAAAAAGTTCATAGTGCTTCAATATTTTGACTCAAATAGCTTTTTGAGGTTATTTATTAAATGTATAAGTGAACTAGTTCATTCATTTTTGGATGATGTCTTGGATGGCTTGGCCCCTTAAACTTGGTAAGATAAACTTTGAAGGCTTATATCTCAAGATAAAAGACTCATTGAGATATATAAATTCTAGATAATGATATTTTAACTAAGGATATTGATCACGTGAGGATTTTTTATCATATCTTTAAAATGCCCACATGAACTGGGCAATTCTAGTTCTTTATGACATCTTGGTGATGGTCTCATTTCACAAATCTTGTTACTAAAATTGTGTAGCTCCAAATGAACTCCTTGATTCCATGTGTGTAACCTTTCCATGATCTTACCTTGCATTGATATGAATACTTACCACTTGCATATATGACCCTAAAATGATCCCAGAGATGCCAAATGACACAAGGACGATGATAGAATATGACTAAAGCTAGAATGTCATATGAAAAGACATAAAATGAGATAAAACATATCTTATGACATTATAAAAATCCCCTATACAAGATCCTAACTATAAGGGGTTAACCCATTTTGTCTGGAGGTAAAAATGGTCAACATTTTTTCTAATTTCCTATGGGTGGCATGCTTTATATGCTATGACTAATTACCTAATCCTATCCATTGGGATATGGAGTCACATGTATATAGGTTTGACATAAAAATTTCCTTAAAAAACACACAAAACAAAAGGGAAGATAAATAAGAAAAAACATAGAGATAATAAATTAAGAAAAACACACTTGTGTTGTATGATCACTTAGGGAAGACAACACACACAACAAAGGAAACACACACCTAATCACTAACTAACTTAATATGAACACTTCCTCTAGGATCAAAGGGGAAAATTTAAAACTCACTTGCTTTATGACATAAATGGTTGAATGAGACATGTATCCTTTTGTTCCTTGACATTGATGCCTCCCTCTTCTTCATGGTGTTTGCCAATTTTATTGGCATGATGTTCAATGAGAACCAAGCATCTCCAAATAGGCTAGTTATGGAAATGAACTCTTCTTGCATCTAAATAGTCTCAACTTTCTTATATGGCTCTTTAGATATGACCTCCAATGGTTTTTGAACAAGGCTTTCCTTTTTGGTTTCCATAGTGTCCTCAATAAGATTGTGTTTTTCTTTAGATATAAGTTTTTCAAGATCATCAAGGAGCTTTGCATAGTCCACATAATATTGGTCATTATCCTCCATGAGAGACTCTTCGTCAACATTATCAAGTACTTGACCCTTAACTTTAAATATCTTAAATATTTCGAAAGAGCTTCATTTTTAGCTATCAATCATCTTTGTCTTCCATGAAAAACCTTTTTTTCACCTTCTCAAGTACTTGGCCCTTAACGTACAAGTTTAAAAATATGACTATCTTCTTAGCCTTGATTTTCTCCTTTAAAAATTATACTTTATGTTTGGAACCATCAATATATTCTTATTCATTATCCAATACCTTTAGATATGGCTCAATATCAGTTGGGTTTCTTGGGTTTTCTTGAGTTGTAATAACTTACACCTTGTCCTCACTTTCAATGTCTATAATATCTTAAACACTAGCATCATAAGATTCCTTTATGATGTCATATTCGTGATCAATAGAATGACTTTCATCTTTATGCCTGATGGAATTCTTGTCAAAGTGATCATTAGTATCATTATCAACCTTGTCATTAGATATAGAATCTCTTATAGAAAAAAGAGATTTACCCAACTTGACACATTATTTTCATATAGAATTGGTCTTTTTCCATAGTTCCTTTTCATTCACAACATGAGATATTTCTCTATGATTATTGAGATAAAAATAAACATGCTTGTTAGAGGAATTATCTAAATCAGATGTAAACTTCTTGGGAGGAGGATTAACCTTACTGAGATGATCAAACTCATGACATGAAATCAGACTTTTGCCATAAGTAATTTTGATCCACCTCATGAGTGTCATCTCCAAGAGCTATTTCATCTACCTTGGTATCATGAGACTATCTTAGGGATACAGCTTCTTGAGGCCTGACTTGACCTTCCTCCTTGATAGTATACTTCATTCTTGAGATGGTCATCCACAACTTCATGATTAAACATGGAGTCTTCTTCAAATACCTCTCTCTTCATGTATTGGCCACATTCCTCATGGATAGATAAAATAGGATCTTCAATATGTTTCTTTTCATCTAATAATGCATGATTACATATGTGGTCACTAAGGGGAGTCCCTATAGTGATTTCCTCCTCATAGTCACTCATGACATCCTATTGGTTAGTCTTGGCTTGGGTTTGCTCCTCTTCACTTGCTTCTCTCAACAAGGGCTCATGCAAATGAGATAGAATATAGGGTGTAGTAGAAGGTTTATGGATTGGGCGAGGAGTGTGAGAGGTTGGAAAAGGGTTATGAGTGGATTTAGGAAAGATAAAATCACTAGTAAGCTCAT
Organism: Torreya grandis; assembly: GCA_037957365.1. Classification (NCBI taxonomy): domain Eukaryota; kingdom Viridiplantae; phylum Streptophyta; class Pinopsida; order Cupressales; family Taxaceae; genus Torreya; species Torreya grandis. The sequence continues at coordinate 259,702 of JARHVA010004823.1, read as the reverse complement.
AGGAAAGTGACTTCATGGACTGACTAGAAGGAAGAACATTTACATAAGTAGGAGTTACATCTTGCCAATATTCTCCTTGAGTTTATTCAAAAACAATGTGTTCATTTTTTATCTCTTTATCCTCCCACATAATCAATATATTTATTGAATATTGAAGGCACTTCTTTGCCAATTCCATTTGTTCTTTGACCTCCCATTGAGTTATTTCAAGTTCTTCAAATGTCTCCAACTTCTGTATATAATTTTGGGTATCACCTCTCAACCATTCCATAAGATGATCATGGAACACATCATAATCATGATCCCATGTACTAATTTTGAATTCAAGATCTAGTAACTATGGTATGGATGCCAACAAGGACTTGATATAAGATGGAAAAAGTGAAGGAGGAGGAGGGTAATGATGAGGATCAAGGCCATATTCATTTATTTGTATTCTAGCCCTTAGGAATCTATATCTTTCCTTATAATACCTTTGTGTATAATTCATGTAAACATATGATTCCTCATGGAAAGACTCATAGGACTCCTATGGTTCATAGGCATCATGATATAGTTGGTAAGGATCATATTAGGACTAATAAGGAGGCATTTCTTGATAGGTATATTGATATCCTTCCTCATAGGGTTGTCCAATAACATGGTGTCTATATTGGCAGGGGGATGGGGTGTGGGTAAATATAGGATTATAGGGCCACTATGGCTCATAAAATTGATTGCCATTTTGAATAGACTATTGAGGAGTATATTATGGTTCATAGCGAGGCTTATAAGGAGGTTTATGGTAGGATTACTTACCATAACTATCCATATCAACCTCAAGTATCAAATGAGATTTAAAACACTTGTCAAAACTTTAACTAAAGATACCTAGACTACTTAAAACTAGAATTTATCATTTGGAGTGACCATTAGTGATATATTGCTTAATTCTAAAAGATGATAGAGGAAAGACACACCAATAATATTTCTACCCTCTTGTACCTAGTCCACCTGGGTGTGTTATAACTATTGTCACAAAATCTTTCACCCTAGAAGAGGGTGTTCAATTCTCTTCTAGATTTGGGAAACATGGGAACACTTCTATGTATGTGGGTGTACTTATAATGGAAGTGAGCCTTTAGATATAAGGGCTAGCTCCCTAAATGTATCTTGAAATGATCACACCTACTAAACTAGTTTATTATATGGAAAAGAGTTATAAGTTACATGAAATGAACCTAATCTAAGGGGGAGATACACCAAGATGTCTTCTATATAATCATCATACTTTCCTTCACTAATAAGTAGGGCACACAAATTAACTTCTAAGTCCTATGGAATCTAACATGAGTATTTCAATATGGAGGTGAGATTCATGAGAGCTATCCAAGTTAAGTGAATGGGATAGTTGTAAACACTAAGGCTCATTGTAAACTTAAAATATAGGATCATACACTTGAAAATACTTCATATGACTTTTTATAATAATAAATATTATAAAAACATGAAAGGATAGAGAATTATCACTTTGCATCACCATACATTACTTTCACACTTAGATAAATATTCAATAAATCAAAATTAGATTTGCATTAATGTTAAAAGACAAAATATGACATCATTCCAATAGGGACTCAACATACATGAAGTGGAATTTTTTAACCATAGATCAAAAGATATATTTATAAAAGAAAGGGAGATTTAACACTAAAAAGGGAAATCAATCAATTCAAACATTTGAACTATAGTTACAATTGCTTCTATAATTATGTTCATTCAAACATTTTGATTAATCTAGGTCACTTCAAGTGGTTTAAAAACTAAATTATTCCCTCATTGATGCTCCCTGATGGTTTAAATGGTGGGATCAAGTTGTTTTGAGTTGGGTCTTAACATACTCATAGTTACAACCATTGGAGCCATCTGTCAGAGTTTTATCTTGTTGCTAACTACTCCTAATTAGTTTTTCATGGTGTGCCAAAGCAGAGAGAAGGGTCATTTTCATGTATTTGGTCCTAGATATGAAATCATTGGGGTCTACATGTATGCCTTCATGATATATTTAAAAATGTTAGCTATGGTTCCAAGTAGATCATGATAAAACTCATCCCCATGTTCATGAGTCCAACACAAATAGGAAAACCAATCTTAGACTATTATTTTTCCTATTAGGTCCAAATATATTAATTTTTTCCTTCAATCATCCATAGAAACTTAGATCTCATCATGTACATAGGTCCTTATTCTAACAATGGTGAACCCAGTCACAGAATGAACCCTACATGACACAAACCCTCAAGTTAGAGGTCCATATTAATCTTTAATAGAGGTCCTTCTATGTCATTTAATTTGAATAAATCAATGTGTTCATTTAATGGAATTTTATTGAGGTCTAATGGTGGTATGTGACCTTTGAAAAGCTTGGCCTAGTTTGACCTTGGTCATGTGTTTGATATCGAAAAAGTCCCTTAGTTTCTTGACCTTTAATTTCATTAGTCAATGATATCTGACTTGGATCATTGACTCATTGACCCATATCACACCATTTATCTTATTTGGTATGAATGACCTCAATTCATTGATATTCCTTTGACTTGTTAATCTCTCTTCAAGTTGGTGCCACTTGGCTTCCCCACATTTGCATTCAATATTTTCTAGGAGTCTGTCAGCTTACACACTTGTGCCACATGTCAATCATGTGTTGGTTTCAAGATCCTATTGTCAATCTATAGCCTCACACACTTATGCCACATGGTGGCATCTTGATCCCCTTAACCTATTGACTCATTTCTCACTATTAGATCAATATGTATGATGTAACATGGACCATTGAATCTATTGGGACCCACTATTTGAAATCTAACAACTACTTCATAAGCTCAAATTTGATATCCATGCTACCATCAAATTATGTTCATGAGAATGTATTTGATGTTCATGAAACCATAAAATTTAATCTCAAAAGGGTTTTTTTTTCTAAATCATTATTTTTATGTTTGCATGGATGCCTTACTCTACTAGTTCAACTTTGAAGCTTCATAACTTGAGCCAGAAAGATCATGTAGACTTGAAACTTTCAGAGGATGGTCTTGGCATGAAAAACTCCATGGAAATATAATATTTTGGATTAAATTTATTTTTAATATGAATTTTTTAAATTCATAAGTGAACTAGTTCATTCATTTATAGACAATGTCTTGGATGGCTTAGCCCCTTAGACTCAGTAAACTAAACTTTGAAGGCTTAGATGTTGAGATAGAAGACTCATCAATATATAAAACTTGAAAAGAATGGTATTTACACTAAGGAAATTTATTTCATGTGGTCTAATGGTCATGTGAGGATTTTTGAGTATATTTATAAAATGCCCAAATGAAATGGTCCATTCTAGTTCTTCATAACATCCTAATGATGATCTAGCTTCACAAAGCTTATTTTTGAAATTTTGTAGTTATGAATGAACTCCTTAAGGCCATGTGTGGACCCTTTTCATGATTTTTTCTTTAATCGATCACCATGAAGACCTTCCACTTACATATATGACCCAAAAATGAACTTTGAGACACCAAATAACACGAGGACTAAGATAGACTATAACCAAAGATAGAATGGCATATTAAATGATATAAAATGATCTAAAATATACCCTATGACATTATAAAAATCCCCTATACCATATTCTGACTATAGGTGGTTAACCCATTTTGTCCTAAGGTAAAAATTGTCAACACTACCCATAGTAATCATGCCTCTAGTGCCACTTCTTCTCATCCCTCTACTAGTACATATTTTTCCACACAATCAAATCATGCCATTATTGCCTCACTTACCAAAAATTATTCTCAAACTACTCCTAACACCCATAATGGTACCCAAGCCACTACTACCAATTCTAATGCTTCACATAATGCCTTTAATACTAATCAAACCCATTAAATTTTATTACAAACTCTTAATCAAATGAATGTTTTCCAATCTAACAATGCCAATCAAATGATGTAAATGCAAAACCATCTTATCCATCTTCAAAACCACCTTCAACAAGTTTCATGGGGAATGCATAACTAAAATTCTCCCCCACCTCCTCTTCGAGATTCCCATGGTAATCTTATCCCTCAACCTCCTCTTATTAAAAATAAATAAAACACCTTCAAAATGAGCCTCTTATACCTCAAATTGATAATATTGATATAGGAGGCATCACCCCTACCATTATCTATAATGGGTCAACCAATCCTACTCTTCACTTAAAAACATTTGGAAATAAATATAAAGATCGGATCAAGTTAAATACTTTTGCTACTACCAAGTTATTAGAAAAAAATATCATGGGTGATGCTTTATATTGGTACAACTAACTAAAACATCATTCCATCTATATTTGGTAATATATAGTTAATGTTTTAGTCTAAGAGTTCTAAACTAATGATCTCCCTAAAAATACCTTGGCCTATTTTTTCAATTGTAAGAAACTTGAGACTGAAATTGCACAAGCTTTCATCAAATAATAGAAGACCTTATCTAAAAATTGTTAACATAATAAGGTATATGATAACCTCTTTCATCTATTTACCAATGTTATTTTTCCCAAGTTGTAATATCAAGTATAAACTCTCTCACCATGAATTTTGGAAAAAGACATTAACCAAGTAAAGCATCAATATTTCCTCATGCATAAATTTGATCCATCTAAACCTTCTATGGGTACTTTTATGTTAACTAAGAATAATAATCATCATGCTAAAAATGATGGTGTCATCGATTCCTATGATACCATTCATACTATTCAAGCTATTATTCCCAATTAGGATTCAAAACAAGATTTCCCTCCCAACCACATCACTAATCCTCATTTATCTTTAGCAAATAACATCAATGTTCATAAACCTTTATCCTTAGTGAAATTACAAAAATTTCTACCAAGGCCTCTTCTATGAGAACTTGATCCCACTCATCCCATAAAATCTTGGTATGATCCCAATAAATTTTGTTGGTTTCATGCTAGTTGGGGTCATTCTCACGAGACTTGTAGGTAACTTTGTAATTTGGCTATGGATTTCCTTCTTGGTCCCAATTTTGACCATGATTCTATCATTCATAAACATCAACAAGCTTGACTTTGCCTTCAAATCCCATGAAACATAAACTAAATATCAATATTTGAACCAGGATCATGCTCATTTGGCCATTTATAAAGATCCTCTTCTGAATTACCAAGACAACCTATAAAATCTTACCCCTTATACTAATAATGTTGACATTCTTCTTGACCCAAATCCTAAAGAGAAAGTGGTTAATATGACTAGTATGCAAAGGGAAGTTGCCTTCATTGATCCTCATCCCATCCACACTCCTCAATTGTCTCACATGTTATCTAAGCCTCTTCCCCAACTCATTTAACAAAGTTGGTGCAATAAGACCTTATATATTTTGATGACCCAGTTCAAACACCTCCCTTGGAAAACACTTCTCATACCATTTATACCACTCCTCCGACCTATTTACCCATCACCATTGATATTCAAACTTCTATCAACACTTTTTCTAATATATCATAAACCAAACCTACATCTCCTACCCCACCTTCTCAAGATAATCCATAAACTTGTCCTCAAATTAAACCTTCCACATCTTATCAATATAAATTCGAATGCACTTTGGTTCCACCTTCTAAGAAAATCCTTCAACACTATACAACTCTTTCCAATAGTCCTCTTATGGGTTATGATGTGTGGTATCCTATTATAGAGCTTACTATTCTCCCATATCAAATTGCATGTCTCAAACTCATGTGAAACTTTCCATGTCACCATAATAATATTCCCCTAGAAGGACATGAAGCTACCTTATTCAAATTAGAAGATACAATTTTACAACAATGCAAAGAGATGTCCATACATGTTGATGAAATAATGGAAACTTCTCTTTCCCTCAAATTCCCCATTGCTTCTATGATCCCTGATGAGATAATTTTTCATGAAGATGATCCTCCTCTCTTTATCAGTGTCAAAATTAGTGATATCTAAGTTAAAAATGCCTTGATTAATGAGGTTTTAGGAAATTGTGTTTCCTCTCTTGATTTTATCAAAACCATTATATATTTCAAATGTAATCTTAAGTCCACATGCAGTACATGTCAAAGATATGACTAAAGGAAAATTCCTCCCTTAGGATGTATCACCATCCCACCTATCACTGTTCATGTGAAGGTGATAATATTTAAATTTCCTCTATCCTATAAAAAATTTCTTAGTAGGTGATGGACTCATCACATGAGAGCAATTGCCTCTTTCACTTGCTAATGTGTCAAATTTACTCATAATGGAGAAATTTATAGGATTCAAGCTGAAACTAACCCTTATAATTTTGAATAAATCTAAGATCATGGAATATTAAATACTCCCACCCTTGAACCATCGACAAGAATTTCATTTTGTGAATCTTAATGGTTTAAATTTCCTATCAATTCTACCTAAGGTTATAATGGTTACCTTGAGCTCATCGGTAATATATTACCTAACCTCTTAGATTATGATGATGAGCCTAATGACATCAATCTCAAGATTAAAACATTGGATCTCTCACCTCATCTCATTTATTAGCTTCTCCCTTATTTATAATCTCATTCCCATCAACCACATAGTGATGATATACCTATTATATTTACTAAGATTTTGCATTCCATTCATCACACCACATTAGATGACAAGGTCATCCCTACCTATGCCATCAATCTTCATACACCTAATTATAATAATGGATATACCTTAGATGATCCATTCTTAGGAGGTCTTTTTAAAGCCTGTGATGTTGAAATTATTTGTTATCATTCTTCTTTGCTTTAGTATTTTATTATTTATTCTAGCATTCCATCCTATATCATTCCTAATTTTATAATTTTACCTCTTAATTTTAGGGTAGAGATGGTGCACACACCTCCAATTTTTTAAGAGCATCATGGGAGTATGATTATAGATCATGTTATGATTGGTCCTTATCACTTTGATTGATCCTAAGACCCCTATAATTGATTTATCCTTGAGATGATTACAACTATCCATTAGCCTTCTATGTGTATTCATCCATAAATCAATCTTGAATTTGATGGGATAAATCACACTTACACTTTCGATTGGGGAGCATATAATTGTTAAGTAGGAGAATTACTAATGTGAGAATTTGTTAGACCTGATTATGGGATCACTTATCACAAAACACCATGTGAGTTAGGGATACAAAGCCTAAATCCTAACACAATCACATAGAAACCCTAAAATAGTCTTATGATCTAATATTTCACTAATATAATAACAATAAAAGTAAATCTAATCTAGTGCACAATAAATCTTGTGGCACAAAGTGGGGGTTAGAAATAAAAAAATAAACAACTAAACTAAACATGTATTAAAAGACATATACTTACATCAATATAAACATAATCCTAAATAAATGGAAGAGAATAATACATATGCACTATCTATCTAATCTTATAAAGGAGTAATAAAGTTAGGAATACTTACCTTTGAAGATGAACCCACTGAATCTCAATCTTCCCCTTGGCCAAGGCGCTTCATAAGATATTATCTTAATATGTAAGGATAACTAAGATAAATCAACTATAGGATACACAACCTATCCAAGCATCCAAAATACCTATCCACAAGATGATATCAGAGCTCTAAAGAAAGTATTGAACCCTAATCTTTTTTCCCCAAGTAGAATGGTCAATAAGTAGATGTTCATTTGCACTTATTTGCTTAAGTCTTCACTCTTATGAAATAGTGGTAAATAAACTTATATATATAGTATAAACTTACCCTAAAATCATTTAAAAATTTTGGTTGTGATAGGTCAAATTAGTTGACCTAGCACATTTTTGGGTCTAGCTCACTAGGTTTGTGTTAGGTCAGTCGAGAGGTCAACAAACCAAAAGAAAGAAAAAGTCCCTAAACTATGCTAGGTCGACCTAGTCAACCTAGCACAACCGATAGGTTAAAAGGGTGATAAGGAAAGAAATTAAGGATAAAACATAGCAAATGATATAAATAGGTAGAACTAAGAATAATAAGCTTGGGTTCAATGGTTTCAAGAGGCTAGAATGTGGATGGAAAATGGCAAAAGGAACAACAATCTTACGAAGTAGCAATGGTATACCCACCCCTTTCTTGGTGCACCCATTAAGGCATGTACTCAAAAGGATTAAGAATTGATAGGTTATTACAAGATATAAAGTGTCAGTAATCAATAAAATTTAAAAATATTATGTGTATACATATGTTCTAGTTGAAGCTTATCACATGTCATGTAAGTACAACACAAGATGGTGCTTTGGAATAAAACATGATAATACACAATGTTGATGCTAAGTATGGTGTAATAAGTAGAAAATAAGATAAATGAAATAATTGTATTGAAAACACATACCTTAAACTTACCTTAGTTTCATAGATAAAGAAGTATATTGTAAGAAATGAAAGTGTCCAATGTAGAGTACACTAGGAGAAACTGTAGAGGTTAGTGCAAAAATTAGCCAAAAAAGAAAAAAAAATGGAAGATAGACATATGATAGTGGAAAATAATCTCTACCTCATCATGATTATAATACATTTTATAGTTTGTAAAATGGTAAGTAGAAACAAAGATAGAAGCAAAACATGAAATTTGCCTAAAAATAAATGAAAGAATTGAGTTGCTAAAAATTGGTTTTAAATAGAGAAAAAGAGAATTTGTTTAGCATTTTGAATTTTGAAAGAAATGAAAGAGATATTTGAGACCAAATAAAGATAGGATGGAAAGGGAATGACATGCTAGATGAAGAGGACACCTAGAGGTGGCAACAAGTGCACTACAGGTATATAACTATAGATCTCAAACTAGTTTTTAAATTTATATTAAATTAAGTGATTTTTTGATAAAATGCAATTTTAAGCATTTATATATGAAAAATTTGAGAAAAATTTAGATTCTAAGGGTAAGAAATAGGAAGATGAGAAATGGGTTTGAAGGATTTGGAAAGAAAGTGAGTGAAATACACATTTTAGGAAAAATGTACCAGGTCGACACATAAAATGCACTAGGTCAACTAGGTTGACCTAGTAGGATGAAATAGGGAAAAATATATGTGGTTGACCCAATAGGTATGGGTTTACCTAGTGTAATTTGTATGTTGAAAAGCTATAATGGAGTGAGGAACTACTCTTTAAGAGCTAAAATGAAAACTCGATACTAGGGAGGGGAAGATAAGAGGGTTGACATGGAATTTGAAATCAACTATGACAAAAATACGGAAATTTTGGTCAAACTAGGTTGATCAAGGAACCAAAATAAGTATGGAAAAGCATGCAAAAACTAGAAATAAGGCTAAAATGGCCTAAAATGACTAAAGTAGGGAAAGAGGGACCAAGAAAGCTAGAAATAGGATAAAATGAATAAGTTAATAGCAATTAGGCTTGTTTTTAATTAAAATTTTTGTAAAAATGATATGTAAATAATGTATTATGATTATACATGGCATGGAGGAACTAATACATCCTTTGTTGTTTCTTGGTTGCAAAGATAACCAAGATTTTGAAGGTTGGTGAATGTTTCTTGGTTTTTAGACTTGTTAGATTATCAAATGGAGATCAAGTTAGATTGGTAGTCATGGGTCTAAGAGGTATATCGAAGATGTGTAAGATCCCCCTTAATGCTGACCTATTATTCATGTTCTTGTGATGCTTAGAATGATTGACTAACACCTTCATATGGGAGGTAGATGGGGATATGATAGAGGTGGGTATCACACTAGATGATGTCCATGCCATCCTTCGACTGCCCATAGTATGAGCACTAGTGATCACAAAGATACTAGATAACTTAGAGGAGAAGAGAGCCTTATCCATATGGGCTAAAAACTCAAAGATGATATTGAGAGGATGGAGAGTCCGTATGGATGATGCATATATATTATATATTCTAAACCTTTGAAAGGTAGTGAAAGGCCTTGTGACATAGTGGGTACTTTATCACAAGTCAGATGGCAAAGTACCACTATTCATGATAGCCTTGAATAAGATGATGCTAGAGGAGGGAGTACTATATGATCTAGGTTCTATCATCTAGGTCCACCTTATACATGATATATTCAAGATACTAGTCAGAGGGTAGAATACTATGGGATCGATCATAGTACTAACAACATAGATATATGAGAGATTTCTCATGTATCAACTAGTTGGGTTACTCTATACGATTGATGGTGGGTCACCTTGAGTGTGGATGTAGAGAAAGGACTAGGTAGTACAAATCCTACCCCATATGTTAGTGCTACAGTCAATGAGACATATAGATATCATGTGGTAGTTGTATGGGTACATAACATCTACATGGGTGAGATGACACATAGTTGTACTAGTACTAGAGAGGAAAGAGGTGGTTGGAAACTATACATGGTGGATAGAGCCACCTACAATAGAATAAGTTCCAATATATATGGGCATACATCATCTAGTGACATTGATATTGATGCCTAACTAGTTGGATCGATATGTGAGGGAGCCACGAGGCAAGAGGGGACTCACACCACTGATAGTGAGGCTGACACTGAGCCCATGTTAGGAGTGACCATGGACTAGTCAAGCATAATGAGTGGTATAAGATGAGGTGGAGGAGGTAGAGATACCATATGTACCATTAACAAACCCATAGTGAGATGAGAAACAACCACCAAGGACATGCCAATGATAGAGATAAGAGAGAGTGGAGACTATAGACATCCTAGATGATCCCATAGATGAGCTAGAGGAGATGATAGAGAGACCACTTAAACAGAGGCTGAGATGAACATGAGCCATGATAACTAGGTTCAAGTTGAGGAGGTCACCTATTGAGGATTATATTAAGAGGTCATGTAGATGGGGAAATTATGCTAGGTGATCATGCAAATGATGATATCATAGGAGCTAAGAAAAATATAGGTATCAAGATGATTAAATTATTTCTTGAGTTATTATTTAGTAGTAGAGAGACATAGATAGATATTATGAGATATGATAGCGATCTAATATCCATCTTGTGTGATTTTTTAAGCATACCTAGGAATAAGGAGGAGAGATGGGGGTCCATGGGAGGGGATCACTCCATGATATCCTAGATGATACTCTAAAACCATATGACCCCATGACATTAGAGGATCTGAGTGTACCATTTACCTTAACTCAAGTGAACTAGTTCAGACTAGCTGGCAAGGTAGTGAGGTAGATATAGGTATAGAGAGAGCGGATGTAACCACCAAAAAAGATGGGTGTAGGTGAGAGATAGGCCTAGCAGTCCTTGGTAGATGAGAGAGCTACACATTTAGAGATAATGATATAGATGATGTAAATATATATAGCAATGTAGAATCAGCTGACACAAGCACATACAGTGACCTAGGCTAAGTTGGTATAGGAATATGTGTAGATAGCATGCCTATAAGGATAGGTAGAGGGATTGAGATCTTGGGATTCCTCATTATATCATACTATTTCAAGAAGTTAGACTGAGGCCTCATTAGGTAGTGTGGCTAGGCCATGAGATAGATAAGATGGAGCTCAGTTCTAGTGCTAAGGCTTTCTATATAGTTGTATCAAACTCATGGTATATATATATATATATATATATCATTTTGGCTTATTTGTGTTGATTTTGTATGTTGTATTTATGATGGTTATGCTTGTGGATGATTTTGGATATATTTCTTTCTAGACAATATATTTAACTTTGTTATATATGCTATAGGAAATATATGTGGTTTGGTTTCTTTTCTAGCACTATGGAGTACACATGCATGGTTAAAAATAAATAGGAAAAATGTACTTCAAAAAATATAATCAATAAAAAATGCATTACACACTAGTTGAAATTAGGAATGTGTAATAACAAAAAATGACTAAGTATAACAATCCAAGAAAATGGCATAAAAGATGGTAAAAGGAGATTTATTTTTAAACCAATGTAAAATATTTTTTAACCAAATTAAAACAAGTAAAATAATACTAAATATCACATTGGGAAGTATGAAAAATAATGTAATAAAATGGAAGGTTTGTAAAAGGGCACAAATGGTAATAAAAACAAATTGAAATTAAGTCAATCAATTATACTATATCAAGATGGGAAGTATAAAAGAAAAATAAAATTTACAAAAATTTGGTCTTAAATTTATCGTACTAATTCAAGCTGGGAAGTATCAGAAATTCAAGAAATGGTTGTAATCTTACATGCACTCAAAAAATAAGAAAATAAAAAGGGAAATAAAAATTAATCATATAACATACTAAATATCAATATGGGAAGCATGTCAATGACATGTAACCTCATAATCTATCAAATATTATCTCATATTTAACACATGTAATTTTGGATGGTGACTTGATTATTGGAAAATTTTATGAGGAGGGCCAGGTCGTATCCATGCTCTTACATTAAAACTCGCAAAATAAAGACCCAAGGGGTACCAAATCAATATTGGTAAGAAAATTCAGAAGTAAAGGTAAATTAAATATGTGGGTAATATAATGGAAAAGATGGTAATTTTTCAAGGATATTGGGTCTTATTTGTGGTTTGATAAAGCAACTCACAAATTATATCCCATGGGGAGTGATCAACAAGCAAAAAACTATTTCCTAAAAGGAAATATGAAGGATAAAGAATGAAAAAGTGAGTGTAAGAAGCAAGATTTAGGTGCCTTATGAGAAGACCTTAGGAGGCAAGAGGCATACTACAAATAAAAAAAGACACTAAGTGACTAGTGGTCATCTATATACAAAGGAAACCCACTTTCTATAGACACAAAGATTTGTAGGAAGATAGGTGTGCTATCAAGATCAACTCATAATGGTAGATTGGTACAAGGAAAATAAAAATGGACCAATCTTCCCATAGTGTGTTCCCCACTCCTCAAGACCCATTTCAAATTCATTGGTATACTATAAAGATATGGTACTTATGTGAGAAATTAGGTAGCACTAAAAGATTTTTTTATTCTCCTCTTCTACTCTAATGGCCTACTGCACCTTAAAGGACCTCAGCTCTACCATGAGGCCAACTATGGAGTTTGAGATTTGACTAGAAGAAGGAGATTTGCTTTGAATTAAATCTTTTAGTATGATTAGACTTTTAAGAATATTTGATATTTTTTTATTTTGATATCATTGCCTTTTGTTTAAATGATTTGGATTTTAACTTTCTTTTGAAGAATTTTTAAGATTCTTCTTCCATATGGTTTTGGAATGACCAATCATGAGAGAGATAGTGATACACATTTATGAGTTTTAAGCTAAGGCTAAAGGATGCTAAGTAACCTTGTAGAGAGGATTAAAAACCAAGTTAGTCAAGCATTAGTCCATAAACCATGAAACATGCATAAAGAACTAACTAACCAAGCCTATATATTCTTATGGGAATTATAAAGGATAACAAGAAACAAATGAAGAAAATAAATAACCATGTTACCTTCCCAAATGGATTCACCATACCCATGTGGCTCCAAAACATGTTTTCCCTTGAGCAAGCATCATTTTTTTTGTCAACAATGGTGGTAAGCTCCTTCAATGCCTCAAAAACACTCCATAAAACCTAGGCTCTTGATGTGGAATCACTAAACTAGCATATCAATGAAGCTTGTGGAAATAAATTAGCATTATGAATTTATAATGTTCAAACTTTGGATATATTTGATCATAATAACCTTGCACTAAAATAGCTTAAAAATGATGTCTATGGCCTCTCTATTTATAGATTTTTGAGATTGGTCAGGATCAACCTCAACCATCCATCTCAAGATTGAGATGTGTGGTTGAGGATAATCTTAATATTTAAAATTAAATCCATAATTATCCTCAAGATGTCCTTGGAAAAAGGGGCATTGAAGAGGCATGGGAGGCATTAACTAGGCATGGGTGACCCATAATCCTAATATTTTATACACTTATGGCCTAATGGATACCACCTCATAAATGATGTCACTAGGTGATGCAGATAATAAGAATCAATTTTCAAAAAGAAATATTCAACAACTCTCATAAAATATCCACTTAAGCTCTTCATTTGGATTAATTAGCCTTAAATAAGGTTAATCAACATTTGTGAAATCATTTGAAAATTGGTCCTTAACTAATCAAAATGGTCAGGAAGTCATATTATCGGGTCATAATTTGACTTGAGAAGAATTAGAAGGTGATTCTAGATGTGTTGGAACTATATTCCCATTTAGGATTTTGCTAATAGAAAATAACAAAGGTACATGATGTGTATCAATGAATTAGAAGAAAAGATTGATTCAGAGCACTAAATGGCGAAATGGTCATTTTGACTCAAAATGATCTGATCAAAGTTAGTTGGCCTATAAAATGCATTGCCCTATTTAGGGATACTTTGACCTAAATTGACACTTTTAAATGACAAGTTCAAATCATTTGGGATGCTTTATAGATTTTGACCTTAAATGTGCATTTGAGTGTAATTCAAGTAAGATTGATAATTTTAACATAAATAGTGTTAAGAATTGGATGTCTATATTTTTCCCATATTTGAGAAGGCATAGCAAGACATTCAGGTGAAGCAACATATTTTCAAAGAAAAGAGTTGTCAAGAAGAAATTGGAACAAACCCATGATGCCCCCTCAAGAGGACATACTAGGATGAAAGAACAAGATGAACTCTCAAAAAGAGAGAGAAAGTGAGAGATTAACCCAAGGAATAGATCACATCCATAAGAACTAATGCCTAAAAATGTGATCACCATCCATGATCAAAATATAATTAGAGGTATAATAGGCCCCAGAGATGGGGGGAATGGGAAAGATACAATCTATAAATGTAAGGGACACATTATAAATGTACCCAATTTGAGAGTATAAGATGTGTGCTTATGACATTGATCAATCTTGAGATAAATTACACACTAAAATAATGCCATCATGGGATTTAATATGGAGAGCTTGGAATTAGAGGAAAAGGGAGAATGTTCTACTTCAGGGAGGGAAGCACCACTAGAATGGGGTTTCCAAAGATAAGATAATAATAAGTACTCCAGTAGAGTAGATTTGATCGTGATAAAATAGTTTTGTCCTAGTAGGGCAAATCTTGATCATTGATAAATAATAAATAATGATTTTTCCCCTGTAGAGTTGATTTAATCCAAAAAAAAATTAGATGTTATGCCCCAGCATGGGCAATTGGTAATCAAAATAGATCAAAGATATAACCCAAAAGATAGGTTAAAGTGAGTGGATAAAAACGTACATGAAATGGTGTAATGGCTTTAGAAAGCCATATAAAACCAAGCATATGAGAATTCACAAAGTGATGAGAGAGATGAAAATGAGAATGGAGATAGCTGATCTAACCTTAATAAAAATTGAGTGATACCTACATAGTTCCATAGATAGATGTTCCAACATGAACTTCAGCCAATGTAGTTCACCCAAGATTGGGAGAGAATGGAATGAAGAATGAAATAAAATTACCAATAATTTATGCAAAGAGATGCACGTCTAAGCATAGAAAAATAAACTTGAAATGCATGCCACCTAGAATCCTAATTCCATATCATGAGCCTAGGTTTTGTAAATTGTTCTTGAGAATCATTAATTAGATCTTATGTTGACGTTAAGACCTTGAGACTTGAGTACAAAGTGCTTATTATATCAAAAGAAATCAAGCATCATAAGTATGAATAACTTAGAATGACATAAGATTCCAATTTCATGGAGCCAGTTTAAATGTGAATACATATAACTAAGGATAATGGGAAAATAATGACCAAAACCAAAGTTACAATGATTTACGTTTAAACAAAAAAGCAAAAGACAAAGAAAAATACAAAAATAAATGAACCAAAATTTAAATCAAGATATGATCTATCAAGACTTAAGTAGAAACAAAAATGTTTAAAAACAAAAGTTAAGAACATCTTAACGGCATGAGACCAAGATATGAATAATAAAGATCCATGTGGACCATCAAGGCATTCTTGAACACAAAAGAAAAAAAGCAAAATAAAAATAGAAAAACAAGCCAAAGAAATACAAGACCAAGAATGGGACAAAAAGTAACAAAAAAAGGAGAAGAAATAAAAGGAGAGGTGTGAAAGCACAAAAAAACACCAAGAAAACTCAAATAAACACACACAAACAAAAAACCAAGTTAGTGTAGTTTAAATAAAAATGTTCATGCATGTGCGGTAGAGGCATTACATTCCACCACATCATAACAAAGAAAAATGAAATGATAATTTCCGCCTAATTAAAGAGCAATAATGATAGAAAAATGGGGGAAGAGAAGAAAAGGAAGGTGTTGGCTGTGTTGACTCTAGATGTATAAGACAAGTGTATGTTGCCTACATAGTTCCATGGATGCATGTTCCAACATAAACTTCAGGCCAAAAGTAGTTCTCCCAAGAAATGGGATAGAAGTAAAATGATGATTAGACTAGCATGATTAATGTTATAGAAGAATATGGAAGATATGATAAACAAATGAGAATAGTCTAGTAAATAAAAATCTAATGAGATGAGAAAAAATGATCTTGAAAAATAACAAGTGCATGGGATAAGATAAGATGAGCTAGTGTTTTTATACTTGCAAAATGGCAAGAGCACTCAAAATTAATAGTTGCTCATAAAATGGTGAGTGTTCAAACTTAATAGTTGCTAAAAAAATGGTGAGAGTGTTTAAACTTAATAGTTTCTCACAAAATGGTAAGAGTGTGAGAACTTAATAGTTACTTATAAAATGGAAAAAGCATTCAAACTTAATAGTTGCTCGTAAAATGGTGAGAGCGTGAGATGGTGGAATGGGAATGTACCAATGTGCAGAAGTATGAGACAATGTTTTTGTTATTTTGTGGATCAAGTTATTATTTTTTTAGTATTTTTAAAGTATTTCCAATGTTTTTGGTAATTTTGCGATAAAATAAGCATAAGGTAAGACCATCTAGTTGAGGAGATACACATCTTGAGAGTAGAGGATCCAATAAGACAACTAATTCAGCTGAAATGACTCATGCTTTCAAATTAGTGAGAGTGAGGTAAAGGGGACTGAGGTGACCTCAACATGAATTGAGCATGACCTACATAGTCCTAAAATGACCTCGAGTCATAGTAATTATATCTACATAAAAGGTGAAGAAAAACCAACTAGGTCCCAACAAGTTCTCAAATCTGGTAAATGGCTAGCCAAATGAAAATAGTAATGACAAGGTGATGTGGCAATGCATGGTAAATAATTATTTCCCCTAATTTTCCCATAGGTGGTTATAACAAAGATACAATGACATAGGTTAATGATACTAGTTTGCCCATATGTGGTTATACTTAGTAGCAAGATTAGTGAGATACTGATTTGCCCATAGGCAGTTATAATCAAGCTCACAAAAATAAATGTGGATATGATGAATGATATCTTTCCATATCAACTGTCACACTACTTTCATAGACTATAATTGAAACATAGATTTGATTAATTTTCAAAACTTGATTATAATCCCCCCACAAAAGTTGTGGGAAGAACCAAATGAACCAAGATCAAAAATAGGATTGGGTAGGATGACTAAAAATAGGATTTGGTCTAAATAAGAATGGAATGGCATTGCTAAGGATAAGGATAGTCTAGATAGATTAGATAAAATGGTAAGAGAGTTACCCCCAAGTGATGGAGTAAATGGTTGGGATCTATAAATGGATATGCAATAATGGTAATGGCATGGCAATGTGAAATGGTATGGTACATGTTTTTGGACTATTTGTGGTTTTTGATTTTGTTGTTCTTGTTGATGGGGAGATGCATGTCCTGCTCAAAAAATGAAATCAATAGAATACTTGATCATGTTAATTGCTATCATACACCTCATCTAAATAGATGCTCTATTAAGAACTTGATGTAAATTTGGTTGTTAAAAATGACTTTGTGATCTTCATTGGCCATTGATTCTAGTTCTCTCACGCATCGAGAAAAGGTATATTTGTAGCCTCTACAAAAGAAAGTTTAACCATGGATGGTAAACAAGGACAAACAATGGATGGTAGGTTTGATTTTGAAATGGAATGGTAAATGATAATGGAATGTGGAATGGTGGGGAAATAAATTAAGATCAAGACTTTTAGTCATACGTAATGTTGTTGATGCCAGATTCAACATATTTTTGGTTATAGAAAGGCCAAAGACCTCTGAATATTTTCTCTATAGGACCATCAGATTGTTCTCTTGCTTGATCTTGAGAGTAACTACCATCTGATTATATTGTAGATTAGAAGCTATTTTGATTTGATCTTTGATATTATCTTCATTAAATAATGAATAAATTTTGTGCTCAACTATTGGCGCCTCAAAGAGGTTTTCACCAATGAATTTGTCTTGATTTTCCCATAGCACCTTCAAAAAATTTTCACTAAGGAATGTTGACTTTTGGCTTTGATTATCTTCTAGCACTTCTAAAAAAGTGTCACTAGAAGATGCTGAGTTTTGACTTTGATTATCCCCTAGCACCATTGAAAATGTCTCACTAAGAGAGTGTTCTTCTATTATATGAATGTTTTCTTGGCCTCCTTACTCTTATTCAACTACTATGTCACCATAGATGAAGTTCAATAAAGTATGATTCTATCAGTCCTAATCGACACTTATGGGAGGTGGGATGTCAATATAATGTCTATGTTGGGTGGTAATTATGGGATGGTGAAAGGTAGCACAATCCTCATAGAAGATACTAGGTGAAATTGTGTCGATGTTGAAGTAATCATCCTCAAAAATTATATATAGATCACAAATATATTCAAATTGATCTACAAGGCAATTGTAACCAATGTTGTAACAACCAATACTATAATCTATTTCTAACTCTGATTCTGAAGCAACGGACTCTAAATTCAATGTCATAACTAATGTTGAGTCTATTATTGATGCTAAATATGATGTCAATTCAATAATAGAACCTAACTATAATTTTGATTCTTCATCTGATATGGTTGTTTTGATATTATTCTGTTAAATGCTAAATTTTTGACAAGTAATGGCTTGTGATGCAATAATGGGCTCAATAAAATTGATTCATCTTGGAAGGGTTTAGTGGGAACATTTGGTTTAGCGAGAAATTTTGGTTTAGCGAGAACTTTTATTTATGGTTTAATAATGGACTCTCCAAAGATTAGGCTACTAAATAAGGGATAAAAAATAATTGGTTTATCAAATGGAGGTTATTCAATAATAGGTTCATCAAAAATTGGTGATGGGCCAAGAATAGTAACAACTAGATGCTTCTTAGTCTGGTTGTTCATGCAAATCAAAGGAGGAGGTCCTATAATGGTAATGACTAGATGCTTCTTAGTTTGGTTGCTCATGCAAGCCAAAAGAGGAGGTCCTAAAATGGTGATATTAGTACATTCTAGAGTTTGATTACTTACACAAGCCAAAGCATCAAAGTCTTCTTGATAAACCCAATCATTTCGATCATGATTTGGATCATAAGTTGGATGTTAACTATCTTCCCATGATTGATTTTTGTGAGGTGGATAGAAATCTATCTCATAAACCATATTATCACTTTAAGGGTCATGAATAAAGTCATAAAAGTCATTTTGTGTAGCCATTCTATCATAAGTTGGTTTAGTCATGACTGCACCTAAGTATAGCTAGACATATCTATATTTAATGAAGAAAGCTCTAAAAATAAAAAGAATTAAAGTTCTACAAACCCTAAAAAATGATCCAAAGGATAAATGGTTCAAACTTGGTTGAACTTTGTCAAAGGGGTGGAATTGCATCTCAAAAGTAGTTTGTATCAAGATTTGGTAAACAACCTAATGTCAAATGTATAACATCAAAGGTCTTTGAATAAAGGTTGTGTTTTCCTAAAAAAAGTCACAAAAAATGAAGAGGATAGGCACTCGAACAAACAAACAATCAATAGTGTTCAAAATTGAGTAAGCATTTAACCAAAGTTATGCAACCCAAAAGAAAAATATCTATGTACCAACCCCATGAATTGAGGCCTAAACAGAAATCAATCAATGTTTAGATCCAAACTTGACAAGGCTAATTGAAAATGCAATGTTAAAGACTAGGATTGGACCAAACAAGCTAGATAAGATCGGATAGCATGACAACACAAGACAAAGGTCCAAATGGTATATACAAAATGGTTTTAAAAAAATGGTAAATAAGTCTTGCAACAAATTGAGCAGCCTAACAATGTAAGCATACTCAAATAATGTGGTCAATGGTTATGTTTCAAAAACTCAAAAGAAAAAAATATTTGACATGATTTGGGTAGCATAACGCTACCCTTGATTACTTAAATACATGATTTTGACATGGCTTATAAACAAACAAACAATTTTTAACCTCAAAGCATACCAAGCAAATAATGACCAAAATATACTAAGTATAATCATCTAAATCCTAGCAAGGGTATGGCATATGGGGTTGACTAAACTATTAAGTTTCAAACATTTCTAGGGGAATCAATTTCACAATGACTTTCTCACCAAATAATGTAAAATAAAAGCATAGATTTTGGGTCCATATCACTTGGCTTATTGCAAAAAGGTCTAGTCCTTTTTGCAACCACTACATCCTATTTTTCATTCAGTGTTTGATGTCCAAAGTGACACTATGTCCCATGTGTATCTCTAAAAATAATCAAATGAAGTCAATGTCGAGTGATGAAACCCTGGGTCAAAACTTCCTTAAAGAACTTATGGTAAATGATGAAGTCCCCCTCACAGGCCAAGTTACATAAAAACAAAGAAAACATGAAAATATAAATACTTTAGGGTCATTTTCAAGATCACCCAAAATTTAGTGAGTTTTTAAGGAGTGCTTTAGGTGACATTCTTTATATGCCTTGGGTTAGGCTATTTACAATAGGAATGGCACTTTTGATTCCAAGGGTTCCATATAGGGGACAAATAGAAGAGCATACACACAACATTCCTCTTTTTTCAAAATAAGAAAATAAGAATTAACAAGTGTGTTCAATTTTAAACCCAAATAAAATGTTTGGTGGTGTTCATTTGACCCCTTGGTCTTAGTTTTAAACTTTAAAAACATTCACCAAAAACACTTAAATTCTTTTTTAAACACCAAAATAAGGTTCCTAATCCATTTTAAAGCATGCAAAGGTGATTTAAACATGTTTTAAGCAAATTTTAAACTTGATCCTATAGCAAAATTTTTAGCATGTCCTTTAGCTTTGAATCCCTTTTGAATTTGAAACAAGCAACTTTGGAAAATTAGGTCTTGAGTCTATGTTTTTTGAAAAACACAGTGACCAATGTCGGTCAATACCACTAATGTTAGTTATGGCCAACTGAGATCTGATCAATGTCAATTATGATGACCAACGTTAGTTAAACAAATTAATTGATGTTAGTATTTACACCGACATCGGTTACTATGTAAAATCATGGCAACCAAAAATGGTAAAATAAATTTAGAAAACCAATTTGTAAGAGTTTTAAAATCTTAAATAAGTTTCTTAAGGTTGCAAAATGATATCCTTTAGGTGTAGGATGCATCTAGTCCCTCTGGGCATGCCAAGATGTATAGAGGATTATAAAGAAATTTAGTCAAGCATTAGTCCATAAACCATGAAACATGCATAAAGAACTAACTAACCAAGCCTATTTATTCCTATGGGAATTACAAATCATAGCAAGAAACAAATGAAAGAAAGGAATCACCATATTACCTTTGCAAATAGATTCACCATGCCCATGTGGCTCAAAAAAATATTTTCTCCCTTGATCAAGCATCCTTGTATTTATTAACAATGGTGGTAAGCTCCTCCAATGCCTAAAGAACACTCCACAAAACCTAGGTTCTTAATGTGGAATCACTAAACTATCCTATCAAATGAAGATTGTGGAAACAATTTAGCATTATCACTTTATAATGTTCAAAATTTGGAGATATTTGAGCATAATAAACTTACACCAAAAGAGCTTAGAAATGATGTCCATGGCTTTTATATTTATAGATTTTTGAGATTGGTCAGGATCAACCTCAACCATCCATCTCAAGATTAAGATGAGTGGTTGAGGATAATCCTAATATTTGGAATTAAATCCATAATTATCTTCAAGATGACCTTGGAAGAAGGGGAATTAAAGAGGCATGGGAAGCATTAACTAGGCATGGGTGACCCATAATCCTAATATTTTATGCACTTATGGCTTGATGGATGCCACCCCATGATGATGTCACTAGGTGATGTAGATAATAAGAATCAATTTTCAAAAATAAATATTCAACAACTCTCATGGAAAATATACTTAAGCTCTTGATTTGGATTAATTATCCTTAAACAAGGTTAATCAACATTTATGTAATTTTTTGAAAATTGGTCCTTAACTAATCAAAATGGTCAGGAAGTCATATCTCTAGGTCATAATTTAACTCAGGAAGAATTAGAGGGTGACGCTAGATGTGTTGGAACCATGTTCCCATTTATGATGTTACCAACAACAAATAACAAAGGTATATGATCTGTACTAATGAATTAGAATAAAAGTGTGATCTAGAGCACTAAATGGAAAAATGGTCATTTTGACTCAAAATGATTTGATCAAAGTTTTAGATTAAGGTAAAAATAGGTTTTGAAGGGATCCCAAAACCCAAAATGATTTGATCAAAGCTAGTTGGCCCATAAAATGCATTACCCTATTTAGGGATACTTTGACCTAAATTGGAACTTGTAAATGACAATTTCAAACCATTTAGGATGTTTTATATATTTTGACCTAAAATGTGCATTTGAGTGTAATTTGAGTAAGATTGAAATTTACAACACAAATAGTGTTAAGAGTTGGATGTCTACAAACCTAAGACAAAAGACTGACTAGAACACTTAGGATTGACAATGAACTAAACATATCATTTCAATTCTCAACCATGTATATGATTAGTTTGTGGGAAAAGGAAGAAGGTAAAAAGGAGATCCAAAGGAGGACCATTGGAAATAAATAGTAATGAGAAAGATTGCTTGCTAACTGATCACATGATAATAAGAGATAGTAACCAAAGGGGAGAAGGTAAATATAACCAAGTCACCATGACAATTATCTGTGAAAAATAAAGATAAGAAAGAAAACAATCATGAATATACAATGGAAGATTTTTGAGAAAAAGACTAAAGGAAAAGAAAGCAATGATAAGGAAAAGACAATCATATGTGAAATGTAAAAAGATAACATAAGCTAACTATAGTACAATAAGAAGAAGAAACATGATATAAGACTAGAAAGAATTTGACACATTGTCAAATGATATAATAAAAATAGAAATAAGATTGTAGAAAACATCCAATCCAAAGATAAATGAGAAATCATCATGCATGTGATCATAAATACTGGTAAATATATCCACACGCATTATCCAATACATCATATAAGTATCTACGAAGTTAAATGCATACTACAACTAAGGTTCCATTAATATTCAATGAATACTTGGCAAATACTTTTTTTTGATCTCCTCTACTGAAAAAATAGGAATACTCAAAGGATCATGCTGAGGAGGAAAATTAGGCAAAGGCTGGTCAAGAAAATGCATGGAAATAGGATCTACAGGAGAAGGAATAATCACAAGTGGAGAAGGATCCATAGGTGGAGAAGTATCCATAGGTGAGGGAATGTCCATAGGTAAAGGAATCATAAGTGGAGGCATAGAAGGTGGTGAAGGGACCATAGGAGGTGATGGAACCACTAGAGGTGGAGATATGGAAGAAGGAGGATCCTTCTTGTGAGAATAACCTATGGGAGGAATGGTAAAAGGTCCAAGGATGACTAAAGGTGATCTTTAAGATGTTGTTGAAGAATGTGGCAATGATCAGTATGATGCATTTCACATAGGTGCCATAAACAATATACCTCACCATACTTAGGTAAATATTTAGGAATCACCTTCGAGGGAGGTATGGCTTTGTCTAATGATGGGGAAGAAGGACACAAGGACACAAGGTATTATCACAACTTATAACAATGGTTAAAAGAGTAGTTATTTGTCCCATAGAAGCAAGATATATGCTTATGAGTCATTTTAGGAACACTCATGGAAGGAGGTAAAATAGGAATGGAAGAAGCTAAAGAGGAATCATCAACCCATTTGGTGGATAAAGGAGCCATCTTAGGAAATAGAAGCAAACCATCATCAAGGGAGGGTGATGGTGAGGAAGGAGTAGTATTAGGTGTTGACCAAATTTGACTTTCAATCAAATTGGGTCAACCCATACATATTTAAACTTTTCAAAATTTCTCATATGTCCTATAGGGTCTCATATGTGTCTAAATATCTCACTTATCCTTGCTCTAGCCTTGGTCTAAGTCCATCTTCCTTGTACTTGTCTAGTCAACCAAAAGAAAACTCTAGTCAACCATAGTAAAATATGGTCAAAGGTCCAAATTATTTTTAAAATTTCCTAATGTGGTCATTTATATGTTATAATGTGTTCATAAGTTAAAAAAATAATCCTTGTCATGTTTCATATGTAAAAAATACCCTTTTTAATCACATTTTGGCTTAATAAATGACTTGTACAGAATTTCAAGGAAGCATATTTATCACAAAGTTGTATTTCAAAATGGATAAGGTTAGAACATGTTAGTTATCAGTTATATGTCAATTTAAGAAGTAGTTTCATGTATAAAGAGGTAGTTTTTCCTTGAAAATAGGCCATTAATGACACTTGTATGGACTTGGTGAGTTCACCTTTAGCTTAAAATGTGGTAATAGTGTCTCTTCATCTCTTTTGAGTCATTTACATACCTAGTGTGCTGAGAAAAGGTCAAAAAGTTTAGTTTTTCTTCTTTCTTGCCTTCACAAGCCAAGAAGGGTCAACTTTCGATGCATAGTGCAGTCTGTATAGGTGGAGTTGGGAAGAATTATCTTGGGGGTTAAAAGAGATTTTAGTAAGCTTAATTTTCATGGAATTAAGTTTCATTTTCATATCTCTTCCTTTATAAATCATCATTAAGAAGCTAGGTAGTTTTTTATGCTTCTTCATTAAAGAGGAGTCACTATTTGAGCTAGTTTCAAAATCTTTTGCTTTGATTTGATAGGTTTGGTTGTTTCCTATGTGTTTCAAGGCCTCCCTACAGGATTTTTCATCATTTCCTTGATTTTGGAGTCATCAAATGCCTAAGAAACCTCTTCTAAGCTTGTTCTTTGTCAAGATCATCCTTACTGCCTTGAAACTCAAAATATGCATCTATAAGTGCCTTAAATCAAGTCTTCTACATTAAGATGAAGGAATGGAAGGTTTTTTAATATGTTTTGATTATTTAAAATGCATTTTAAGTGCGTTTATATATTTTTCCTTGCATATTCTTTGTCCTTATATGCCTCTACTTGTATAACATAGTCAAAGCAGTCACCTACATGCCCCTACTGATGTCATGGTGACATATGGGGAGA
The DNA here is from genome assembly GCA_037957365.1 of Torreya grandis. NCBI lineage: Eukaryota > Viridiplantae > Streptophyta > Pinopsida > Cupressales > Taxaceae > Torreya > Torreya grandis. The sequence goes on along the minus strand of JARHVA010004823.1, from coordinate 234,288 downwards.
TGGAAGGGTACTCTAATTGTTAAACATTTACAAATATTCATTTACATTCCTAAGGGAGGTGCATATTATTCACATTCATAAAGGTTTCATCTTGTTCATACAATATCATCCTTGTTGCCTGATAGCCACCTACAAGTGTCCTTGACAGAGGTTAAAGTGGTCACTTTGTAACATTAAGACATAATATGAACCCCATTTGAGGTCCTTAAATAGTATTAAGACATGAAAGACCTTTATGAGGGATTAATTTGACAAATTAGAAGGTATAAATGCATTTTAAGGTAAGAAACTAAGATTCAGTCCCTTGTCCCTAAAAGGGCAAAACAAAGGCCCTATAGGTTTTGAAAATGACATATACCATAGTTTAAAATAATCTTGAGACTTCCCAAGTGCTCATATTTTTATTACTAATATAGTAAAAGGCATATTAAAAGTTTTAAAGGTATTTTCAAAAGGGAGGGTGGTTTTTGAAGAACTCAAATATGGCCCTAAATGCACTATGAGGAGGTAGATTGGTCTACAATCCAAGATCAAAAGGAGATCTTAGTCACTCAAGGTTATAACTTACCCCTAAAATCATGATCAAATGATTCCAATAGATAATAGGGATGTTATGAATCAATATAACTAAAAATAATATGAGTTTCATGTGTTTACCCCACACACTCATCCTCAATCCATACAGATGACCTCAATAAGCACCTATAATAGGTTAAATATAGTCAACTCAAGCATGATGCCTTTTGATGTTTTGAGATCCTAAAAAGTGAGTGCAGGGTTAAGTGTTCATTTTTTAGTGATAATTAATTAAAATAAGATCTAAAATAATTATGAAAAAACTAATTAAGAGCCATCACCACCTACAAGCAAGCCTAAATTTCATGAAACATAGTCATGTTGGAAATATAGGTAGTGAGTTAAGAGTAAGGTTTCATTGGTACTATAAGAGACTATACTAGTTGATTTTGGAATATACAAGTGTAAAGTGAACTCAAGGGACTCTTGACAGGTTTACAAACACTTTTTCAACCTTTCTTCATGACCAATAACTTACAAGGGTTAACTAAGTATGGTGTCTCAGTCCATTCAGATAGTGAGCTGAGAGGGGTCCTAAGTGAGGTTCTGGTGGTCTTGAAGATTGAATTCATGACTCCATACCATGTATTTAATGAAATATAATGAATTAATGATACCTATTCATTATTATATGTTCAAAACAAGGCCAAAATCACCTATAAGAGTCATCAAATAGGGTTGTATCAATCTAGATAGTTTATAGACCTAGTCTTATAAATCTAGGAGTTTAGAGATGGTTTGAGAGGCCAGGGTGTTGGATAAAGATTAGAATAAATATATTTGGTAGTATAAACATATATATTCCCTTTACACTATCATATTTAAAAATAAGATCTTTCAATTTCATCAAACACAGTCAATGTTTCAATACCTCTACACAGTCTGCCTTGTTAGAGGTATGCTTAAGAAAATTGTGGTTTTGAAGGTCTTATACTTGTATTAAAGAGTTAAAATTTGATTAATAAAATATTTTTTAATTTTATAACACCATAAAAGACTTTTTTTTGATAAAATAAGGTAGCATGCCTCCATTTTGTCTTAGAGGCAGAGTTCTTCCTCCTTGCACCAAACTTGCAATTTTTAGGAGAAGAGATGAAATGGTGGACTAGAACAAGGAAATACCATTAAAGATGGTTTGAGGAGATATAAAACACATATTAAAATTTTGGTAAGTAATATATAAGGTTTTAAAATAGACAGGTGGTTTGGACTATAAGAGTTAAAGGTAGACCTAGTTAGGCCAGGTGCAAGACTAACTAAAAATAGGGGGTCACTTCTCTTTTCAACTTTTTAAAATAATTATAATTCCTCAGATTATGTCAATGAGGGTATAAATTAATTTTTTAAACCATAAAATTTTAGGATAATCCTTTAAGGAATCAGGTTGAGCCTAAGTTACAGATAGACCTATTGGACAAGGACTAAGCCTATTCACAAGAGAGGGCCAAATTCAATTCTATCTATTGATGAGATACTATAAGATTTTAAAAATGTTTCTATGATGTTTATAGAGGTTTTAGAGCCTTTTATTTGTATACAAACTCATCAAGAGTCCATTTCTTGGCTTGGAGATTCTCAAACCCTATAGAATGCATGGAAGAGGTACGTGTGATCATTTGAGATGCTTAGAACTTTCATAATACTTTTGATGGTGGCCTAATTTTTTTGTAGGTGATATGGAGGGTCATATCTATTATTTCAAAGTAATTATTTTAGAGATTCACTATTCCAACTCTATGAACAATTCCTATGACTTGAAAAGACTAGAAACCCTCACAAAACCCTCCTTAAGGACTCAATGGAGAAAGGAAGGCAAATGGAACATCTAGAGGGGGTGTAAATGAAATGAAACCAACTTGGAGCTGTATATTATTATGTAGGGACATAACACATGTAATTGAGGTGTACCCTACCTATATGGATGGGGTACACTAGGTATTTTCTTGATGGATTTTTGTATTTTGTAGGTTTTAAATAGTTTCAAAAGATGCAACCACCCTTGGGAGAGAGATTAGGAATTTTTATAAGTCCTCATGTTCATATATTGAGATATATAATCTCCCAAGTGTGCCTACCATCTTTCTCATCTCAACCAGTCACAATGAATGAGTAGTGAACACTTAGTGAAAATGGTGAAGCTCTAATTGGGAAGCCTTTTACGTCTTTATTTATGACCCTGATGACTTGGAAACTCTTTATATGTTTCATCATTCTTTTTTCATGTATAAAATTATATAAATATAAATGTTTTTGATGCCAAGTGTGAGAGTTACATGAGAAGGAATTATTTGTGACTGCCATAAATGATTGCTCATAGTCAAAGGAATAAGAATGATTAAGGGATAATCCAATGTATGTGGGGGATTTTTAGTAATCCCTCCCTTTTATATTAATAATCATACCTAACCCTATGTAGTGATGAGGTAGTTTTGTGAAGGCAAACCATCGAGGTAGTTTCATATGTAAGAAAAGGAAGAATCTACACCACATATGGAGGAGTTAGACAAGTTTAAGAGACATTTGTCCTTACCTTCATTTCAATACCTATCTCATGTATTCCATTGATGTTTTAACTCATTATCTTTATTTTATAAGTGTCTTAGTGACACTTGATCTTCTCTTTCTCTCTCTCCTATCATAATTACTATAAATATTGCCCTTTTCAGCATTATATGGATCTTTCCACCCAGGTATGGTGAAACCCTACAAAATTTTTGCCTTAAATTAATTAATAATATTGTTTTAACTCATTAAATATTTCACTAAGTTCATGTTTTGGTTGTTGGTCTTGTGCAAGTGTATTTTACTTACCTTCACATGTTAATCTTCCTAATGCCTTGTGTGAATTGAAAGATCTCTTTTTCATGTCAGTAAGAAGTTTCTAATTTAGATTGTAGGTATAGTGATTAGCTCATTCATTAGTGTTTCTAAAATACCTATTTTCCAAGCCCTCCTATCCTAATATCTCTTCAAGACCCCATGCTTGAAACATTGATGTAGAAGTGGGGTGTTGAATTAGATGAAGTGTATGTGTGGGATTCACCTTGGTTCTAAGTGCATTGTAAGTCATGTGAGTAGGCCATATATTTTGTGTATCACCTCCCATATATTAGATTCATTTTTAGTTATCATTCTCCCTTTTCACCCACTAAAAGTTAGTAATATGTCTGAGCTATAGTGATACATCAAGGTAACTAGCCCTAATCTAGAGATCCACTTCAACTTTGGGTCACCCACAACCCTGAGGTGGTTCTATTGTGCCACTTGAATGAGGAGATACTTTTCATCTCCTCAAAGGGTGAAATTTTAAGTGATAACACTAAGATCAACAAGAGGAACACTAGGATGAGAAGGAAGAGACTTAGCAACACTAAGAGTGGAAACATGTTTAACTAGAGGGAAAAAAGGAACATGCTTAACTATAGCTATCCTTACTGAATGAGGGGAAATATTTGTAGAAGGTCTAAGGATGACTACCTTGGTGTGGTAAATCTATAATTTCTAGTCATATCATGATCTAAGAGCATGGTCCTAAATGGCTCCTCATAAACTGGAGGTATCGATACCATCTCTACCCTATGATAAAGAGGAAAAATACAAGAATCAGGAACTATAAATGAAAGAGAATGAATATATGCATAAAAATACTCAATTAAAGAAGATAATTAATGAATAATCTTAACATCATGGGCTTAGACAAGGCCACCTAAAAGAGGATCATCTAAAGAATAGCCATCATCATAATCTGGAGTATGAAGATTGATGATAGAAGTTAGGATGACCTTTTTATTAGAGGAAGCTTGGTGAATAGAGTGTCTAATCTTAGTTAAGAATATGGGAATGTCATCACAAGGAATCTTACAATAATGAGGCTACAAGGAAGAAGGAAACTATGAGATGAGATGAGGTAAGAGATCAAAAGTTTTGATCTTTAAGTTAATGTCATCAAGTACATCATCATCAAAGTCTAAAAGGTTAGGAATAATGTTACCAATGAACTCAAGATGCCCATTATAACCTTTGTTTGAGTTAACTAGAAATTTTACATGATGTGAATCATAGAATGGAACACTAGACAAAGGCTCAAGAGTAATAATTTTAAAGACACCATGATCTTGGAATTATTCAAAATTCTAAGGGTTAGTGTCTCCTTGAATCCTGTAAATGGCTCTATTATGATTGGATTTTATGATTTGGCAAGTGGAAGATTCAACAACTCACATATGATGAGTCCAAAACCTACCAATCAAGATGTTATATGAAAGGGGAAAGCTTAATATCATCACCTTCACATGAATGGTGACAAGTGGGATGATAATGGGAAGCCACACACACCCTAAGGGAGGCATTTACCTTCCATCATATCCTTGGCATGTGTTGTGTGTAGACTTGAGATTACATTAAAAATACCCAAGAGTCTTAATTAAATCAAAAGAATTAGGTGCTATAACCCTCATATATCAAGGCTCACTTAGCTTATATATCACCAATTTGGATGCTAATAAATAATGGAGGATCATCTTCATGAAGAAAAATCTCATCTAGAATCATAGATGTGATAGGAAATTGTAAATAAAGAGAAGTGTCTATAGTTTCATCAATGTGAATGGACATATCTTCACATTACTATAATATATTATCCTTAGATCTAGATAAATTAGCCTCCTATCCTACTAGAGGAGGATGAGGGGTATTCATCTTGAATAAGAGTCACATGATGTAGGTTTTATGACCTGGAGATGTCCTCATGAGTTAAAGGAAAGTTATATGAGATGGAAGATTAGTAAGTTCCATAATGGGATCCCACTCATCATAAAACATAAGGATATTATTAGAGATAAGTGCGTAATAATTAAGAAGATATTTATAAGGTGTATTTGAAGAGAATTGAAACTTATGTTGATAACCATGAGAAGGTTGAGAAGAAGGTTGTAAATCATTTGGTGATGAGGAAGTAGTTGGTTTAGATTGATCTTGAAGTTTGGAAGAAGTGTTTGTAGAAATTGGATTATTATTAGTATTAGAAGATGATGGGAGAGAAGTATAAATAGTATGATATGTGTCATCCAAAGGAGAATCATAAATTAGATCATCAAAATAAATAATATCCTCTTGTGTCAACTCATTTAAATGAGTTGGAGAATAATCTTGGATAACATGATATGTCTTATGGGAAGGAGGAGTGTAGATAGGTTGTGAATCAATGAAATCCACCATTCTTCACATATTGGTCATGCTAACCACATTCTCTTCAAAATTTGGTTCAAAAATACTTTCTACATTATTGGTGGAAGAAGTGGGTTTATCTTGACCTTCTTGGATTAGTTAATGATTAGGCAAGGGGTCTTTATAGATAGCTAAATGAGTGTTTGATTCATTTAAGGCTTGAGTTTTATCATGTGATTTATAGGCTTTGAAAGTAATCTCATAGGCTTATTTATGCTTATGAATAAAGGAATCATGATCAAAATTTAGGCCAAGAAGAAATTATATGGATAAATTGCAAAGCTATTTATAAGTCTCATAAGAATGACTCCAGCCTGCATAAAACCAACAAAAATTATTAGGATTATACCATGATTTAGGTCTAGTAGGGTCAATATCTCATGTAAGAGGTTGGGGTAGACATTTAAGTAATTTAGATGAACATAAAGGCTTATAGACATTAATGGTGTTTGTTGAGAAATGAGGATTAGTGAATTATTGAGAAGGATCTGTTTCTAAAGAATGGGTAGGATTGATAACTTGAACATTGTGAATGGTGTCATATGAATTAGTAACACCATCATTGGTAATATTTTAGTTTTTTATTTACTGATAGGTGAGGCCCCATAAAAGGTTGGGGCAGATTAAATTGATGCATGAAGAAATCTTGAATTTTGGCTTGATTGATAGCTTCCTCCAAGGTACGTGGAGAAAGGGTACAAACTCAATATTGTAATCTAAGAAATAAAGCATTTGTAAAGAGATGAAAGAGAATATCATCCACCATGTTATGTTCACATTTATTTGACAAAGTCTTCCATTACTTAACAAATGATTGGGCAGTTTCATTTTCATTTTGTTTTCAATTGATGAAGTGGGCCAAAGTGTTCTTTGGAAGATCACTAGTTTGAAATTATTGCACTAAAGAATTTACTAAGTCCTCCAAACTAGTGATATAGTGTGTTCTATGTTTATTATACCAATCCAAGGCATCACCTGTGAGGGTTTTGGGTAAGATTTTGGTAGTGGCAAAGGTATTTAACTTGACCCAATCCTTGTAAATATTTATAAATGTTTTAAGGTGAAGGGTAAGATTGGTTGATCCATTGTAATAAATTGTAGGTGTTATACCTCCAATGTCAATGTTAGAAATTTGGGTGGTAAGAGGTTCATTTTTTAAATTCTTGATGACTTTGTTCACTAATGGAGATTGAGGAATGAGATCACCTTGAGAATCTTAAAGAGGAGGAGGAGGAGGAATACATTGGTTATGTGTGCCCCAAGTCATTGGTTGAGGATTGGATTGAAGATTAAGAACATGGTTTTGCATTCTCATCATTTGATTTGTATTATGATATTGGAATGTGTTAATTTGATTGAGAGTTTACAACAATATTTTATGAGTTCAATTAGTGTTATTATAAGAAGTAGTATTTGTGTTTGTGTTGGTTTTAGTGGCTTGGGTACCACTATTAACATTGATATGAGATTGAGAAGAGCTATGAGAATTTAAGGCACTAGTGGCAAAAATTTCTTGTGAAGTAAAATATGGACTAGAAAATGGTTGAGAGGAAGAATCACTAGAAGCACGAGTGCCTTGGGTAGAAAATGATGAACTAGTGGAAGCATTAAGAATAGAGCATCTTATGAGAGGCCCACTAGATGTAGAACCTACCATGGTAGTTGAGATACTAGGCATGGAGATGGAAGAAGTTAAAGAAGAAGATGTCATGGCATAAGAAGGAGTCAAGATTGAAGGAAGAGGTTGAAATTCAAAGAAATTGGTACCCCGAAATCCAATTGAGAAAGTGGGAGTAGAAGAATGAGGTTCTTCAACTTGATGGTTAATCATGAGGTTATAGATTGTGGAAGGATCATTTTCTCTATGTTGAGGGAATTCCATGATAAAGAAGAGAATTTCAGGAGTATACTCTAACTCAAGCTAATCCTCTTAGAGAAGATGAGGGTTTTGATACAAAGGGGTATGAGGAGGGGTCCCATAGTTCATCATACATGTTACAATATGAACATTACTAGCATTTACAAAAGGAGCCCTACCTTGTCTATGGGAGACCCTATTAGGATTGGTGAAACCCATCATGTCTGTTGATTGAAATTGAATGTTATCACCAAATAGAAAGTCCATGATAAAAGAAAGAGAATCAAGATGATAAATCCAAGAATCAGAAAGTAACTAAAATAGGACTAGGTCAACCTGGTTGACCTGGTACAAAATAGGGACTATAAAACTATATAGGGTCCATAGGGTAACCCTATTAAATGAAAAGTGACTAGAAAAAAGAGGAAAATATTTTATAAATAGTACTAGGTTGACTAGGTTAACCTAACATAGTGTTTATGGGATGAAAAAGATACAAGCTCGACAAGGTCAACCTAATACAAAAGATAGGGAAGAAAAGAAACCTGGTAACATGCTATGAATTTAAGCAAGATAATTACAAGTAATGTAATAAAATGTTAAGTACCAAAAGGGAAACAAATAACCAATTGAATTGATACTAACCAATCCAATTGATGTACACAAAGCAAAATCTTTCACTAATGTTGGATAATGCAATATTATGCACACACAATTGATCAAAGAGAAAGTAAATAAATTGAAAGTAAAGATAACTACTTGGTCAACCTATAATTTTGATTAGATTATTAAGAATTATTTTAAGTGTAAAGGGAGATTGGTTATAAGCAAGGTACTAGATATAAATCTATGGATAGTTTTAGGTAAGTTTAAGATGAAAGGGACTATAGTGGTAATGATAAAGGATTGGTATTGGGTCCTACCCCCTCAATTCACACATCGCAATAATAAGGGTAATGGGTGCTTATCCAAAATATACCATTAACCATGCTTTATACTTGACTAGAGCATCAAGTCAGCTTCCCCCTTGGTGATGAAATACAAGTAGGTAGACTTGGGTAGTCAAATGTTTAAATGTTTATTGATGTTTATGTGGTTTGGCCATGGATGTAAAAGAATAAAAATAGTGAAACTAAATGATTAACTATAAATCCCATAATTAGACTATGTGAACTATTATAAGCATGTAAACAACTTAAAAGAAAGATGTGATCAACAAATATGGCTCTTCCAACTGTAAAACAAGGTATAGTTGAGAAACTATAGGGTTAATCATATATAATAGGGTCAATAGGTTCAAACCTATATTGTGGAAGCAAATTCTGAAAGTGAACTAGGTCAATTAGGTTGACCTAGTTATTTCAAAAAACATAGAATATAGAACTAGGTCCATAGGGTTGACCTAGTTGACTGTGTGGAGGTAGTTTTAAAAACTACAAACTGTGAAAGGAAAGTATAGAAAAATAAAGATATATAGGAATGGAAACTAACTTGAATAGTTTAGAGATGAAAAGGATAATATTTTTGATCTTAGACCTTGGAGAAAATTGGGAAAAACTACAAACTAGGTTGAGCTAGTCAATCAAGCTATATAGGAACCTACTAAAAAAGTGTTGAAAATGCACTAGGTTGACCTAGTCAACCTAGTAGGCTGAACAGGAAGTATAATAACCTAAAAAACATGCATTGGGTTGAGATAGTCAATCCAATTATTTTAACAAAAATCTAAAAGTTTAAAAAACTTGTCTTGGGTTGAGTTGGTTGATCCAGTTACCTGTTCCTGCAAACTTGCACACAGAGATAAATAATTGGGTTGATAGGATTGATCAAGCATAGTAAAGATATGCTAATAATAATGATGAATATAAATTAAATAAGTGAAATAAATATTGCAAGGGTTTGATTAACATTAGGCTCACCAAAATGTATGCAATTAGAAACACATCATGTCCATAAATCAATCTTAGATCAGATGGGATAGAGCACACCTACACTTCTAATTGTGGAGCCTACAATTTTAAAGTAGGAGCATAACAAATGTGAGGATCTACTAAACTCAATTACAGGATCACTTGTCACAACACATCATGTGAGGCAGGGTTCTAAATCCTGTAACCTAACACAATCACACAACCCTAAAAGAGTCATATGATTTAATATTTCACTAATCTAATAACAAGAAAAATAAATCATATCTAGTATGCAACAAATCTTGTAGCACAAAGTGGGGGTTAGAAACAAAACAAATAAACAACTAAACTAAACATGTATTAGAATACATATACTTATGTTAATGTATATGAAATCCTAAATACATGGAAGATAATAATGCATATGCACTATCTATATACTCTTACAAAGGAGGAATAAAGTTAGGAATACTTACCTTTGAAGATGAACCTACCGAGCCTCAACCTCCCCCATTGGCTAGGTGAGGATAATTAAGATAAATTAGATCTAGGCTACACAACCTATCCAATTATATAAAATAGTTATCCACAAGATGAGATTAGAGGACCAAAGAAAGTATTGAACCTTAAAGCTTTATTTCCTAAGTAGAATGATCAACAAGCAAATGTTCATTCACACTTCTCTGCTTAATTATTTTCTCTTATGAAATGGTAAAAATGACCTTTTATATATTATAAACTTACCCTAAAATCAATCAAGAACATTAGTTGTGTTAGGTCAACCCGATCGACCTACCATGTTTTCGAGTCTAACTCACTAGGTTTGTGTTAGGTCAGCCAAGAGGCCAACAAACCAAAAGAAAGAAAAAGTCTCTAAACTATGCTAGGTCAACCTAGTTGACCTAACATGATTTATAGGTCAAAAGGGTGATAAGAAAATAAATGAAGGATAAAACATATCAAATGATAACAATAAGTAGAAATAAGAACAAAAGCTTGGGTTCAATGGTTTCAAGAGGCTAGAGTATGGATGGCAAATGGTAAAAGTAACAACAATCTTATAAAGTACTGATGGTCTACTCACCCCTTCCTTGGCACACCCCTTAAGACATGCACTCAGAGAGATTGATACTTAATAGGTTCTTACAAGATACAAAGTGTAAGTAATGAATAAAAGTTAAAAATATTATGTACATACACTATACACTCCACCCCTCCCTGAGTAGAGCCAGTTTAGATCCTACTCCCACTCCCTCTCTAGCTGAGTCTCTTCTAGTTTGAAAACCTATTGATCATTTATTCAAGCCTTTCCTAGTCTCTCCACTATCCCCACCTTCCCTTGGTGATGAGTTTTTATGTAGATCCTAGGCCTATAACTCTTTATCCATCATGTTCATTTCTTTATTCCTAATTCCTCAATAACTTGACTCTCTTTCCACTATGCCTCCTTACTATTCATTTGGATTAATATCATCCTCATTCATAACTCTATTCCATAATAACCTTTTAATCATTCCTCTCTATCCTTAGACCCTTAAACATCCTTTCACTCATACAATCATCTCATCTCATTCACTAATTCATCTCTTTTCATGATACTCACTCAATAACTCCATAAGAGTCCATACTCAAGGCTCAAAACCTCTTCTATACCTCATAAATAGAATATTACATCATGGATGACCTCTCTAGGGTATAACATACTTTATTCAACCCATCTCAAAATTTGAATCTTCCCCTTCTATACTCCTCAAGTTCACAATCAATCTCTCCTCCTTGTAGCTTTTTTAGTAAATCTCCTTACTTTGAATAATCTATAATTGATCTATAATATATAATCCCATATTTCATCACCCTCTATTTCCTTCTTACTTCCCAAGAATTTTCACACCTTAACTCCTTATGTAGATACCCTTTCTTTTGTAACCATTTTACCAATTAGGCCTCCTAAAAGACAAATCTCTTTAGTTTAAATTAAATATAATTCCTATGTACAAATTAATCACATACCCTGGCACCCTTTTCCACCATACAACTTATCGCCAAGTTTCACTTGTCAACTCTTTGTGAAACTTCACTTTCTCCTTACCCCTACTAGCCTAATTTGGTCTTTAAACCTAATCACCTTGACACAGGTTGGTATACCTTTTGTAAAATACCACACAATTCCAAATACATTATAATAATTTGACCATTGACATAATACACTTGATTACCAATTTTGAGGAATTTTCACTAGTTTAAATTCATTCTATTTGCTTTTTTCTATTCTTACCCTAATCTAGGTTGCACAGTTTGCAATTAGCCTGAGAGGCTTGAAATGTGTTTTAAATGAAATATTATTTATCTAAATTACTTAAAATAACTCAATAAGGTATTTAATATATATTCAAACCTTATTCAACCATTTTATTAAACAAATTTTAAACACATTCTAATAATTGATTCTATAGAATTTTGTCAACATAGTCTACCTAAGGAATGCTAATATAGGGTTTAAGTGCACATTTTGATTACATGAGGTTTTGAAATATCCCATTGAGAGTATCTCCCATAATTTTTTCTCTCTCCACCATATTCATACCACAAAAATATCTATCCATATGTATACTTCATTATTGAGATCACACACAAATCTCTTGATTGTTTCTTTTGAATAGGGCACTTAAAGACTATTGTGTTGAACCCCTATTCTCATTCAAATAAAAAAATGTATTTTAGGAATAAAATTAACCTTAAAAATATATTTTATATCACTCTCATACTTTAATACCTTACCTAATAATATTCTTTCTACACTAGTGTCTCAGATTTAATGAAACAACACAAAATTCTCCTCACAAACCCGTAAGACACAATTTTTAGCAAACTAAATTTACTGTGTACTATTATTTTTCTTAAAATATTTAACCACATAAAATAAATTTACAAAATTAGACAAATATTAATATACATAAGCATATATTTCAAATATATTAAGATTTCATTGATTCACATTCCTTTATAGTAATCAAATCTGTCACCATGGATAGAATACATAGTTTTCATTCACTCATTTATTCATTCTCCTCCATACTTATACCTACTATAAACCTATAATGACTCTCCCAATGAGTCTAACAACTTCCTACTATCAAAAAATCATTACATTCTTTTCCTAAAGACAAGAGAAACTATCTTACTTTAATGATAACTACCATGATGTGTTTAATACATTTAAGAATCTTAATATATGTCATTCTCCTCATGATGTTTACATAGAGTACCTACTATTACACTCTTAGACCTATTTAGGACCTCACACTAACATCTTACCAACCTTAAATTTTATGAAAACCTTCAAGACATTCTCAAACTCTCATACATTATTCAAATATTTAAATTGGCCCTTTTGGTGGGAAAATGCCAATGGGATACTAAAGGACACATAAAGACTCTTTAAACCACTCAAATACCTTTCAAAGGATCTTATAATACCCCAAACACATTCATAACACAGCTAAACACCTGCCCATAACCAAATATGTATTTTTTGCTTTGATGCCCTTGAATTGTACTTCCCTTGAGGGAAAGATTTGAGCTCTAACTCAAATAGTTTGGTTGTATTTATTCTATGCTTTCCAATTTTTGATATTTTCTCTCTCTTGACCTTTATTTCCTTTGTGTTTCTCTCCTTCTTTGACTATATCCATTGTATTCTTTCTCTTTACATTTTACTCTTCATTTTGTCTTACCTTGTGGATAAGTCTATCACCATCCTCATGTACTGTATCAATTTGTCTATGTCTTTTTCTAATATATTCTTTATGGCCTCCATATTTTTTACCTTCACTTAATATGTCTATTTATTTTCTATATTAATCTTGGTTACATACACTTTCTTTTGACGTGACTTATCTTTGTCTTCTTATTGATTCTTTGAAGACACCCTTCACCAAAGTGCCTCTAAACCCTATTCATGTTCCTCTTCTATACCTACACTTTTTATTTCTTCAACTTGAATTATCCTCACATATTTTCTCATTTCAATGACCTTAAATTATTCATCATTATTGGTTTCATCTATGATTTCTTGGTGCACATATATCACTTCTTTAGGATGATTTATATGAGCTTCTTGACTAACCTTTCTTACCTTCAAATCTGACCAAATACCTACTACAACTATCTGATTTTATGGCCTTCATAGATCATCTATCAACACTATTTCCTCTCTCTAAGAGAGGTACTCTAGTTCTTCACTCACCTCATCAAATTTTGGCATTGTTTTCCATATTGAATCTTCTTTTATCTCTTCAAGTCCAAGCTGCTCCTCATCAACCTTATGGATCTCAAATGTTTTATCTTACCTTGGAAACTCCATATCAATGTTCTCATATTTAGACATCAATTGAACATCCTATACCAACTGTACATTAGTAATATTAAACATATTCTGCCATAACTCATCCTTGTCAAAATCTCATTCAATTATTCATTATACAAGTTATCACAAGTAATCTCCTTACCTTTATTTTTTGTTGGACTCCTTAAGGGCATGTCTTCTTTATCATGACTGATCACAACATCTTTTCATACTTTCATTTTGCCCTTGGGAACCCATACTTTACTTTTCATGTTTTCACCTTGTCTTGGACTCCATTTATCTCTTTGTTCAAACTAAAATTTTCTTACCTTCTTTGTTGGTCCTTTGTTTGTACTTCTACCATATGATTCCCTTTGATGAATACCTCCTAATCTTTCCTCTAAAACTGGTATTTTAATCCATAATTGCATCCTATATCCATGATCTCTTTCCAAATAAGTAGGTTTGCTCTTAGCCTTGTGCCTATCAACTTGTTTATGCATCTTTTCATTAACTTGTGAAATATCAATAACAAAATATGAATATACCTCCTCAATGTGATATTACATGCTTTGCTTTTACACCATTTTTTTTTCTTGGCATTCACTCTCATGTGTTTAAATTTCACTCCTTTCTCCTCTATGCTCTCTAATGTATCAAATAATTTTGATTTAGCTTCTATCTCTTCATGGACTAGTTGGAAATCTTTCACACTATCATATTCTTAATCTTTGACCTTTTCACTATGATTTTTTCCTTCATGGACACTATTAAATTATTCTCTCTTGTTTGCATACTCAACTTTGTGCATGGGTACTTTTATTTTCTCACTTCTTGCCAACACCTTGCCCATGAATATATTCATACCTGCATATATACACTCAAATACAATGTTAAATAGAAAAATAAGATACCACAATGTCCCTTTGAGTGCCTCCTTCATGGGCACTCTTCCCTTTTTTCTTCTTTATTATTCAAGTGCTTCCTTTGACACTTCTCTCTCATCTTCCTTCATGTTCTCCAAAATCATAACTTTATTCATATCTTCTTCATATTGTTCATTTGTAAATTTACATGTCCTCAAGCCTCCATGGGCACTCCTCTTTACCTTCTCTTTCCTCAAGGAATTCATCTTATACATTTTCTCTCTCTCATGAATATCTCTATTGGCCACTTCATTCTATTTTTCATAACCCATCTAATCCATGGGTTTCCTTCTTCTTTTTGCATCTTCTCTATCATGAGTATCAATTGATCTAAACTCTTGAGACCTTACTTTAAGTCTCTTGTCTCCTTCTCAAATGTTCTATCTCTTTTATCTTAATTCATATTCTTATCATGAAAATTCTTCTTGTCCATGTCCTTCATATTCAACTTTATATTAATCTTTTCCTCTCAGTAAGTGTCTTATACCTTGCCTTCATCTCTTTGGTACTTCACTTGAGTACCCCATTGGTCTGCACTTGAGACCTTCTCATCTCTTATTTTATTTTAGGACCTTACATATCCTTTTCCCACACTTAAAACTCACTTCCTCTTTTTATATTTTTCATGACCTCTCTTCACACAAGCCTAAATGACCTTAGGCTTCGTCTTCCATTTTTTATAATAACTTATTGATTTTACTTTTACAAGACTTAATTGAATTCATTTTTAAAAACTTTACACTTTAATAAAATCAACAAATATAACATACCTTAACTTGAGTCCTCATAGTCTATGTACTTGCCTCTTGGTATTCAATGTCTCATACATTCTCTATTACTACTTGTACATATCATTTTCCCCCTTGAATACCTTCTTACTATCATACTCTCTCATACCTTTGTCTCTATTTTAATTTCTCACTTTCTTCTTAATATTTATGATTATAATGCTACTATCTCCTCTTCCATGCAATGATTTACTCTCCTAGATTGGAGTCTAGAGAACTTCCACATATAACTATATTTTCTCTCAAAATTTGTCACTTATCAGTTTTAATCTCTATCATACATTTGTTTCTATCATCTCCTTGACATCTTGTCAATTTCATATAATATTTAATAATGAGAAATAATTAACATGTCACATACCTTTATTTTTTCTTAAGATTATGCATGTTCTTTGTTGATGCTTAGAATTGTGTTGTCTCCAACACCAACAATGGGAAGTTTCAAGAATGTGGGACTTGTGACCTGAAATGACCTCTAAATTTTAAAGAAGCTAGCTCTTCTTTATCTCAAAAGTATTTTGAGAAAAGGGATAAAAATTAAATAGAAACACCAATGCAATGAAATAAAATTTAACTATGGTGATGCACCTGAGTTTAATTCATCCTTTAATACTAATCACAGTGAAGCTATATTTATGATTCAATTACATTAAAGAGCAAACAATGCATGATCAATGTAAAAGATGAAAATAATAGAATCAAAAGCTCACAACTTAGACTATTTTTGTAGTAACACAAAAAATATCAACAAAGGCAAAGAACTCAGTCTTCTTATTAATTTTATAGTCACATAAAAGGTGCAGATACATGCACAGTTATACAAACTTTCTAAATCAAGAAAATAGAATAAAGGCAAATGATATTACTAGCCATAGAAAGAAAGTCTAAAATTTATTGATAACAATCTCTCATAGAAAATTCTCTCTTTTCTGATGATGATTTTTGATGATCTTTTTTGATGATCCCTACACCCATATTTATAGCATTGAACTAGCTCTAGATTGCCCACACATTCCCAACCCAACAGTCTAACTGAACTCTAACTAAACTGGAAGTGTTTAACAAAAGATATCTTTTAGATCTCTAACATTGGCCTCTACTGTAAGTTCAAATCCTAAAAGCCTAACTGAATTGGAACTTAACTGGAAATGTTTAACAAAATATATTGTCTAGATCTAAAATGTTTAGTCTCCCTACAAGCTCATTGGCTGAATTAGATACACATGACACTTTTCATTATGAAATAGGTGAGGACACTTGGCAACTTCCACTTGCCTCACTTAAAAACTATCCCATTATTCAAGAGGCACCAAAAAATGACACTTGGCAGCTTTTGTGGCACTTACAAAAAACACATGGCACTTTTTGATACATTATACTCTTTACTATGTCTTTGTATCGAGAGTGCTCCATCTTTGACCTCTGTCATAGTCTACTACTCTAAAACTTTATCAACTTACAAAAAATAGGACCCACAACTCTTCTTGCCTAAGTAGATCTAAAAGGGGAATGGGGACAGGTGTCACTTTTCACGTATCTTTAACAAATGACACGTGTCTGCTTCCACTTGTCTATAGAAGCTTTTAGATACTTTTTGAGAGTCCTGTAAAAGTTTACACATGGCAATATCCATTGAGCTTTAGCTACACTATAGAAACATTTAGGACTCATTTTTGATTCACACAGATGGTGACACTTGGTGGCTTATGCTGACTTTAGAAATAAAACTTGGGGCCCACCATAGTCTTTACTTAACAATGAAACAAAATGAAGAAACTGTGGATGTTAACACTTGACAGCTTCCACTGAGCTTTAGCTAGGGACACATGGAAACTTCCACTAATTTTAGAAAAACATATTGAAACCTTTCACAGTTGCCACTTGGTTCCCTCTGCACACATTGAGAAAAACTTATTAAAAGAAGATTTTGAAAATCATAAGAAACTTGAAACGTGGATGCTGACACTTGTCACACTTCACTAAGTTATCACAGGACACATGGCACATTCTACTACTTTTAGAAACAAATTATAATGTGTCTTGAAAGATGACACTTCGTATGTTATGCATGACTTTGACACTTAGACAGAATTTAGGCAAAAATGAAACTCACGCCCCCACTCTATGTCAAAAACTTCACTGCCTCGAAACTGAAACGCATAGGGAAAAAACTTGGATCACACAACTAAAAGTTAAAAAATAAAATGTAGAGTATGTTACTCTACATTCTCCTTTACTAAAGAATATTTCTCCTACTCTGATACCAAATGATTTAGAGCTTAGGCCTATAACTCCTTATCCATCACTTTCATAGCTTCATTCCTAATTCCTCAATAACTTGACTCTCTTTCCACTATGGATCCTTACTCTTCATTTGTCTTAATATCATTATCATGCATAACTCTATTCACTAAGCACCTATAAATAATTCCTCTTTGTAATTATACCCTTAAACATATTTTCACTCATATAATCATCTCATCATTCATTAATTAATATCTTTGCAATGTACTCACTCACTAGCTCCACAAGAGTTCATACTCAAGGTTCAAAACCTCAATTCTTGTTCTAGTCATCATAAATATAATCTTCCATCATGGATGACCTATCTATGGTATACCATACTTGATTCAACCCATCTAAAACTCTTACTCTTCCCCTTCTATACTCTTCAAGTTCAGAATCAATCTCTCCTCATTGTATCCTTTTTTAATAAAATATCCTTGTAACAATATATAACTTATATATAATATATAATCCCATATTTGGGCACTCTCTATCTCCTTCCTACTTCCCAAGAAGTTTCACACCTTAACTCCTTATGCAGATACCCTTTCCTTTATAGCCATTTCACCAATTATGCCTCCTAAAAGACAAAGCTCTTTAGTTTGACTTAAAAATAGAGCCTCTATATAAAGTAATCTCATATCATGGAACCCTTTTACACCATACATATTATCACCAAGTTTCAGTTCTCAATTCTTTGTGCAACTTCACTTTCTCATTACACCTACTAGATTAATTAGATCTTTTGGCCTAATCACCTTGACACAAGTTGGTAGACCCTCTATACAAGATCGTAGAGATCCAAAACCACTATAATATTTTTATCCTTATAAAAATACACATGATTAATAAATTTTAAAAGTTTTCACTAGTTCAAACTCATTTTATTTGCTTTTTTTCTATTCTAACCCTAATCTAGGGTTACACAGTCTATAATTATCCTAAGAGGCTTCAAATGTGTTTTAAATGAACCATTATTGATCTAAGTTACTTATAAAACCTCAATAAGGTATTTAATATACATTAAAACCTATTTTAACCCCTATATTTTCTTGAATAACTTCTAAACATGTTCTAATAATTGACTCTACATAATTCTATCAACATAGTCTGCCTGAAGAAAGCTAATACATTGTTTACATGCTCATTTTGATTACCTAAGGGTTTTAAAAATTAAATCAAGAGGCTCTCCCATAATTTTTTCTCTCTCCAGCACATTCATACCAAAATAATCTCTATCCATATGTATACTTCATTATTGATATCACACACAGATCTCTTGACTATCTCTTTTGAATAGGGAACTCAAAGACTATTGTGTTAAACACCTATTCTCATTGAAATCAAACAAAACCTATAGACATAAAAGGCACCTTACATAGATCCTATATATCACTATAATACTCCAATACCTTACCAAATAATATTCTATCTACACTAGTCTCTAATATTTAATGAAACAACATAGAATTTTCCTCATAGACCTATAAGACACAGTCTTTATAAAATTAAAGTTATAGTGTACTATTACAAGGCTTAAAGTCTTTAACCAAATCAATTAATTTTTAAAAATGAGACAAATATGAATCTATATAGTCATATATCTCAAATATACTAAGATTTCACTGATTCACATTCCTTTACAGTCATCAACTCTGTCACTATGGACAAAATATAGAGTTTTCTCTTTATTCACTCATTTATTAATTATAATCCACACCTATGACTCCTATAAACCTTTAAATCACTCTCCCAATGATTTTACCATCTTGATGCTATCAAAAAAATTCTACATTATTTTCCTCAAAATAAGAGAAACTACCTTACTTTTATGATAACTACCTTTATGTGTCTAATACATTCAAGAATCTTGATATATGTCATTATCCTCATGATGTGTATATATAATACCTCATAGTAAAATATTATACCTATTTATGACCTCACACTAACATCTTACCAACCTTATATTTTATGACAACCTTCAAGACACTCTCAAACTCTCATACATTATTCAAATATTCAAATTAGCCCTTTTGGAAGGAAAATGCAAATGGGATACTAAAGGACACCTAGAGACTATTTCAAAAACTCAAATAACTTTAAAATGATATTATAACACCCCACACACATGCATAACACCTAAAAACCTAATCATAAAAAAATGTATTGTTTGATTTGATGCCCCTGCATCAATTTGCTCCCTTTATCATAGTTTGTTCCTTTGCCTACCAAATAGGTTGATTAGCCATATTGTGATATTCATAAAGTTGTCAATCATTAGAATAGATATTTTTAATTACACCATCCTTTCTTATCTTCCATTTCCACTTCTTATGTTAGTACACCTACAAAGTTTATTAATAAGTGTATCTATTGCTTCTACAACACAAATAGTCATTCATCTACACATTGTCATAAGTTATGACAATATATAGACACCTTATGTCCCACCACTCCTTAACCCAAAAAAAATTCTATGCCTCCCCAAAAATTAGTACCTAAATATCTTCCTAAATATGGAGATGTATATTTTCTCTAGCACTAATGTGGTACACATCACACTAATCATTACCATATCCTTTAACATCTCAAGGATCATATCATAGCCATTCCTATACCTACAATCCTTCCTCCCATAGGTCACCATCATAATAAGGGTCCCCCTTCTTCCCCCTTATATCCATAACCCATGGTACCTTCTCCACCTATTATTTCTCCACCTGTGATTCCCTCACTCATGGATCCTCCTTCCCTAGTAGCCCCTTCTCCATCAATGACAACTTCACTTATGGCCCATTCCCCACCAATGACCCATTAATCTCCCATATATTCCAATCTCATTACTTATCATAATAATCCCCTCCATGATATCCCTCATCAACATGATCATTCAATGTTCTTACATTTTCCATCAAAGAGATTCACCACAAAGTATTTTATTAACTTTCCTTGAAGATCGATGAAACTTTGGCTATAGTTTGAGTTCAAATTCATAGAGACTTATCAAACGTTATCGATAATGTGTGTGGACATATATATCAGTATTTATGAATACAATCATGGTGTTATTTCACTTTTTATTCATTTGGATTGGATATGTTCTCCAACTTTACTTTTATCTATCTTATATCGTTTGACATTATGTAAAATTTTTATCGATCTTATATGATGAATTTTGTCTCAAATTATATGTTGTTTATCATGTTATCTTATAGATTATTTTTTTATGATTACATACTTTTTCTTCTTAACTTCATTTTCTTTGGTTATCTTGTTGTCTTCCATGATTATTTTCTATCTTATCTCAATACACATGGATAATTATTATTGTGACTTGGTTATACAAACATTGTTCCCTTTAGTCATTCTTTATTTACCATATGATCAATTAGAAAATAATTCATCTCATTATAGTCTCATTTTACTGGTCCACCTTGGACCTCCCCTTAGTCCCCTTTATTACCTTTCATAAACTAAGCATACACATGGTTGAGACTTGAGATAACATGTTCATAATTAATCCTAAGTGTTCTAGTCAATCATATCTTTGGATACTTAGACTCCTTTAGCCAAAGCCTAAAGATCATTCATGTGTATCACTTTATCTCTCATGATTGGTCATTCCAAATCCAATTAGAGGAGGAATTTTAAAATACATAAACATTCAAAATCCAAATCATTTTAAAATAGGCAATGATCTAAAATGGAACATTCAAAATTTTCAAAAGTCAAATCACACTAAAAGACATGATTCCAAACACATCTCCTTTTTATAATCAAAGATAAAACTCCATAGTTTGCCTCATCATAGAGTTGAGTTCCATTAAGGTGTGATAGGCCAATAGATTAGAAAAGGAGAATAAAAAAACTTTTAGTGCATCATACTTTCTCACACAAGTACCCAATCTTCGTAGTAGATTGATGATTCTATAAGGGGTCCTGAGGAATGGAGAACATGTTATGGGAAGGTAGGTCCATTTTAATTTTATTTATAAAAACAATAAATATGAGTTGATCTTAGTATCACACTTGTTTGACTGTATAGCTTTGTGTATATAGTGAACAAGTATCCTTTATATATTGATGGTCACCAATCATTTAGTATTTATTCATGTCCTTAGTGTGCCTCATATCTCCTAAGGTCTTCTCACAATACTCCTATGTTATGAATATTACCTTCCATTTTTAAATCCCTACAATCCTAATATTTCCTTATGAGAAATATTTTTTTGTTCACTAATCACTCCCCCTAGGAATTCTATTTGTGAGTTGCAGTATAAGACCTTATAAAGGACTAGGCCTTCCTCACAAATTACCAAATTTTCACATTGTTTCCACCTCATTAGTTTTCCCTTTTTAAGTTGAAGTTTAAGACCATGGATAGACCTAGCCTTCCTCACAAAAGTTTCCAATACCCAAGTCACAACAAAATTGCATGTGTCAAATATGAGATAAGATGTGATTGATTGTGAGTTACAAATAATTGACATGCTTCCCATATTTATCTAGTATATTTTATGCTTACTTAATTAATATTTCACTTTTATCTTTTTATTTTATGATTGCATGTAAGAATCTAACCACCTAATTTTAGTTTATCATACTTCCTAGCTTGAATTAGTTTAATTAATTTAAGACCAATTTACCAATTTTTTTTTCTCTTTTATACTTTTCAAAATGATTAAGTATGATTGATTGACTTAATTTATTTATTTTCATACCATTGGTATTTCACATGATTTCTATTTTATTTCATTATTTTCATACTTCCCAATGTGATTTAGTGTGATTTTACTTTTTTTTAATTTGGTGCCAATCTTTTTCATGGTTTCAAAACATTTTGCCCTCTTATTTATCACTTTTTGGTTTATTATACTTAGTCATATTTTGTTATTACACATTTACCATCATGAATAGTGTGGAGTGCATTCATTTCTAATTAATTATATTTTTCCAAGTCTTTTTTGCCTTTTACTTTTAACCATGCATGTGTACTCCATAATGATAGAAAAGAAAACACTCCACATATATTTCCTAAGACATATACAACAAAATAAAAAAATATGTGATAGAAATAAATATATTCACGCATCAACAAACAAAACCAAAATATAACTCATAATATCAACATCTAACTATCAAAATAATCTATCTCTATATATCATGTGTTTTTATACAAAATATAAAAATACATCACTCCATCTCTATAGATGGGATCTATCATGTCTATCTTGTGGCCTAGTCATGCTACTCATAGATGCCCTAAATCATCCCCTCTACATAGTACATTGTAATGAGATAGTTTATGATCTCAATCCTTCTACCTATCCTTATAGGTTGGCCACCTGGGCCTATACCTATCCTATATAGATCATGGTAGACATGTGTGCATTTCTCTCCTAAGCTAGGGCTTACCAAGCATATACCTCTCCTATTCCCACCCCTACTGGTGGATGTAATCCATTTCCACATGTTTGTAGCTACCTCTCAACCTACCCCACTAGTCTAAACCAACTCATCTAATATGGGGTAGATGGTACCATAATATCATCCAACATGGTGGGGTTGTATGGTGATAGCACTCCATCTAAAATATCATGGACCACTTCCATGACTAAGGACCCCCATTTGGTCTCCTCTATTGTAGGGTATACAAAAATGAAAACCTAGATAGATATCAGATCACATATATATCTCAAAATCTATCTATCTATAATCATATACAACTAGTATTATATCTCAAAGACTACCAAATCCAACATTTCTTACCTATCTTAGTGTCACCAACCACCATCTCCCCATTTTATCATCCATCGAGCATGATCTCTCCATCATCCCACCCCCAAAGCACCTCATCCATGGGTCACTTTCCCATCAAAGTAAATCCTATAGTCATCACCCATGTATACGTCAAGCCTCTCCTTAATCATGTTTCTATCAACCAAGTCTACCCTAGGCTAACTATTGGGTCATCTTACATGACAACTCTCATATGTGCTTGATCCCACCAATGGCATATTTATTAATGGCATGCTTAAGGTGGCCATCAACCCTCTTACTAATGTGCCTTTTGTGGTCCCTATTGTACCCCTGTATCCACATCCATTCCCTCTATTTTACTAGTTACTGGCTACCATTCTTGACTAGTCCATGGTATCACATGTCATGGTTTAATCTCTAATCTCTCAACTGGCACTCATCTTCATCTTATCCCCCTTGGATATCTCACATATTGTACCCAAAATGTAGGCCTACAATAAGAATCAATGGGTATTGGAGTCCAAAATATCCTATCAAGCATGCCATTAACTATAACTCTACCCACTAGGTATAGTGACATGTGATCCACTATCAAGCTAACCCTGATGCCATAATCACCCAACTCGACCAAATCATAGTGATATGTAATTAAGGTTGCTACATGATCTCTCTTTATGTGAATGTATATAATTTTGGCATGTGGGGCATGACCCATGTTACCTGGTCGTGTCTCCATCTAGCAACCCAAGGTAACTTCTCATCAACCACATGGGGTAACCCAACTAGTTGATACATAGGAAACTTCTCATATATCCATATGATTAGCAATACCATTAGTCCCATAATATTTTATGATTTTTACATCATCTTATACATATCATACATAAGTTAGACCTAGATAAGAGACCCAAAATCATATAGTGCTCCCTGGTTTAACATGGACTTGCACAAGGCTATCACATACAATGGTACCCTACCATCTAATTTATGACATGACATTTACACTATCATAAAACTTATCATAGCCTTATGGATATCCAAAATTTGTGTAATATAAATATCAAATAAGCTCACCCTCAACCATGGATAAATATTATCTAAGCCCTTCACTCACATGGCTAGTACTCATCTCTCCTCCATATCATCTAGTAACCCCATCACCACCGGCCTCCCTCCTATAGGTAGTTTAAGTAATAAATGGATATCCTCCAGTATGAAACCTACCTTTATAGTATCCCCATCCACTACCCATAAAAAAGTGTTGGTCAATCATTCCCATGCTTTAAAGAACATGACAATGAGATAAACACTCAGTGGGATGCATCTCATCTCCATAGTTCCTCCTAAGCCCAATACTACCAATATCTCTCTATCCACATTTATCAACTACTCCAACAAATTAGTTAACCATGAGGCATCGATCAATCATCAAAATATCTTTTTCCTTTGTAAAATATCAAACAACAAAGGATGTATTAGACCTCCATGCCATCTTATAAACAAAATACATTCATATAAATTTCAAAAAAATAAATTAGTTTTACTTTTATTTTAACCATATCTGACTTAATAGTACTAAGTTAGACCCTTTCAGCCTCTATAGAACTAAGTTGGCAACTTACTACTAGGTTAGACCATTAATTTTTCACCTAATGAACTAAGTTGGCCACTTACTACTAAGTCAGCCCATTAGTTTTTCACTTATCCAACTAAGTTAACCACATACTACTAAGTTGGTTATTTCAATAAATTTTTTCTTATTATTGGAAAAGGGAAAAGAAGAAACTAAATATGGGTATGGTTGACAAAATTGTTTGATTATGTATGTGTTGAATCAAAAGATTATGAGGAGCTCCTCTTTGGCTTGGGAGGATGACCTATAAATAAGAAAGCACTAAAGCAAATTTTTTTGTTAGACATATAATTGAGTGGATTACATAATGATAGATAGATCTTGGAAGCAAGATCTTCCTAAGGGGTTGTCAGTCCACATGTTTTAAACAATTAAGTTTATAAAATAAAATAGAAATTACTTGTATCAATAATTAAAAGGTATTGAGATTGAACACAAAAAATGATTACTTAAGAAATAAAGACTAAAAATGATTAAAATAGTGATTAGCTAATTAATAGTAGTGCTAGGTGGTTGGGGTATGCTTTAGAAAATCATAAAGGGTTCTGTGAACAAGCAATAAAATAAAAAATTAGGTTTGGTTGGGGGTAGATAGGTGAAAACAACTTGTTAGTTTTTACTTCCATAGTGACCATTAGTGGTTGAGCTAATCATCGGTAGTTAAGGTGACCATCGATGGTTAGATAGATCATTGACAGTTGAGACAACCATCAATGATTACTGTGTGTAAATCTAGGTTGATAATAGATTGATTGATGAGAACTCAAAGTGAGATTTCAAGAGTTGGGTAGGTGATGGGTTGAATGTGAAAATCAAATAAAGTAATTGAATACTAAAAATCCAATACTTATAATGTAGAAAATATATTGGCTAGATGATTGAGGTAGTTGACATATTGGTTGAATCTAATTTGATTCCAATAGAGTAATAGTACTTGAGAACTTGGTGGAGAGGTAGTGGTAAGTTGGCTCTCTAATATGATTACTAGATTATTGATGATGATTGACTTGAAAAAAAAGAAACTCCTAGATACACAAGCTCTTGATAATAATTTTAGATAGCTTTCACCTCCCAATTCCTCTCTTCTTATAGGCATAAACAAAAGGTGAAAATAAAGGCTTAACTAGGTTGTCTAATTATAATTTATCCATGTAATGGCTTACACATAGATTTAGACAACTTATATTTAAAAAATCAAGGTAGGTATTTTTCATGTTGGTGGTTGAGGAGGTGCACCCTGATCATCAAAAATCAAGGTGACCATTGGTGGTCAACTTGACTATTGGAAATTGAGGGTGAATGGTTAAATTTTGGTTAAAAGGTAGGTTAAGTTAGTTGGGAAAACTAGCTATGATTGGACCCATTTTATAGTCAAAGGTTGATATTGGTTCCAAGGGGGTCCTAGGTGGTCCAAGGGTGTTTTTAACATTCATAATCATAGTGTGCATATTTTTGGTGTCTATATTTTGCCACTTTTTGTTATGTAGCTTGGAATCAACCAACTTCAAAATAAAACCCAATGTTAGTAAAAGGTCTAGTTACCTCAAGTATGGGAGGAGGTGTTCCCCCTTAAACTAGGAGGTGATGAGGTAAATCAAAAGTAGGTGTAGGTTTGATAAGGTAGGTAAAGGTGATTTTTTAGGTAGATGTCATGAAGGTGGATGATAGGTTAGGCACTATAGCATAAATAGATACACAAATTTTGACAAAAGGTGTGATAGCTAAGATCACACAAAGATGAGGTTACCATAGTTGAAAATAATAAAGGTTGTTGCTAAGATGACAAGTAACTAGTGTAATATATGACCATAATTTAGGCATGGTAGCTAGGTATACCTATTATACTCTAAATTGATGTCTGTGTTTCAGTAGGTATCCAAGGTAGGAAGTGCTCCTAGTGAAAAGACAAATTGGTTAAGTGTCATGAGTATCTAAGGTAGGAAGTGATCCTAAAAATACACAAGAAATATGGGTAAGCATGAGGTGGTGTAAGTTTAAAAGGGGGTTAAAATGGCAATGTTATCACTATATTCAAAGGACTAGGTAAAAAGTGTCATAAAATACATGCTTGTTAGGCTAAAATAGACCAAGGGCTAGGTGATGAGGTGGTCTGGGTGGGTAGAGAAGGTAGTCTCCAAAGGTGGGTAAAATGGGTAGGAGGTGCTAAAAGAGGTATTTGCTAAGGGTAATGCAACAAGTTGAGAATATTGATCATATATGGTCAAGGTGCTTAAGGGTGACCATCGATGATCACCCTAACCATCGATGGTCAAGGTGTAAACCCTAAAATCTAGTGATGAAAAGTGAAAAGTGAATCAATTTTCAATCATTTTCTATGTTTGCTTGATTGAATTGAGCTCTAGTGATTTTGGTGCTTTATGGTGTAGGTTCTTGTTGAGGGTATTTACTAATTTAGAGGTTAGACCATTAGCTGAGATGGACTGAGGTGACTAGTTAGGATGCAAGGAGTATGAGGATGAGTAGGCCTATGGATAACTCTATGGTGAAGGTCATGAAATCAGGTAGGGGGTGTCTTGAATTTAATAGAGAGGCATCAATTTATGTATTTTCATTAGTTTGGGAGGTTAGGGTAGGTTTAAATGGGTGATTTTAAACTAGTATACCCTAGGTAGGGCCTTTGGGGGAAATTGAGTAAATTGTTGGTTAAAATTAGAAAGTGATAGGGGGTAGGTTAATTAGGTTGGGTAGAAGTTAGGTTATCAAATTGGGTTGTTTATTTTCCTATTTGGGTAGGTTTAAGTGTAGAATATGGTTTGGGTGTTCTAGCTTTGAAACACCCATGGTGACTATTGATGGTCAGGCTTGATTGTCGATGGTTGACACCCTTAAAAAATAAGGTATCTGACCATTGGTAGTTGCCATGACCATCAGTGGTCAACTAGGCTAGAAATGTTTATATTTATCTAAGTGTTTAAAAAGTTAGGGTAAATGAAATGTTTGCATGTTAGGCATAGGTTAGCAATGGATAAAGAAGTGTGTCAATTACTTAAGGGGTAGTGTAGATGTAGATGTTATAAGTGAATAATCCATGTTTCCAACTTTGTGCAAGCTAGGGAGTAGATAAATATATGTGACTATGTATAATGTATCCTCATATAGATCTAATAGGGGATGATCCCAACTGATTGGGCCCATATGGAGGAGGTGGGGTTATGAGAGATGAGGCACTATTAACATGTGCCTCAAGATGCATCTATGGTCATAGCACTCATCAAGAGATCCCTCTATGAAAACCTTCCTATTGTTAATTGATGAGATGATTATCTTATTGAAGAATGTTCAGAGGATCACTTAACTTCTACTCCATGATGATTTGATTTAACATATAGAGTGTGAGAAGTAAGATGATCATGTCAAGCTTCTATATGGGGATGATAGTGATCAGGTTAGATGACATGATAGGGGGTTTAGGTATAGTGCCTTATATGGGAAGGATCTAGATGAGAATAGACTCATGACCATGATCATGATTTTCATTACATGCTTTATTCTTCTTGACTCGAGCAACATGAGGTTCTCATACTTGTTATTGGGGGTGCTGGTGAAGCTATTATTGGGTCAAAATATATTTGGTTGGGTGCCTATTTTACTTTTACATATATAGGGAGTTGTGGGGGTTTATGTCCCATAAGAGGTATGACATCAAAATCAGCTTGGTTCTACATTGCTAGGTCTATGAGCACATTTAGGTGGTGAGGCTAGTGGGGTTGTTGTGGGTAGGTCTCACACATATTGAGTTCCTTATTGGCTTCATGTAATGGAGGGGTGATTTTACTACCTCAGGTGTAGGAGTTGGATCACACAATGTTGAGTGGTTTAGGGGTGCATTGGGTGCACTAGTGATAGGGGACATCACCTAGAGGCCTTATGTTTAGTTTTTAGTGTGGCTTGGCTACAGGAGGCAGACACTCTCTCTACAAAGCTATAGATGAATATTTATAAAGTGAGATAGAGAGGTATATTTGATCCCATTTAATAGGGTATGCTAATATTTTGGCTTAGTATAGGTCATTCCAAGTCCATTTCATAGGTATACATGAGAGGATTCTAAGATCTTACTACTATACCTATATTTTGTGCCCACTTTATTAGATCATGAGGAGATACTGGATAGGGCACAAATAAATGATGCTAAGGTTATAGATGGGTATTGGCATGGTACCAACCCTTATATGTAGTATCATACATCGATGGGGATGATGGAGGTATAAGGATGATGGATCTTGTAGGGAGAGGGGGTTAGAGGGTACATGTACAAGATGCTAGACATGATGGATAGGTAGGAGTGGTGTTGGCCACTGCATAGGCATAATTTGTAGAACTATAGTGGTAGGTGGAAACCTTACAAGGTTATATTATTACTTTATAGGGCCAAGTTACTACTGTGATAGGTGAGAGGGATCAAACAAGGACATGTTGATGCTTCTAATTATACCACAAGTGCTCTTAGTGTTGAAGAATAGTTCTCATTTTAGGATTTTGAGAATCCATGGCATGATTTGAAGTTCGTGACTATTTAGTGATTATCTATGGTGGAATAGAAGCAAAGTATGAAAACTTTCCATAATATTTATTTGATTTAGTGATTAGGATTCACTAGGGTCTATACTATTTAAACATTTAATAATTCTGAGGATTTGGTAGTTAAACTAAATGATTATTAACAATGACCTCTAAGCTAGAGTGAATCTTGATGAAAATAAGAAACAAGAAAGGTAAAGAAGAAAGAAATGTGATTGCATGTTTTCATCTCAAATATTATGAAAAAATTCCATTTACTTTGAGGACGTTTGAACCAATTTATGTTAGAAAACAACATAAGCTCAAATTATATCACAAATCAGACAAAATTCAAATGAAAAATATGAATCATAATTAAGAACCAAATTTACTTTAAATGTTTGTTATTATGATCTAGATAACCTAAGTACATCCAAATATAGATCAAATAAAATGAATTATATTTGAGATTTTATATTCAATTTAGCATTTAGTACAAATTAACAACCCTATGACAAAGAATGTAACTCAAACAATAAGAATCATTCAAATTAAAGATAACTCCCTATAATTGAGAGATAGCCTAGACATCTTAAAAAAAAACCAGACAATCTTTTTAGAATTCCTTAGTTGTGTTAAATACTCCTAGTATCAATTGCTCAAAAACTCTCTTTACAAATGGTAACCATTTGCATATTTATAGGAAATATAGGCAGTTAATCAATTAACTCGTAAAAATATCCAGATGTGGATAAGAATAGATATCCTTGATATAAAGCTACAATATTACAAAAATCATACCAACTTGACAAGAAAAAGTATTTGCTAATAGACTAACATATACTTTACAACAAGAATATTCCTTTAGGAATTCTATTGGTGAAACTTTTCAGTTAACTGTATGCCTTTCTAAAAGACTTTGAGTTGGATGCATCATTGGATTGAATCCAGTGAACAAGCATAAAGTGTTAGATATATAAAAGTGCATGAACTTTAATCTAAAACCTGATCATGCATAAAATTTCCCCAAGACTTTCTCATGAACGTTTAAATTCAAACCACTAGGGATTATTGTTTAGGAATCTTGACTTCTTTCATGGAACCTATAATTAATAACCTTCAAGATGATTTTTAGCAACATAAAAAACATGATCAAACAATCTTTCACACTTATTTCAAGATATAGAAGTTTGAGAAACAATCACATGGGTCCCCTTTCCAAAAAAAATGGGGGGAGTGTTCGTCTCAACAAACAGTGACTCATAGGGGCAACATAGCAATATGTTGGAACATAAACCTCTGGTTTAAACTTATACATGAATTTTATATCCCTTTTTGGACATATTTTCTCTCATGAATCAACTTTAAATTGAAACAAGTTCCTTATGTATAAAATTTAAACTTAGATATTAAAACTAAATCATGTGGAGTGTGCTTTGATTCCACTTATTGTTTGTCATGAATTTCAAGAAACAACTTCTAGGTTCATATCTTTTTGGTCCATTACACTTAAATTTGAGAAATTTAGATATTATTTAAGAATAATAACTCTTAATTTAAGGGAGGCTTGAGGCTTGGGTATTGATATATTTCCATCCAAGTGTTTATAGCCCTGACAAAGATACCTTTGGTTCCACTCAAGGTCTTGCTCCACTACTAGCTAGGCATCCATAGCCCTGATGGAGATTACCTGAATCACCTTTACTTCTATTTCTATAGATTTTGTAATGACTTTTTTCTAGGTCTTTTTGCAAAGGTTGGAAACCAATATATCCTAGTTTTAAATATTTAGTTAAAAGCTCTGGCATTAGGATACTCTCCCCTTTAATTGAAACTCTAGTCCATGACAAGGATGTGTTTTAAGTGTAAGTATGAATATAAGTTAATAAATTGAATTCACATTCTATACATATGATTATTCTTAAAACCAATTTTTGATGTAGAATAAAGTTTAAATCCTTATAGGACATAAATTCCTATACCAATTTATACCAATACCCCTAGTTACTTCATACTAATTTCTTGTCAACCATGGTCACCTTTGTAAGATTTATATATACACTTTTGAGCAATTTCAAACCAAAAAATAATAATAAAATAAGACTTTACCACAACCAAGTAACACCACCAAGCAAGAAGAAGAGAAAAAAATGCAAACAAAAAATATATACATAAACCCAGCAAGGAAGAAAAAATAAATCAAGAAAGAGAACTGACTAGCCTACCTATTCTAATTTTAGCAATCTTACACATTTATTCCATGAAGACCTCAAGTGGGGAAGAAACAATGTAATGTTTGAGATATTATCCATTAGAAGGTAATGTGAACTCTAGTTCTTGGAGATATTTCAACCTGAAAGTATTGTTGCTCAAGATTTCCACAATTGGTAAGGACCAATCCATAAAGGAGTGAATTTACTATGTTTACCTTTGGGTTTTGATGCCTTGTCCCAAAGAAGGACCAGATCTCCTTATCTAAATACCTTCACTTTGGATCTCTTATCAATCCATATTTTCATGATTGATTGGTTCCTACTAAATTCTATAAATGTTTTTTCTCTAGCATCTTCCATTTGAATAATGTCTAACAATTGAGAATTAGCAAATTCCTAACTATCTTCCATGTATTATTGCATGAATGTGAATGTAGGTAATTTCAAAGTGATGGGAAATATGGGCTCCTAAACATATACCAAAAAAAATGGTGAAGATTTTAGAGCTTTTTTGAACTTGACTCAATCTGCCGATAATGCAAACTGAATAAGTTTATACCATGTTCTAAATTTATCCTCAGCAGATTTCTTGATAACTTTCATCAAATTTTTGTTTATGGATTTAGAAACACCATTTCCTTGATGACATTGATTAGAAGAAAACTTGAGTGTAATGCCTTGGTCATAATCCCATTTCATCATTTCAATATAAATGAATGTGTATCTATTGTCACAAACCAAATAAAATTGGTTTCCAAATCTAGTACAAATATTTTATTCTAGGAAATTGATCACTCCATCTGTTTTACATTACTTAGTGGTTACTACCTTAGTCCACCTAGTACAATAATCCATAACAGTCAGGACAAACTTATAACTTTCAGAAGAATTGGTGTTTTTTACTCCAACAAAGTTTAATCCCCATTGTGTAAAAGGTTTATCTACCATCATAGGTTGTAAAGGCATGGCTGCCTTTGGTTATTTTGTGCTAAACATTTGGCATGAATGACACTCCCTCACATTCTTATAAGCATATTTGAAGAGTGTGGACCAATAATACCCAACCCTGAGAGTCTTATGAGTTTTGGTTCTTCCTAAAGGGTGTCCACTTCTTAGTTTTTCATGAAAGGTAGTCATAATCTAAGTTGTTTCTTCTTTGGACACACACCTCAAATAAATTCCCTCAAAGTTATTCCTATACAATACTCCATTCTTATTGAGGTAATGAGTTGTTTTGAGCATTAAGGCTCTCTTTTATTCTCTTATAAATCCTAGGGGATAAACACTATTGACTAGTAAATGGATAATAGATTCATACCACTCATTAGGTTGAAAGTTTTGTTGATCTACTTGTATGATATGAACCTTTGGGTCAATACTAGTGATTATCTAAACTAGACATGACATTTCACTAATTTGGCAATTGTCATCTCTATATCATATTCTTGTAGAATTACCATCCATTTGCCTCTTCTGTTTCTAAGCTCATTCTGACTCAACATAAGTTTTGTAGATAGAATAGGTAGTATAGCATGTACCTTATTTCTAAGGAGGTAATGTTTAAACTTTTTTGTTTCCTTTACTAATGTATAAGCTTGCTTATCAATCATAAAATAATTCACTTATACATTTTTAAATTGGGTGCTCATGAAAGCTATAGGATGATCATTTCCATAAACCTTTTGAGTTAACACTATAGCCATAATATGCTCAGAAGCAAATGAATATAGATAGAAATCCTTTGAAAAATCAAGACTTATGAGGAATTGAGCTTCAATAATTGCCTTCTTAATATCAGCAAAGGCCTTTTTGGATTGTTGATTTCAAGAAATTATGGTGATTTTCTTAAGCATGTAATTCAAAGGTTTATCAATGAAGCTTGAAATAAAATTCCTCATAAAATTAATCTTGCCAAACAATTACTTAAGTTCTTTTCAGCTCTTAGGCATCCCAATTTTAGAAATGGCCTTTATTATATTAGGATCCATAGACATTCCATCTTTGGTAATGACATGTCCCAACAATTTTCCCTTACTGACATAGAATATTCTTTTCTTGGGGCTAAGAGATGCACCATACCTCTGAAATCTATCAAATATTTATCTCAAATGTATGAAGTGATCTCAATACTAGTGATCATCTAAACTAGACCTGACATTTCACTAAGTTGGCAATTGTCATCTCTATATCATATTCTTGTATAATTACCATCCATTTGCCTCTTCTATCTCTAAGTTCATTCTGACTCAACATAAGTTTTGTAGTTGGAATAGGTAGTATAGCATGTACCTTATTTCTAAGCAGGTAATGTTTAAACTTTTTTATTGCCTTTACTAATGCATAAGATTGCATATCAATCATAAAATAATTCACTTATACATTTTTAAATTGGGTGCTCATTAAATCTATAGGATGATCATTCCCATAAACCTTTTGAGTTAACACTATAGCCATAATATGCTCAGAAGCAAATAAATATAGATAGAAATCCTTTGAAAAATAAAGACTTATGAGGAATTGAGCTTCAATAATTTCCTTCATAATATTAGCAAAGGGATTTTTGGATTGTTGATTTCAAGAAATTATGGTGATTTTCTTAAGCATGTAATTCAAAGGTTTAACAATATCAGTGAAGCTTGAAATAAACTTCCTCATAAAATTAATCTTGCCAAATAATTACTTAAGTTCTTTTCAGCTCTTGGGCATCCCAATTTTTAAAATGGACTTTATTCTATTAGGATCCATAGACATTCCATCTTTGGTAATGACATGTCCAAACAATTTTCCCTTAATGACATAGAATATTCTTTTCTTGGCGTTAAGAGATGCACCATACCTCTGGCATCTATCAAATACTTATCTCAAATGTATGAAGTGATCTCTATTTTCAAAAAATATTGTAAGATCATCCTTATATATGATGATACACTTTCCCACTAAACCTTGGAAGGCATGGTCCATGGCCCTTTGAAAAGTTGATCCTACATTAATTAATCTACAAAACATTCTCTTATAAGCATATGTTCCCCATTTAGTATTAAAAACTATTTTCATCCTATCCTCTGGAGTAATACGCACCTATTTATACCAAGAAAATCCATCCAAAAAGGACATCATGGAAGATCCTAAAAAAATTTGAATAACTTGATCCAGAGAAGGTAAAGGATAATTATCCTATTCAGATTCTCTATTCAGATTTCTAAAATCTATGCATAATCTTATTTCTCCATTCTTTTTTCTGACTAGGACTAGGTTTGCCAACCAAGTGGAATGTCTAATAGGAAACACTATCCCTACATCCAATAGCTTCTTGACTTATTTAAAAATCATGGGTTCTAAAATATGGTTGACTAGCCTTTACTTCTATCTAAAAGGTTTACAACCTTCTTGAAGAGGTATGGTATGAATAATGACCCTCAGGTCAAATATTTTCAAATCTTCATAAGACCAAGAAATTACATCCTTATATTTTGTAATCAACTCTCTGGATTTTCTATTTTCCATTTTAGTGCAATCCTTCTTTATATTCACCATTTGGGGTTGATCAAGTGAACCAATATTCATTGCATAATAATCCTTACCATTTACCTTGGGTTGCTTAGGTGCTTCTAAAATTTTGTCAAAATCAAATAGTATTTCGAATGAAATCATCCTTTTAGGTATCTTATTATCACTTAATTGGATTATTTTACCATTAAGTACCTCCTCATGAAAAATGTCATCAATCTCATCAATAATGTGAGCTTCAAAAGCCCCAGCATTAGTTAAGAAATCTATGATTTATTGATCATCATTGAAAACTTAGAAATGATTTATATTGTCAAGAATTAAAGGACAAGGTATTAACTCAATATTGATGCTTTGATAATTATTATTAGGCATGAGGTTAGTTGTAGCAAAGTCAAGCTCATCAATAGTTTTGTTTTCCTCTCTTGGAATAGCTAAGATGTTAAAAGCATCAGAAGATTAGATCAAATCCCACACCCTAAACTTATATCTATTTAATTAAGACAATTTGAACTAGTACTTACTTTTCACTTGGTTAACCACAAGTTTAGAGTCTCCATAGACAAGGAGTTATTTAACTTTATGTTTCATGGTGAACTACAATCCAAGTATGAGAACCTCATACTTAGATAAATTATTGGTGTAAGGAAATTGTAACTTATAAGTTGCATGGTATTTATTTTTTGAAGGATTCATCAATATAATACTAGCTATTGATCTTTATTTTCACTTGGAACCATTAATGTATAAATTCCAAAAACCACACATTTGAGAAGAACTCTTAGAAACTAGTTCTTTTGTAATTTCCAAAGAGAAAACTCCCACATCAAAATCTAGGAAATTTACCCTTTCATTAAAAAAATTATATTCTATTTCATGTGTTTCATTAGAGGTTCCCTTTCTACTCTTATTTGATTTGGCACACCTTTCCAAGGAAGCCATAAGTGCAAATAATTAGTCAAAATATAGCCATTTAAAGATTTAGTCCATTCTCTACTTAAAAGCAATCCATAGGCACTAGGCATTTCTACCACTTGGATATCAATGAATTGTTGAACCTTGGGTTCACTAACCAACTGTATATGCACATTTAATAATTCTCCTAAAATCTTAACTCTAGATTTATCTAATTGAGTGAATCGCTATCAAATTTGATTGGAATTAACCTGAGTTATTCACATATCCCAGTAGGCATAGTGTTGGTTGATGTGCCTAAATATAAAAGACAATTATGAACATTCTTTCTATATATCCTAACTATAAGTAAAAAATGTGGGGACTCTACTTTGATCATTTATGTAATTACATTTGCACTATCATTCTTAGGGGGTTTCCCAATTTTCTTTGACAAAGATTCCAAGAGTAAGTCTCTTTTTTCTATGATTTGAGTTAGCTCGTGCATAGTGATATTAGCTTTAATATTTTTCATATCTTCCATAATGTTGTAGCCAACTTTACTTGGAGGATTGTTAAGTTGTGGAGCTAAAAGCTTCACCAGGAAGCTAATCAGGAGATTACTAAGTGTAACCAGTAATTGACATTAGCAGTATTACCGACGTCGATCAGGCAGGGACCAAGGATCAGCCGACATCGGTCAGGAGTAGACCAACAGCAACCGACATCGGTCACCTGTGCATGTGCATGCTTCTGCATGTGTTTCTAGAATGCGTTTCCAGAATTAGACTCGTCTAATTTAAGAGGTTTGAGAGTGTTTACATGTTAAAGGCTAATTTAAGTCTTGAGTCTGTGTTTCTAATTATTGTAATTAGA
Source organism: Torreya grandis (assembly GCA_037957365.1). Taxonomy (NCBI): domain Eukaryota; kingdom Viridiplantae; phylum Streptophyta; class Pinopsida; order Cupressales; family Taxaceae; genus Torreya; species Torreya grandis. Next base: position 196,966 of record JARHVA010004823.1, on the reverse strand, counting down.
GGTCTAATTATTGTATGCATGGGATCCTATTTAAGAGACCCATGGGCATGTATTGTAATTAAGAAGGCAAGTAAAGCATTGAAGCAAGAAAGCAAGGTCAAGGAGATCTGCAAGGTGTAAGGTCAAGGAGATCAGCTGAAGCTATCAAGGAGGGGATAAAAACTCAGGTTGTTGAGTTGGTTGTGGTTGAGCAAGAGAGAGAGGGAAGAAGTCCTTGAGGCGTGGCAAGCCTTAGAGGTGGAAGAAGTGGCATCTTCTTTATTGTATTTTATTCTAAAGATTATTTAATACAAGATTGTGTATTGTCTCTCAAATTCTTTGTTGTTTCAAGTTTCTAGTTACTTAATCATTCTGGTATAATTCTGTGTTTAATTGCTCATAAGAAAAGTAATCAATTGTGCTTCCACGGGTTCCTAACACTTGGTATCAGAGCTAAGGTTGGAGGGAGAAGGTTATTGTTTGATTACAGGTCATTCTCAGGGGTTTTTGATTAAGTGGGAGTACAGCAATGGTAGAAGAAAGTAGACTATGAATGGAGAAGTTTAATGACAAGAATTATCAACATTAGAGGATGCAGATAGAAGAATATCTATATCAGAAAGATTTGTACTTACCGTTGGGTGGGGTTGATTACAAGCCCAAAAATATGAAGGATGAAGAATGGGAGGTTCTTGATCGGAAGGCTCTGGGATCTATAAGGTTGAGCCTTGCATCGTCTATGATTTCCAACTTATCACAGGCCAAGACAATGGTAGAGTTGATAGAATCTTTGGCAAATTTATATGAAAAGCCCTCTGCTTCAAATAAGATATTTCTTATGAAGTAGCTATTTACTTTGCAAATGCAGGAAGGTGGATTGGTGTATACCCATCTTAGTGATTTCCATGGTTTGGTAAACCAATTAAATTCAGTCAATATTATTTTTGATGATGAAATAAGAGCTCTCTTAATTTTATGCTCATTACCTAAAAGTTGGGAGAGTTTGGTAATGGCAGTAAGTAATACTACATCTACTTCTAAAATCTTAAAAGTTGATGATGTGGTTAGTGTAATCTTGAATGAATAAATTCATAGGAAAAGCACAGGTGAATCATCAGGGAATGCTTTAAGCATTGAAAGCAGAGGAAGGCAAAGAGAGAAGGTTGAGCAGGGGAAATCAAAGTCACAGATGGGAAGGAGATCCGAGTCTAGAGGTATCACCTGCTAGTTTTGTGGAAAGAAATGACACATAAAGAAAGACTGTTGGTTGAGGGGTAAAGAAAATCAACATGAAGGTAATGAAGAAGCAAGAGATGTAGGTATTGTGGCATAAGACGCTCTCATACTTTCTTTGGATAGTTAGTTAGAATTATGGGTTTTAGATTCTGGTTATTCTTTTAATGCATCCCCAAATAGAGATTTGTTCCATGAGTATGTCCAGGGAGACTTTGGAGTGCTTTACTTAGGGGATGGTATGCCTTGTCAAATGGTTGGCAAAGGGAAAGTGCAGCTGGAATTGCAGACAGGAAACACATGGGTGTTGAAGAAGGTTATGCATGTCCCAGTCCTGAAGTAGAGTTTGGTTTCTATAGGGAAGTTGGGTGATGAGGGATGTAAAGTAACCCTCACAGTGGATTCTTGGAAGGTTACCAAGGGTGCACTTGTTTTAGCAAGAGGTAAGAAAGTAGGTACTCTTTACCTATCTAATTGTATTACTAATTCTCCTTCTGATTTATCTACTTCAACTGTAGATTCAGAGATGTGGCTTAATAGGCTTGGTCACATGAATAAGAAGGAGATGCATGTTCATGAGTCAAAAGGTATGAGTTCAAATTCAGAGGGCATAGATTGAGTTCAGTGCAGGAAAAGGAAATTTGATGCTTTTGACATGAACAGGGAAGCCTTGGTGTTTATGGAGGAGATGATGGACATAAATCAGTCACAGGGGCTGAATAATTATGAGCAGGGCAGTATGGACAGGGTTTTGATCTAAGATGAGCTCGTGGGTGGAAAAGTCATCACTTACAGGGAAACACAGTTACTGATGTTGGTCAGATGGAACCAACGTCGATTAGGTAGGTACTGACATTGGTCATGTGCAGACCAACAGAGTTAGTAGTGTTGGGCAAACAGAGATTGATGTCAGCTAGGGGGAACTGATGTCGGTAGGGGGTCAATCGCATGGAACCGACATTGGTTGGGTGCAGACTGAGATGTGACCAACATCAATCACTGAGACAGATTTTGGGCAGATAGCAAGCTGTCAAGGAGTCTCAAATGCCCATATGGAGGACTGAAAGGGTAAGTAAGCCTCAAATTTGTCATTTCCCTTCTTTACACTACTTTTTGCTCACTAATGGTCAAGAATTAGGAAGTCATTAAAGAAGCAGAATAGGTAGATCCAAGAAACAGTGGGAGCTTGGCATGGATGAGGAATGTGATTCCTTGGAGAAGAACCAAATAGGAGTTTTTGGGTGGAGTTGTCAGTTGGAAGAAAACACTGAGAGATGAATGGATGTTCAGGATGAAGAAGAGTGGGAATGGACACATGAGATGGAAGGCCAATGTATAAGGTCTTGAGTAGGCTACAAGACAATGGAAGTTTGACCATTGTAATTCTCTTTACCAGGTTGGATAATATTAGCTACATTATCCTGTTACTATTTTGTGTGCTTGTTGCAGGGTTACACATATAGGAAGGTTGCTGAGCTAAAGGTAAAGTTAGTTCAGAGGGGTGTCATGAAGAATTTGGGAGCAACAAAATTTTTTGGCATAAGAGACATGGAAGATCACAAGTTGATCTCCAGTGGGAGCTAATGTGAAGAAGGTGTTGGTAGGGTTCAAGATGTAGGATGTAGAATCGGTAAGCACACCTATGGCTAGACAGTTCAAGCTGAGCTTAGAACAGTGTTCAAAATCACATAAGGTCTGGTGTAGACCTGAGTTTTCCCAAGCAGTGGGAGTTGTCAGAAAGTTTAGATGTGGCAGGGGACTTGGATGATAGGTGTAGCATCACGGGATGTGTGGTGGATGGTCTTCAAAATTGAGCTTGAAGATGGAGGTGCCTGAGATGGTTAGTGGATGATGTTATACAGGTGCAGCTATTTATCTCTAAGTGGGAGATTGTTAAGTTATGGAACTAAAAGCTTCACCAGGAAGCTAATCAGGAGATTACTGAGTGCAACTAGTAACTGACATCGGTAGTATTGCCAACGTCGGTCAGGCAGGGACCAAGGATTGGCCAACGTCGGTCAGGAGTAGACCAATAGCAACTGACATCGGTCACCTATGCGTGTGCATGCTTCTGCATGTGTTTCCAGAATGCGTTTCTAGAATTAGACTCATCTAATTTAAGAGGTACAAGAGTGTTTGCATGTTAAAGGCTAATTTAAGTCTTGATTCTATATTTCTAATTATTTTAATTAGAGGTCTAATTATTGTATGCATGGGATCCTATTTAAGAGACCCATGGGCATGTATTATAATTAAGAAGGCAAGTAAAGCATTGAAGCAAGAAAGTAAGGTCAAGGAGATCTGCAAGGTGTAAGGTCAAGGAGATCAGCTGAAGCTATCAAGGAGGGGATAACAACTCAGGTTGTTGAGTTGGTTGTGGTTGAGCAAGAGAGAGAGGGAAGAAGTCCTTGAGGTGTGGCAAGCCTTAGAGGTGGAAGAAGAAGTGGCATCTTCTTTATTGTATTTTCTTCTAAAGATTATTTAATACAAGATTGTGTATTGTCTCTCAAATTCTTTGATGTTTCAAGTTTCTAGTTACTTAATCATTCTGGTATAATTCCATGTTTAATTGCTTATAAGAAAAGTAATCAATTGTGCTTCCACGGGTTCCTAACAAGGATCAATAGTTAACGTTAACTTAGAAGATTTTCCTCTAGGAGGTTCATGATTATTCTTTGATATAGTGTCTGGAGGGTTCCTATAATTGTTAGGAGGGTAGTAGTAGTCAATGGTCATTTTTCCCCTATTTCTCAGAGGATATGTCTTCAAAAATTGCTAGAATTCTTGAATTTCCTCAAGAATATTCTCAGGCTCATTATCCTCTTAAAAATGAAAATTACATGTTTCTACCATATGAACTTGGTTAGATGCTTTAGATTTAGAAGAATTTGTAGCAACCTCTTTGTTTAGAATCAATTCAAACATGTCAATTTCTTCTTGAAAAGATTTAAAATCTTTACAAAACTCAATATAATCAATCTCACTGTGTTTGGAAGTAGCATGTACCCTACAATAATCTAGTAAGGCAATATCAGTGAGGTTTATATCCATATTATTTTTTCTAGGGAAAGACTCATTAGCTTTTTTATTTTAGAAATTATCATTCTGAAACCTATTCCCTAGTATGTTAAATTTTTGGAAAGTGAAGTTCCTTCCAGAATTGTCATTAGCATTACCAACTTGTTTTTGCAATTGTAGAAAATTAGTGTAAGTTTTTGTACCATTTTCAATATAGATTTATTCTCATTTTTTGAAACCTTAATTTTTTTATTTTTGTTAATTTTAAAGCCATTGATAGGCACCAAAGCCTTCTGATCATTTTCATGAAATCCATTGCTAACTTGATGGCTCAAGAAGCGTAGATTTTGATTAGGAGTAGCATGAATAGTAGGCAATAAATTCAAAGTAAGAAACTGGTTTAATGCTAGAGTATTTTGGTTATTACTTGGGAAAAGGGTTAATGCAAGCATTCAAGGATTAACATTTGGGATAGAATAAGCCATCTATCCTTGGGGTTATATTTGGTCACTAATAACCACTACTTCAGAATAGTCTTGAGCTAATGTGATGATAAGTGGAATAGCTCTCTTCAAAAAACATAAGTCATGGGGTCAACAACATCTTTATAAACCTCCAAATCTAAAGCTTCATTAGGTTTATATGGATCCATGGTCCAACTAAACATCTTTTATAACCTGGCATTAAATGACCTAATAGGTTCACTTGTATCTCTTTTAATAGTTGTGAATTGATGATAAATGACACAAGGGCTTATGATCTTTCCAAAGGGATCAATGAAAATAATGTCAAAATTATTCCATGAAACAATAAAATTGTCAGGTAGATTGAGGAACCATGCATATGAAACATCTTTAAATTTAAATTGGAACAACCTACATGATACATCTTCATTAATAACATTCAATAATATTAATGTAGCTTCAAAATATTTAACATGTTCTTCAATAGTCGTAATATTATTTAGACTAAATATTGGTAAATAATTTTTTAGATTACATGGTAAATCATGAACCACACCTAGTATATTGATAAGGGAACTTCCAAGCCATGACATGTTTAGATGAAAATCAAGCATAGGAATCACTTAAAATGGTGATTATGTAGAGATTTATAATACCTATGCTTACCTCTATCTTTCCTAGTCCTTCTATGAATTCTAGTTCGAGCAAGGGTTCTCTAGTCTCTAAATGTGATCTGGTCCTAATCCTTGAGAATTCTAGCTTGAATACTAAGGATCCTATTTTAAAACATGGTGTAACACATTAATTTCTAAATAATGACAAACAATATGTACACTAAGCCTAATTTGCATAAAATTTGTTAATAAGAGGATAAAGGACATCAATCTTTAACTAAACAAGTTCAGAGATATACTTAATTATGCAAAGATGACCAATATTTACAACTTATGACTCAAATAAACTTCTTATTGTCAAAGAATTGTCAAATTTGATAAAAATAAATCATCCTAACTCCAAATACTAATAAATTTTTAACAAAAAAATCTGTATTTATGTAAAGGTTACCAATATTTACATAATTTATATTAAAATAAACATAATTAGGTAAAATGTATATAATTCTGACCAAATACACTTCTAAACATATTAAGCATATTTAAAGAGGTCCTCCTTCTATCACCAATGGAGCTTCTCCTGTTGATTCTTCTAATTATACCACATGTGCTCTTAGTGTTGAAGAACACTTCTCATTTTAGGATTTTGAGAATCCATAGCTTGATTTAAAGTTTGTGACTATTCAGTGCTTATCTGTGGTGGAATAGAAGCAAAGTATGAAAGTTGTGCACAATATTTAATTGATTTAGTGATTGGGAGTCACTAAGGTATATACTATTTGAACACTTAATAATTATGAGGAGTTGGTAGTGAAACTATATGATTATTAATAATAACCTCTAAGCTAGAGTGAATCTTGATAAAAATAAAAATAAAGGAAAGCTAAAGAAGAAAGAAACATGATTGTAGGTTTTCATATCAAATATTATGACAAAATTCCAATTACTTTGAGCACATTTGAACCAATTTAGCATTTAGCACAAATTAACAACCCTATGACAAAGAATGTAACTCAAACAGTAATAATCATTCAAATTCAAGATAACTCCCTATAATTGAGAGATATCATAGACATTTAACAAAAACAATCAGACAATCTTTTCAAAATTCCTTAGTTGTAATAAAATGCTCCTAGTATTAATTACTCAAAAACTCTCTCTTTACAAATGGTAACCATATACCTATTTATAAGAAATATAGGTGGTTAACTGATTAACTTTAAAAAATATTTGGATGTGGATAAAGATAGCTATCCTTGATACAAAGCTACAATGCGACAAAAAACATGCCAACTTGACAAAAAAGAGTATATGCTACCAGACTAGCATATACTTTACAACAAGAATATTCCTTTAGGAATTCCATTGGTGGGTCCTTTCAATTAACTATACACCTTTCTAAAAGACTTTGAGCTTGACACACCATTGGATCAAATCCAATAAACAAGCGTAAAGTGTTAGATCTAAAAAAATGCATGAACTTTAAGCTAAAACCTGATCATGCATAAAATTTCCCTCTAAACTTTCCAGTGAATGTTTGAATTCAAACCGCTAGGGTTTATTGTTTGGGAATCCTAACTTCTTTCATGAAGCCTATAATTAATAACCTTTAAGATGATTTTTAGCAACATCAAAAAAATGATCAAATAATTTTTCACACTTATTCCAGGATATAGAAGTTTGAAAAACAATCACATGGGTCCCCTTTCTAAAAAAATATGGGGGAGTGTTGGTCTCAACAAATAGTGACTCACAAGGGAAACATAGCAATATGTTGAAACAAGGTGCTATGATTTAAACTTGTACATGAATTTTATATCTCTTTTTGGATATATAGTCTCTCCTAAATCAACTTTCAATTGAAACAAGTTCCTTATGTATAAAATTTAAACTTAGATATTAAAATATAAACATTTAGTCTATGCTTTGATTCCACTTATAGTTTGTCATGAATTTCAAGAAATAACATCTAGGTTCATACCCTTTTGGTCCATTACACTTAACTTTGAGTGATTTAGATATTCTTTAAGAATAATAACTCTTAATTTTAGGGAGGCTTGGGCATTGCTCTACTACTAGCCAGGTGTCTATAGTGCCAATAGAGATACATTTGGTTCCACTCAAGGTCTTGCTCCACTACCAACCAGGCATACATAGCCCTGATGGAGATTACCTGAATCAACTTTGCTTCTATTTCCATATATTTTGTAATGAGATATTTTTGAGGTCCTTTTGTAAAGGATGGAAACCAATATAGCCTAGTTTTAAATATTTGGTTAAATTCTCTAGCATTAAGATACTCTCCCCTTTAATTAAAACTTTAGTCCATGACAAGGATGTGTTTTAAGTGTAAGCATGAATATGAGTTAATAAACTAAATTCACATTGTATACATATGATTCTTCTTAAAACCAAGTTTTGATGAAGAATAAGGTTTAAATCATTATAAGACAATAAATTCCTATACCAATTTATACCAATACCCCTAGTTACTTAATACTAATTTATTTCCAACCATGGTCACCTTTGTAAGATTTATATCTACACTTTTGAGCAATTCCAAACCAATAACTAATAATAACATGAAAATTTACCACAACCAAGGAACACCACCAAGAAAGAAGAAGAGAAAAAATGCAAACAAAAAATATATACATAAACCCAGCAAGGAAGTAAAAACAAAGCAAAAATGAGAACTAACTAGCCTACCTATTCTAATTTTTGCAATCTTACACATTTATTCCTTGAAGACCTCTGGTGGGGCAGCAACAAAGTAATGTTTGAGATATTATCCATTAGTAGGTAATGTGAACTCCACTCCTTAGAGATCTTTCAACCTGAAAGTATTGTTGCCCAAGATTTCTACAATTTGGTAAGGACCAATCCATAAAGGAGTGAATTTACTATGTTTACCTTTGGGTTATGATGCCTTGTCCCAAAGAAGGACCAGATCTCCCTGTCTAAATACCTTCACTTTGGATCTCTTATCAAACCATATTTTCACTATTGATTTGTGTTTACTAAAGTCTATAAATTCTTTTTCTCTAGCATCTTACATTTGAATAATGTCTAACAACTGAGAATTAACAAGTTCCTAACTATCTTCTATGTATTCCTGCATGAATGTGAATGTAGGAAACTTCAAAGTGAAGGGAAAGATGGGATCCTAACCATATACCCAAAAAAATGGTGAAGATTTTAGAGCTTGTTTGATCCTAATTCAATCTACCCATAATGTAAACTTAAGAAGTGTATGCCATGTTCTAAAAGCTTCACCAAGGAAGAAAAAACAAAGCAAGAATGAGAACTGACTAGCCTACCTATTCTAATTTTTGCAATCTTACACATTTATTCCATGAAGACCTTTGGTGGGGTAAAAACAATTTAATGTTTGAGATATTGTCCATTAGTAGGTAATGTGAACTCCACTCCTTAGAGATCTTTCAACCTAAAATTATTGTTGCCCAAGATTTCTATAATTTGGTAAGGACCAATCCATAAAGGAGTGAATTTACTATGTTTACCTTTGGGTTCTGATGTCTTGTCCCAAAGAAAGACCAGATCTCCCTATCTAAATACCTTCATCTTGGATCTCTTATCAAACCATATTTTCACTGTTGATTGGTGTTTACTAAAGTCTATAAATTCTTTTTCTCTAGCATCTTACATTTGAATAATGTCTAATAACTGAGAATTAACAAGTTCTTAATTGTCTTCCATGTATTCCTGCATGAATGTGAACATAGGAAACTTCAAAGTGATTGGAAAGATGGGATCCTAACCATATACCAAAAAAAATGGTGAAGCTTTTAGAGCTTGTTTGATCCTAATTCGATCTACCCATAATGTAAACTTAAGAAGTGTATGCCATGTTCTAAGTTTATCTTCAATAGATTTCTTGATAGCTTTCATTAGATTTTTGTTTGTGGATTTAGAAACACCATTTCCTTGAGGATATTTATTATAAGAAAACTTGAGTGTGATGCCTTGGTCATAAGCTCATTTCATCATTTCAATATAAATGAATGCAAATCCATTATCACAAACCAACTAAACTTGGTTTCTAAATCTAGTACAAATATTTTCTTCTAGGAAATTGATTACTGCCTCTATTCTACATTTCTTAGTGGCTACTACCTTAGTCCACCTGGTACAATAATCCATAGTACTTAGGACAAACTTATGACCTTCAGAATAATTGGGGTTTTTTACTCCAACAAAGTCTAAGCCCCATTGTGAAAAAGGTATATCTACCATCATAGGTTGTAAAATCATGGCTGCCTTTGGTTCATTTGTGCTAAAGATTTGGCATGAATGACAATCCCTCACATTCCTATAAGCATCTTTGAAGAATGTGGGCCAATAATACCCAGCCCTGAGAATCTTATGAGGTGTGGTTCTTCCTGAAGGGTGTCCACTTCCTAATTTTTCATGAAAGGTAGTCATAATCCAAGCTACTTCTTCTTTAGACACACCTCAAATAAATTTCCTCCTATACAATACTCCATTCTTGATGAGGTAATGAGTTTTTTTAATCATTAAGGCTCTCTTTTGTTTTGTTATAAATCCTAGGGGACAAACACCATTGACAAGTAAATGGATAATAGAGTTATACCACTCATTAGGTTGAAAGTTTTATTGATCTACTTGTATGATATGAACCTTTAGGTCAATACTAGTGATCATCTAAACTAGACATTAATGTTTCACTAATTTAGCAATTGTCATATTTATATCATATTATTGTATAATTTCCATCCATTTGCCTCTTCTTTTCTAAGCTCATTTTGACTCAACATAAGTTTTGTAGCTGGATTATGTAGTATAACATGTACCTTATCTCTAAAGAGGTAATGTCTAAACTTTTTTAATGCCTTTAATTATGCATAATATTTCTTATCAATCATAGAATAATTCACTTCTACATTTTTTAAGTTGATGCTCATGAAAGCTGTAGGATGATCATTCCCATCAACCTTTTGAGTTAACACTACATCCATAGTATGCTTAGAAGCAAACAAATATAGATAGAAATCCTTTGAAAAATTAGGACTTAAAAGGAATGGAGCTTTAGTAATTTCCTTCTTAATATCAGAGAAGGATTTCTTGGATTCTTAATTCCAATAAATTATGGCATCTTTCTTAAGCATGTCATTCAAAGGTTTAACAATCTCAATGAAGCTTGAAATTAACTTTCTCAAAAAATTAATATTGCCAAAGAATGACTTAAGTTCTTTTCAGCTATTAGGCATCCTAATTTTAGAAATGGCCTCTATTCTATTAGGATCCATATAGATTTCATCTTTGGTAATGACATGTCCCAACAATTTTCCCTTAGTGACATAGAATATGCTTTTCTTGGGGTTGAGAGATACACCATACCTCCGGCATCTATCAAATACTTGTCTCAAATGTATGAAGTGATCTTCTCTATTTTTGGAAAATATTGTAAGATGATCCATATATATGATGATAAACTTGCCCACTAAACCTTGGAAAGCATGGTCCATGGAACTTTAAAAAGTTTACCCTACATTAATTAATCCAAAAGACATTCTCTTGTAAGCATATGTTCCCCATTTAGTAGTAAAAGCTATTTTCATCCTATCCTCTAGAGAAACAATCACCTAGTTATACCAAGAAAATCCATCCAAAAAGGACATCATGGAAGATTATAAAATAATTTAAATAACTTGGTCCAAAGAAGGTAAAGGATAATTATCCTTTTCAGATGTTCTATTCAGATTTATAAAATCTATGCATAATCTTATTTCTCCATTCTTTTTTCTGACTGGGACTAGGTTTACCACCCAAGTGGAATGTCCAATAGGAAAAACTACCCTTGCATCCAACAATGTCTTAACTTATTTAAAAATCATGGGTGCTAAAATAGGGTTAACTGGCCTTTACTTCTATCTAAAAGGTTTGAAACCTTTTTGAAGAGGTATGGTATGAGTAACGACCCTCAGGTCAAATATTTTCAAATCTTTATAAGACCAAGAAATTAAATCCTTGTATTTTGTAATCAACTCTCTGGCTTTTCTATTTTCCATTTCAGTGCAAGCCTTCCTTATATTCACCATTTGGGGTTGATCAAGTGAGCCAAGATTTGTTGCATAGTAATCCTTACCATTTACCTTGGGTTACTTAGGTGCTTCATAAGATTTTATCAAAATCAAATAGTATTTCCAATGAAATCATCCCTTTAGGTATCTTATTATCACTTAACTAGATGATTTTACCATTAAGCTCCTCCTCATGAGAAGTGTCATCAATCTCATCAATAATGTGAGCTTCAAAAGCCCAAAAATTATTTAAGAAATCTATGATTTGTTGATCATCATTGAAAACTTGGAAATGATTTATATTGTCAAGAATTAAAGGAAAAGGTATTACTCAATACTGATTCTTTGAGAATTATTATTAGGCATGAGGTTAGCTACGACTAAGGTAACTTCATCAACAGTTTTGTTTTCCTCTCTTGGAATAGCTAAGATGTTGAAAGCATCAAAATATTTGATCAAATCCCACACCTTATACTTATATCTCTTCAAGTAAGGAAATTTGCATTGGTTCTTACTTTTCACTTGGTTAACCACAAGTTCAAAGACTCTATAGGCAAGGAGTTCTTTAACTTTGTTTTTAATTGTGAACTATAATCCAAGTATGAGAGCCTCATACTTAACTAAATTATTGGTGCAAGGAAATTATAGCTTATAAGTTGCATGGTATTTCTTTTTTGAAGGATTCATTAATACAATACCAACACTTGATATTGATTTTCACCTAGCACCATCAATTTATAACTTTCACAAACCACAAATTTGAGAATAACTCTTAGAAACTAGTTCTTTTGTAATTTCCAAAGTGAAAATTCCCAAATCAAAATTCAAGAAATTTACCATTTCATTAACAACATTATATTTTATTATCATGTGTTTCATTTAAGGTTCCCTTTATACTCTTATTTTATTTGGCACACCTTTCCAAAGAAGCCATAATTATGAACAAGCAGTAGACATATAGCCATTTAAAGCTTTATTCCATTCTCTACTTAGAAGCAATCCATAAGCACTAGGCATTTCTACCACTTGGATATCAAAGAATCTGTGAACCGTTGGTTCACTAGCCAACTATATATGCACATTTAATAATTCTCATATAACCTTAACTCTATATTTATCTATTTGAGTGACTACCCTATCAGATTTGATTGGAATTAACTCAAGTTGTTCACATATCCCAGTAGGCATAATGTTGGTTGAGGCTCTTAAATCTAAAATACAATTATGAACATTTTTTCCATATATCCTAACTGTAAGTAAAAAAGGTGAGGACTCTGCTTTGATCATTTTTGTAATTACATTTGCACTATCATTCTTAGGGGGTTTCCCAAATTTTTTTTATAAAGATTCCAAGAGTAAGTCTCTTTATTCTATGATTTGAGTTATCTCATGTAGAGTGATATTAGATTTAATCTTTTTCATATATTCCAAAATGTTTTAGTCAGCTTTACTTGGAGGATCAATAGTTAATGTTAATTTATAAGAATTTTCTATAGGAGGTTTAGGATTATTCTTTGATATACTATCTGGAGGGGTCCCATAATTATTAGGAGGGGTAGAGGTAGTCAATGGTTGTTTTTTTCCCCTATTTATCATAGGATATGTCTTCAAAAATTGTTGGAATGCTTGAATTTCCTCAAGAATATTCTCAAGCTCATTATACTCTTAAAAAGGGAAATTACATGTTTATACCATATGCACTTAGTTAGATGGTTTAGATTCAAAAGAATTTGTATCAACCTCTTTACTTGGAACCATTTCAAATGTGTCAAGTTCTTGAAAAAATTTAAAAGCTTTACAAAACTCAATATAAGCAATCTCACCATGTTTGGAAGTAGCATGTACCCTAAAATAATCTGGTAAGGCAATATCAATGAGGTTTATATCCATATTATTTTTTCTAGAGAAAGACTCATTACCTTTGTTATTCTAGAAACTATCATTTTGAAACTTATTACTGGGTCTGTTAAATTTTTGGAAATTGAAGTTCCTTCCAGAATTGTCATTAGCATTACCAACTTGTTTTTGTAATTGCAGAAAATTGGTGTTAAGCTTTTGTACCATTTTCAATATAGATTCATTCTCATTTTTTTAACCTCAACATTTTGATTTTGGTTACTTTTAATGCCATTGATAGGCACTAAAGCCTTTCGATCATTGTCATGAAATCTATTGGTAACTTAATGGCTCAAGAAGCCTAGATTTTGATTAGGAGTATCATGAGTAGTAGGTAATACATTCAAAGTAAGAAAATGGTTTAATGCTAGAGTATTTTGGTTATTACTTGGGAAAAGGTTTAATACAGGCAATTGAGGATTAACATTTGGGATAGAATAAGCGATCTACCCTTGGGGTTGCATTTGGTCACTAATAACCACTACTTCAGAATAGGCTTGAGCCAATGTGATGATAAGTGGAATAGTTCTCTTCAAAAACATAGAAGTCATGGGGTCAACAAAATCTTTATAAACCTCTAAATCTAAATCTTCATTAGGTTTATATGGATCCATGGTCTAGCTAAACATCTTTTAGAACCTAACATTAAATGAACTAATAGGTTCACTTGTATCTCTCTTAATAGTTGTGAATTGATGATAAATGACACAAGATCCTATGATCTTCCCAAATTGATCAATGAAAATAGTGTCAAAATTATTTAGTGAAATAATATAATTGTCAGGTAGATTGAGGAACCATTCATATGCAACATCTTTAAATTTAAATGGGAACAACCTACATACTACATCTTCATCAATAACATTAAACAATCTTAATGTAGCTTTGAAATATTTAACATGTTCTTCAACAGTCATAATACCAGTTGGACTAAATATTGGTAGATATTTTTATAGATTACATGGTAAATCATGAACCACACCTATTATATTGATAAGGGAACTTCCAAGCCATGGCATGTTTAGATGAAGATCAAGCACAAGAATCCCTAACAAAGGTGACGATGTAGATATTTAGAATACCTACGCTTACCTCTATCTTTCCTAGTCCTATTAATTTCTAGTTTGAGCAAGGGTTCTCGAGTCTCTGAATGTGATTTGGTCCTAATCCTTGGTAATTCTAGCTTGAATACTAAAGATCATATTTTAAAACATGGTGTAACACATTAATTTCCAAAGAATGATAATTAATATGTACACTAAGCTTAATTTTCAAAAAAATACTTAATAAGAGGACAAAGGACATCAATCTTGAACTAAACAAGTTCAAAGATACATTGAATTGTGTAAAGATGACCAATCTTTACAACTTGTGACTCAAATAAACTTCTTATTATCAAATAATTGTCAATTTTGAGAAAAATAAGTTGTCTTAACTATCAAATACTAATAAATTTTTGAAAATAAAAGCTATATTTATGTAAAGGTTACCAATATTTACATAATTTATGTTAAATGAAATGTAATTGGGTAAAATGTAGATAATTCTGACCCAATACACTTCTAAACATATTGAGCATATTTAAAGAGGCCCTCTTTCTAGCACTTGTGGAGCTTCTCCTATTGATGCTTCTAATTATACCACATGTGCTCTTAGTGTTGAAGAACACTTCTCATTTTAGGATTTTGAGAATCCATGGCATGATTTGAAGTTTGTGACTATTCGTGATTATCTATGGTGGAATAGAAGCAAATTATAAAAACTATCCACAATATTTATTTGATTTATTGATTGGGAGCCACCAGGGTCTATAGTATTTGAACACTTAATAAAGGATTTGGTAGTTAAAATAAATGATTATTAACATTAACCTCTAAGCTAGAGTGAATCTTGATTAAAAAAAAGATAGGTAAAGAAGAAATAAACATGATTATAGGTTTTCATCTCAAATATTATGACAAAATTCAAATTACTTTGAGCACATTTGAACCAATTTATGCTATAAAACAACATAAGATCAAATTATATCACAAATCAAGCAAAATTCAAAGGAAAAATATGAATCATAAGTAAGAACCAAATTTACTTTAAAGGTTTGATATTATGATATGGATAACCTAAGTACATCCAAATACATAGCAAATAAAACAAAGTATATTTGAGATCTTTACAGTCAATTTAGCATTTATCACAAATTAACAACCCTATGACAAAGAATGTAACTCAAAAATAAGAATCATTCAAATTAAAGATAACTCCCTATAATTGAGAGATAGCATAGAAATTTAACAAAAACAATCAAATAATCTTCTCAAAATTCCTTAGTTGTATTAAATGCTCCTAGTATCAATTGTTCAAAAAATCTCTTTACAAATGGTAACCATCTACGTATTTATAGGAAACATAGGTGTTTAACTGATTAACTTTCAAAAATATCTAGATGTGGATAAGGATATCTATCCTTGATACAAAGCTACAATGCGATAAAAAAACATGCCAACTTGAAAAGAAAGAGTATATGCTAATAGACTAGCATATACTTTCCAACAAGAATATTCCTTTAGGAATTACATTGGTGGGTCCTTTGAATTAACTATATGCCTTTCTAAAAGACTTTGAGCTTGACACGCCATTGGATCAAATCCAATGAACAAGCGTAAAGTGTTAGAT
This sequence comes from Torreya grandis, assembly GCA_037957365.1. Taxonomy (NCBI): domain Eukaryota; kingdom Viridiplantae; phylum Streptophyta; class Pinopsida; order Cupressales; family Taxaceae; genus Torreya; species Torreya grandis. Next base: position 181,027 of record JARHVA010004823.1, on the reverse strand, counting down.
CTACAAAAGTGCATGAAATTTAAGCTAAAACCTGATCATGCATAAAATTTCCCTCTAAACTTTCCTATGAATGTTTAAATTCAAATTGCTAGGGTTTATTGTTTGGGAATCCTAACTTATTTCATGGAACATATAATTAATAACCTTTAAGATGATTTTTAGCAACATCAAAAACATGATCAAAACATCTTTCACACTTATTCTAAGATATAAAAGTTTAGGAAATAATCACATGGGTCCCCTTTCCAAAAAAAGATGGGGGAAGTGTTGGTCTCAACATATGGTGACTCACAAGGGAAACATAGGAATATGTTAGAACACAAAGCTCTGGTTTAAACTTGTACATGAGTTTTATATCCCTTTTTAGATATATTCTCTCTCCTGAATCAACTTTTGGTTGAAAAAAGTTCTTTATGTATAAATTTTAAACTTAGATATTAAAACATAAACATGCAATGTGTGCTTTGATTCCACTTACTGTTTGTCATGAATTTCTAGAAACAATGTCTAGGTTCATATCCTTTTGGTCTATTACACTTAACTTTGAGCACTTTAGATATTCTTTAAGAACAATAAATATTAATTTAGGAGAGGCTTGGACATTACTATACTAACATCCAAGTTTCTATAGCCCTGACATAGATTCTTTTGGTTCCACTCAAGGTCTTGCTCCACTACTAGCCAGGCATTCATAGCCCTAATGGATATTACCTAAATCACCTTTGCTTCTATTTCCATAGATTTTATAATGAGATTTTTTTTTAGGTCCTTTTACAAAGGTTAGAAGCCAATATATCTTAGTTTTAAATATTTGGTTAAATGCTTTAGCATTAGGATACTCTCCCCTTTAATTGAAACTTTAGTCCATGGCAATGATGTGTTTTAAGTGTAAGCATGAATATGAGTTAATAAATTGAATTCACATTGTATACATATGATTCTTCTTAAAACCAAGTTTTGATTTAGAATAAGGTTTAAATCCTTGTAGGATAATAAATTCCTATACCAATTTATACCAATATCCCTGGTTGCTTCATATTACTTTATTGCCAGCCATGGTCACCTTTGTAAGATTTATATCTACACTTTTGAGCAATTCCAAACCAAAAAATAATATGAGACTTTACCACAACCAAGGAACACCACCAAGAAAGAAGAAGAGAAATAAAATGCAAACAAAACAAATATACACAAACCCAACAAGGAATAAAAAATAAAGCAAGAAAGATAATTGACTAGCCTACCTAATCTAATTTTAACAATCTTACACATTTATTCCATGAAGACCTCTAGTAGGGCAGCAATAAAGTAATGTTTGAGATTTTTTCCATTATTAGGTAATGTAAAATTTTCTCCTTAAAGATCTTTCAACCTAAAAGTATTATTGCCCAATATTTATGCAATTTGGTAAGGACCAATCCATAAATGAGTGAATTTACTATGTTTGCCTTTGGGTTCTGATGCCTTGTCCCAAAGAAGGACTAGATCTCCCTATCTAAATAGCTTCACTTTGGATATCTTATCAAACCATCTTTTCATGATTTATTGGTGTCTACTAGAGTCTATAATTTTTTTTCTCTAGCATCTTACATTTGAATAATGTCTAACAACTGAGAATTAACAAGTTCCTAACTGTCTTCCATATATTATTGCATGAATGTGAATGTAGGTAACTTCAAAGTGATGGGAAAGATGGGCTCTTAACCATATACAAACAAAAATGGTAAAGCTTTTAGAGCTTGTTTGATCCTAATTTGATCTACCCATAATGTAAACTTAAGAAGTTTATGTCATGTTCTAGGTTTATCTTTATTATATTTCTTGATAGCTTTCATCAGATTTTTATTTATGGATTCAGAAACACCATTTCCTTGAGGATATTGATTAGAAGAAAACTTGAGTGTAGTTCCTTGGTCATAATCCCATTTCATCATTTCAATAAAAATGAATGTAGATCCATTGTCACAAACCAAATAAACTTGGTTTCCAAATCTAGTACAAATATTTCCTTCTAGGAAATTAATCACTTCCTCTATTTTGCATTACTTAGTAGCTACTACCTTAGTCCACCTAGTACAATAATCAATAGTAGTCAGGACACACTTATGTCCTTCATAATAATTGGGGTTTTCTACTCCAACAAAGTCTAATCCCCATTATGCAAAAGGTTTATCTACCATCATAGGTTGTAAAGGAATGGCTGCCTTTGGATCTATTGTGATAAAAATTTGGCATGAATGACACTCCCTCACATGATTATAAGCATATTTGAAGAGTGTTGGACAATAATACCAATCCCTAAAAATATTATGAGTTGTGGTTCTTTTTGAAGGGTGTCCACTTCCTAATTTTTCATGAAAAGTAGTCGTAATCCAAGTTGCTTCTACTTTGGACACATACCTCAAATAAATTCCCTCAACCTTCTTCCTATACAACACTCCATTCTTGATGAGGCAATGAATTTTTTTTTACCTTTAAGGATCTCTTTTTTATCTTATAAGTCCTAGGGGACAAACACCATTGACAAGTAAATGGATAATAGAGTCATACCACTCATTAGGTTGAAAGTTTTGTTGATCTACTTGCATGATATAAACCTTTGGGTCAATAATAGTGATCATATAAAATAGACCCTGACATATCACTAATTTGGAAATTGTCATCTCTATATCATATTCTTGTAGAATTACCATCCATTCGCCTCTTCTTTCTCTAAGCTCATTCTGACTCAACATAAGTTTTATATTTGTATTAGGTAGTATAACATGTACCTTATTTCTAAGGAGGTAATGTCTAAATTTTTTTATTGCCTTTACTAATGCATAAGCTTGCTTATCAATCATAGAATAATTTAATTCTATATTTTTTAATTTGGTGCTCAAGAAAGCTGTAGGATGATCATTCCCATCAACCTTTTGAGTTAACACTAAAACTATAGTATGCTCAGAAGTAAACAAATATAGATAGAAATCCTTTGAAAAATCAAGAATTATGAGGAATGGAGCTTTAATAATTGTCTTCTTAATATCAGTTAAGGCCTTCTTAGATTCTTGATTCCAAGAAATTATGGCATCTTTCTTAAGCATGCCATTCAAAGGTTTAACAATCTTAGTGAAGCTAGAAATAATCTTCCTCACAAAATTAATCTTGCCAAAGAATGACTTAAGTTCTTTTTGGTTGTTAGGCATCCCAATTTTAGAAATGGTCTCTATTCTATCAGGATCCATAGAGATTTCATCTTTGGTAATGGCATGTCCCAACATTTTTCCCTTAGTGACACAAATATGCTTTTCTTGGGGTTAAGAGATACACCATACCTCTGACATCTATCAAATACTTGTCTCAAATGTATGAAGTGATCTTCTCTATTTTTTCAAAATATTGTAAGATGATCCATATATATGATGATAAACTTGCCCACTAAACCTTGGAAAGCATGGTCCATGGCCCTTTGAAAATTTTACCCTATGTTAATTAATCCAAAAGACATTGTCTTGTAAGTGTATGTTCCCCATTTAGAAGTAAAAGATATTTTCATCCTATCCTTTGGAAGAACAACACCTAGTTATACCCATAAAATCCATCCAAAATGGACATCATGGAAGATCCTAAAATAATTTGGATAACTTGGTTTAGAGAAGCAAAAGATAATTATCATTTTCAGATGCTCTATTTAGATTTCTAAAATCTATGTATAATCTTATTTATTCATTCTTTTTTTTCACTGGGACTAGGTTTGCCACCCAAGTGGAATGTGTAATAGGAAAAACTATCCTTGCATCCAACATATTCTTAACTTCTTTAAAAATCATGGGTTCTAAAATAGGGTTAACTGGCCTTTGCTTCTATCTAAAAGGTTTGAAACCTTCTGGAAGAGGTATGGTATGAGTAATGACCCTCACGTCAAATATTTTCAAATATTCATAAGACCAAGCAATTACATCCTTATATTTTGTAATCAACTCTCTAGATATTCTATTTTCCATTTCAGTGCAAACCTTCCTTATATTCACCATTTGGGGCTGATCAAGTGAGCCAAGATTTGTTGCATAATAATCCTTACCATTTACCTTGGGTTACTTAGGTGCTTCAATTTTTTTGTCAAAATCAAATAGTATATCCAATTAAATCATCCATTTAGGTATCTTATTATCACTTAATTGGATGATTTTACCATTAATTTCCTCCTCATGAGAAGTGTCATCAATCTCATCAATAATGTGAGCTTCAAATGCCCCAAAATTAGTTAAGAAATCGATGATTTGTAGATCATCATTGAAAACTTGAAAATGATTTATATTGTCAAGAATTAAAGGAAAAGGTATTAACTCAATACTGATGATTTGAGAATTATTATTAGGTATGAGGTTACTTGTAGTAAAATAAATCTCATCAACAGTTTTGTTTTCCACTCTTGGAATAACTAAGATGTTGAAAGCATCAAAAGATTCGATCAAATCCGACACCCTAAAATTATATCTCTTTAAGTAAGATAATTTACATTGGTACATACTTTTCACTTGGTTAACCACAAGTTTAGAGTCTCCATAGAGAAGGAGTTCTTTAATTTTGTGTTTAATGGTGAACTGCAATCCACGTATGAGAGCCTCATACTCAGCTAAATTATTAGTGTAAGGAAATTGTAACTTATAAGCCACATGGTATTGCTTTTTTTAAGGATTCATCAATACAATACCAGCTCTTGATCCTAGTTTTCATTTGGCACCATCAATGTATAACTTTCATAAACCACACATTCGAGAAGAACTCTTAGAAATTGGTTCTTTTGTAATTTTTAAAGAGAAAACTCCCAAATCAAAATCCAAGAAATTTACCCTTTCATTAACAACATTATATTTTGTTATCATGTGTTTCATTTGAGGTTCCCTTTCTACTCTTATTTGATTTGGCACGCCTTTCCAAGAAAGTTGTAAGTGTGAAAAATTAGTAGACATATATCCATTTAAAGCTTTCGTCTATTATTTACTTAAAATAAATCCATAAGCACTAGGCATTTCTACCACGTGGATATTAATGATTTGTTGAACCCTTGGTTCACTAACCAACTACATATGCACAATTATTAATTATCCTACAACCTTAACTCTAGATTTATCAAACTGAGTGGCTACCCTATCAAATTTTATTGGAATTGACCCAAGTTGTTAACATATCCCAACAGGCATAATGTTGGTTAAGGCACCTAAATCTGAAAGAAAACTATGAACATTTTTTCCATATATCCTAACTGTAAGTAAAAAAGATGGGGAATCTGCTTTGATCATTTATGTAATTACATTTGCACTATCATTCTTAGGGGGTTTCCCAATTTTGTTTGACAAAGATTCCAAGAGTAAGTCTCTTTGTTCTGTGATTTGAGTTAGCTTGTGTAGAGTGATATTATCTTTAATATTTTTCATATCTTCCATAATGTTGTAGTGAAATTTGCTTGGAGGATCAATAGTTAACATTAATTTAGAGTAATTTCCTCTAAGAGGTTGAGGATTATTCTTTGATATATTGTCTGAATGGGTCCCATAATTGTTAGGAGGGGTAGCGGTAGTCAATGGTTATTTTTGTTCCCTATTTCTCAGAGGATATGTCTTTAAAAATTGTTAGAATGTTTGAATTTCCTAAAGAATATTCTTAGGCTCATTATCCTCTTAAAAAGGGAAATTACATGTTTCTACCATATGCACTTGGTCAGATGGTTTAAATTTAGAAGAATTTGTACTAACATCTTTATTTGGAACCACTTCAAATGTGTCAAGTTCTTCTTGAAAAGATTCAAAAGCTTTAGAAAACTAAATATAATCAATCTCACCATGTTTGGAAGTAGCATATACCCTACAATAATCTGGTAAAGCAATATCAGTGAGGTTGATATCCATATTCTTTTACTAGGGAAAGACTCATTAGCTTTGTTATTGTAGAAACTATCATTCTAAAACCTATTCCCAGGTCTATTGAATTTTTGGAAAGTGAATTTCCTTCCAGAATTATCATTAGCATTACCAACTTGTTTTTACAATTGCAAAAAATTAGTGATAAGATTTTGTACCATTTTCAATATAGATTAATTCTCATTTTTTAGAACATTAGCATTTTGATTTTGTTTACTTTTAATTCTATTGACAAGAACTAAAGCCTTCTGATCATTGTCATGAAATCCATTAGTAACTTGATGGTGAAATAAGCCTAGACCTTGATTAGGAATAACATGACTAGTAGATAATACATTCAAAGTAGGAAACTAGTTTAATGCTAGATTATTTTGGTTATTATTTGGGAAAAGGTTTAATGCAGGCATTTGAGGATTAACATTTGGGATATAATAAGCCATCTATCCTTGGGGTAGCATTTGGTCACTAATAACCACTACTTCATAATAGGCTTGAGCCAATGTGATGAAAATTTGAATAGCTCTCTTCAAAATCCTAGAAGTCATGGGGTCAACAACATCTTTATAAACCTCCAAAACTAAAGCTTCATTAGGTTTATATGGATCCATGGTCTAACTAAACATATTTTAGAACCTGACATTAAATGAACTAATAGGTTCACTTGTATCTCTTTTAATAGTTGTATTTTGATGATAAATGACACAAGGGCTTATGATCTTTACAAATTGATCAATGAAAATAGTGTCAAAATTATTCCAATATAATTGTCAGGTAGATTGAGGAACCATTCATATGAAACATATTTAAATGTAAATTGGAACAACCTACATGCTACATCATAAATAACATTCAACAATCTTAATGTATCTTTGAAATATTTAACATGTTCTTCAATAGTCGTAATACCAATTGGACTAAATATTGGTAAATATTTTTCTAGATTACGTGGTAAATCATGAACTACACCTAGTATGTTGATAAGGGAACTTCTAAGCCATGCCATGTTTGGATGAAGATAAAGCACATGAATCCCTTATAAAGGTGATGATGCAGAGATTTAGAATACCTATGCTTACCTCTATCTTTCCTAGTCCTATGAATTATTAGTTTGAGCAAGGGTTCCCTAGTCTCTGAATGTGATCCGGTCCTAATCCTTGAGAATTCTAGCTTGAATACTAAGGATCCTATTTTAAAACATGGTGTAACACATTAAGTTACAAAGAATGACAAATAATATGTAAACTAAGCTTAATTTGAAAAAAAAATGTTAATAAGAGGATAAAAGACATCAATCTTCAACTAAACAAGTTCAAAGATATACTGAATTATGCAAAGATGACCAATCCTTACAACTTATGACTCAAATAAACTTTTTATTGTCAAAGAATTGTCAATTTTTAGAAAAATAAGTCATCCTAACTCCAAATACTAATAAATTTTTAAAAACAAAAGTTGAAGTTCCATAAAGGTTACCAATCTTTACACAATTTATGTTAAAAGAAACATAATTAGGTAAAATGTAGATCATTATGACCAATACACTTCTAAACATATTAAGCATATTTAAAGATGTCCTCCTTTTAGCACCAGTAGAGCTTCTCTTGTTGATTCTTCTAATTATACCACATGTGCTCTTAGTGTTGAAGAACACTTCTCATTTTAGGATTTTGAGAATCCATGGCATGATTTGAAGTTCGTGACTATTCAGTGATTATCTATGGTGGAATAGAAGCAAAGTATGAAAACTATCCATAATATTTATTTGATTTAGTGATTGGGAACCATTAGAGTCTATACTATTTGAACACTTAATAATTTTGAGGATTTGGTAGTTAAACTAAATGATTATTAACATTAACCTCTAAGATAGAGTGAATCTTGATAAAAATAAAAATAAAAGGAAAGGTAAAGAAGAAAGAAACATGATTACATGTTTTCATCTCAAATATTATGACAAAATTCCAATTACTTTGAGCACATTTGAACCAATTTATGTTATAAAACAACATAAGATCAAATTATATCACAAGTCAAGAAAAATTGAAAGGAAAAATATGAATCATAAGTAAGAACCAAATTTACTTTAAAGGTTTACTATTATGATCTGGATAACCTAAGTACATCCAAATACAGAAAAAATAAAATGAAGTATATTTGAGATATTTATAGTCAATTTAGCATTTAGCACAAATTAACAACCCTATGACAAAGAATGTAACTCAAACAATAAGAATCATTCAAAATCAAGATAACTCCCTATAATTGAGAGATAGCATAGACATTTAACAAAAATATTCAAACAATATTTTTAGAATTACTTAGTTGTATTAAATGCTCCTAGTATCAATTGCTCAAAAACTCTCTTTACAAATGGTAACCATCTACCTATTTATAGGAAACATAGGTGTTTAACCAATTAACTTAAAAAAATATGTATATGTGGATAAGGATAACTATCCTTGATACAAAGCTATAATGCGACAAAAAACATGCTAACTTGACAAAAAAGAGTATATGCTAATAGACTAACATATACTTTACAACAATAATATTCCTTTAGGAATTCCATTGGTGGGTCCTTTTAATTAACTATATGCCTTTCTAAAATACTTTGAGCTTGACACATAATTGGATAAAATCCATTGAATAAGTGTAAAGTGTTAGATCTACAAAAGTGCATGAACTTTAAGCTAAAACTTGATCATGCATAAAATTTCCCTCTAAACTTTCATGTGAATGTTTAAATTCAAACTATTAGGGTTTATTGTTTGGAAATCCTAACTTCTTACATGGAACCTACAATTAATAACCTTTAAGATGATTATTAGTAACATCAGAAACATGATCAAATAATATTTCACACTTATTCCAAGACATAGAAGTTTAGGAAACAATCACATGGGTCCCCTTTCCAAAAAAAGACGTGGGGTGTTGGTCTCAATAGGACCTCATTAGGCTTGGTGACCTAGGAGAGGGACTCTTTGAGGTAGAGAGGAGGAGGAGAAACAATGACATAGATAAGTCCATCGGGAATCATCCCTATAACATGATACCTAGCTATAGTGGAGGAGCTATGGTACTATGAGGCCATAGTTTTACCATAGTGTCCATAGGAGCCCTGATGGGGTGAGTATAGAGCCAACTTGGTAGGTAGTGCTAGTGTGGTGACACTAAGGCAATGGGTATCATATGTATCTAGACATATAGGGATAGTTGGGGGATTATTAGGTACAATAGGTGGTTAGGCACCAGGATCCAGTGGTGCTCTAGGAGGTAGTGGTACCCCTAAGGCATAAATATAGCTAGATTATGACATTTTATATATCATTTGGATTTTGGCCTATAAATTGATGTGATGAGATGTACATTTTGAGAGAGAGAGAGTGATAATTCTACCTAATTGTACACACTATTATGTTATTTGACTCAAAATTTATACATATGATCGTTGTTTATGCTCATGTTTATGGTTTGGAAATTATGGTGTGATGTTTATATTGCTTATGGATGATGCTTATGTTATGGAGGCTAGACACTAATATCGACTTAACTAGGCATTGAGATGGTTTTGATTCATGGTTATGATTATGACATGTCAAATTTTAATGAGTATATAATGCATTATGTTTAGACTTAGACATGTGGTGAAAAATGGTTGATTGCTTAAATGCTCATGGATGTTATGATATTATCATGCTTGGTCTAGTTATGCTTGTTTTAATGTTTAAGATAAAACACATGAGGTAAGATAATTAACAACACTAGATATGAGAAAAAATAATATAAGTAAGAGACAAATGTTATAATGAAAATATAAACTAGTCAAAAAGAGGTCACAATGCTCCTTTGTTGACAAGGACTAAAACAAAATCAAAATTAGACTAGATTAATGAACATAAGCCTTTCGAATGCTTTACATTAGCATTCATTAGTTGGTTAAAATATGTATTGACCACATAATGTCAAGTAAGCTCAAGAATCTTTTGCATATAGTGTAAATGGGAGATGGGTGAAAACAAAACCTTCTTGCGAGACTAGTATACCTCTTCTATAGGTGTCTAAAGAGTCATTATAAATAAGTCTATGTCAAATTATATGGATTGATTGATGTGGGAAGTCTAATTTTGAAATACAATTATGGCTTCCACCTTATTATGTTATTTAAGAGCTAATTTTAGCTTTCAAAAATAGTTTTTTTTGCTATGATTTTGATAATGGGTCTTTTGCTAATTGTTATATATGGGAAGCTGATCGATGAAAGAAGCTTCTATGAAATTGCCATACTTGTGAAAAAATGTTTTACTTAACCATAATTCAAGGGAATGGGCTAAGTTTATTTGTATTATTGAATTATTTTTTATATTTATCCTTCAAGGGAGAAGTCCACCTTATGTTTTGGCAATTTTGAACAAATTTTAAATAGCTATCCTTCAAGGGAGTAGTCTGTGAATGCTATGAATGACTCATGATTGCTAATGATAAGGGTTTTTAATTTAATTAATTTGATTTTATGAGACATATAATTTATTATGTAGGCTTAAGGGTTCACCTTTATGAAGGCAAAAATAAAATCACAAGAAGGTTGATAGGTTTAAAGAGGTTTAGGTGACAATGACCATGAAAATCTATCCTGTGAAGGCATGAAAAGAACCATGATAACCATGCCATAGGTAGAGATATGATACCCATTATTTAAGATAAGGATATGTCAGTGAATATTAATCACATGATTTGGTTATAATCGATTACCCCTAAACTAGGGAGATGGAATGTAGGTAGATAGCAAGGAATGAGCTTAAGTTAGACAAAGAGCTTGATCCTTCTTAACAAAAGAATGAATGTAGATGTGAAACATTGAGGGGCTTAGGTTTTGGGTGGCCTTCAAGAGAAGATAATTGGTAGGCTCTAGATCCATACTTATGGGTTATAATATAAGGTCTAAGCCAATTAAAAGAAAACTTACCCCACTTATTTTTTTCCGTATTAGTGACATGTTGATTTTCCTATACGATGAGATATCTGATATTGAATTCTTGGACTTTAAGGTGTTTTTTACAGGCATAATTGATGGGCTCTTAATATATGTGGAGATTGGTAAGGGATACTAAATTATTCTCATTGAGTAGCTCCAGTTGAGCTAAACGGTGCTGACGATAATCATCTTCATAAATGAACTCTTGCAAAGATATGTAAAGAGAGGGGATTTGAAATTGAAGAGGCAAGATGATCTCTACTCCAAACACAAAATAAAATGGTAGAGCACCCTTAGGGGTTATAATTAATAGTATGATATACATATAAGGCTAAGGGGATATGCAAATGATAATCTCGACTAGATGCATTGACAATTTTAGTTAGCATGTTATTAAAAATTTTATTAGAGGCCTTGGCTTATCCATTATCTTAAGGGTGATAGGGTGAGGATAAACTTAAATTAACACCAAATACATCATGTAAACCCTATACTTTCTTGTTCTTAAATAATTTACCATTGTCGATTATAATCTTAAGAGGAACACCAAAGTGGTAAATGAAATGATGGTTGATAAAGTTGATAACCTTTTGTGCTTTGGTTGAGACTAGAGGAATAACCTTGACCCATTTGGTAAAATAATTAGTTTTAATGATGATATAATGGTGTTTCTATGAGTAATGGGTATTAATTTCACTAATGAGGTCTAGACCCTATTATGAAAAGGGATATAAATCAATAGAAATTTGAAGACAATGGCTAGGTGCATGATACAAATTAGCATGTTGTTGTAAATTAACACACTTTTTCACATAATCACAATAGTCTTGTTTAAGGGTGGGCCAATAATATCCAAGGAAAAAGATGCACTTAGCTACAGTGAGGCCACTAAAGTGATCTCATAGATTCCATTATGTATTTTCTTGATAGCATGAGAGGCTTCATGACTGTGTAGGCAATAGAAGTAGAGGCCATCAAAGTCAAATTTATAAAATATCTTCCCATAATGGTATAGTGATAGGTGTTATGGATGAATTCTCTTCAAGCTTTCCTAGAGAGGCCAAAAATAATTATGCCAAGGTTAAGGTCATCAAAGGTCTATTGATACCAAAGGTCAGGTTGGGTCTCCTCCATAGTGAAAATAGTGGGAAAATCTAATTTGATATAGGAAGTCTAGGTGATTTTATCGATAAAAATAAATAACTTAAAATCTGAGGGTGTGGATAGTATCTAAGAGGCAAGGGAAGCCATGGTATTGGCAAAATTATTAGTACACCAAAGAGTTGACTAGATGCAGTAGTGTTTGAATGATGCTAAGAGTTTGTCAACTAGTTATTTGTACTACTAAAAAACATCATCCTGACACTGGTAAGAGCCATTGATTTGATTGACCATAATTTGGGAGTCACCAAATATGTTGAGTGTTTTAATTTCTAGGGCTTAGGAAGTTTAAAGGCCTATCACTAGGGATTCATATGGTACATTCAAAATCAAGCTTGAAGGGAAAATGAAGAGGTTCATTATCAAAGGGGATAAGGATGATACCTATTCCCCCACCACATCGGCACTTTGATCCATCAAATAAAATAGTGACTTGATAGGTAAAATCCACTTGAGAAAGGGCCATGATGGACTCATTAGGGAACTCAAGGGGAGGAGGTTGGCTATTTGCTAATGGTGCTTCAGCCAATTGGTCAAAAATGACTTTCCCTTTTATTGACTTTTAGTGAAGTAAATCAAGTTCAAAATATGCTAAGAGCCTGAGCCACTTGGCCATATGCTAGTTTTGGTATGGCTTAGAGTGCATGTAATTAAGTGGGTCAATGTTAGATATGACATAGGTTTTATGGTGAAGAAGGTAGTGGCAAAGTTTGGTGGCCATGAAGACTAAGGCCAAGAAAAGTTTCTCAGTATGGTTATACTAAGTCTTGTATTCTACAAGGTTACATCTAATGTAGTATATGACTCACTCTTTATTTTGTTTGTCTCAATGGGAAAGCATTGCCCCTAGGTAATGGTCAGTGGCAAAGATGTATAGGTAGAAAGGTTGGTCATCCTTGGGAAGCATAAGGATAGGTGGAGACAAAATGTACCTTTTGAGTGAATCAAAGGCATTTTGGTAGTCACTATTTCACTTGAAATATACACCCTTATTTATAAGGTGATGGAATGGTTGACATCGGTCTAAAAGCTGGGAGATAAAATGATGAATGGATTATAGCTTCCCCTCTATAGAGTTTATTGAGGTTGGTTGAAGGGAACATGTTGAGGATGGATTTGATTTTGGTGGGATTGACTTTGATTCCATGAAGAAAGATGATGAATCCAAAATTATTTCTTGATAAGACCCCAAAAATACACTTCTTGGTGTTAAGGTGGACATGGTAATGGATAAGGCAGTCAAATATGATCTTGAGAATATCCAAGTGATCTTTTTAGAGTTTGGATTTATTAATAAGGTTATCCATATAGTCCTCGATAATCTTATGGATGAGTTCATGAAAGATATAGGTCATGGCATGTTGGTAGGTTGCATCAGCATTCTTCAATCTGAAAGGCATGACCCTATAGAAAAAGGTTCCCCAAGGGGTGGTAAAGGAAATTTTATATTGATTTTTAGAAGCAATTAGGATCTAATTATACCAAAGAACCCATCTATTAGAGATAACATCTCATGGCTGACTATAAGATCAACTAGTTAGTTGATGCTCGATAGAATAAAGTCATCTTTGAGGCAATTAAGGTTAAGGTCATGAAAGTCCACACAAATGCATAGTCCCTTTATGGCTTTAGTGATAGGTGCAACATTTGAGACCCATTGGGGATAGTCAATGGGTTGAATAAAGTTGACAGATAAGAGACATTAAAGCTCTTCTTTGATGAGAAGGGCTATGCAAGGGTACATGAATCTACGCTTATATTTGATAGGCTTGGCATCATAGTTGGTACTATGTTATGGGTAGCAATGATAGGTTCAATTCTAGGCATGTCACTATAAGACTAAACAAAAGCTATGTTGCAGTCTTAAAGGAAGGATGTGAAGTCTTGAAGTTCCTCAATGTTTAAGGATTGGCTAAGTTTGAAAATGTAGGGGTTTTTAAAAGTGCCCAAGTTGATATCCATAGTGTATTTATTCAACACAATCAAGTTCTAGAGAGGAATGGATTTGTGGATGGAGTAATATGAGGTACCAAGGTAGGTGAGAATAGAATTAGAATCCTAACACTAAATAATGTAATGATAGGAGAATATTCTATTATCATCTTAGGATAGGTCAAATATATGGTTATAATCACCCCCTCATTTTGATAAGTCAGGGATCTTAGGATGATCATGTTGACCAAAAAAAAAATTAGGTGGGATGATATCATCATCCTCACATGCAAGTAGGGGAGAGGTTAGTGAGGAAGGGGTATCTTCCTCAACAATGGTGGAGGTAGGTGGTTTAGGTTGCTTATTTTTTGGTAGGATGAAACCAAGGCCATGTTTCTCATGAGGATTTTAAATTTAAATGGTGATCAGTTCATGTGGGACATGTTCATATCACCCAAGACCAAAGCCCTTTCCAAGTACATTGATGGAGGTATGTCTTGGTGAAGCTCAATTTATTTAGGTAAGAGAAACTAGTGGTAAATGGCCTAGGTAAAAGAGAGGTGGTAAGATCAATTGATTTATCAAGTACCCCATATATATATATATATATATATATATATATATATATATATATATATATATATAAAATGGTGGGGAGGTCTGAAGGGAATAACAGTCTCGACATTGGGGTCATAAGCTTGGCTAGTTGGTGATTTTCCCATACTCATGAGGAGTAGGGAAAGCATCAAGGGCTAAAAGGTGATACTCCCCTAGCAAAAGGTGATAGAACATTGATTCCAAAGGGTCTATGTTAGGGATTTAGTCCAAAGGGATAGAGGAACTAGTCAATGCCTCATCAGTAGATAGGGATATGATATCTACTTTGGTGGTTAAAGGTTGGGTTTTATTTATTGAGGGTGTGTTGGATGGGAGTATGAGGACATCATTGGGGTGATAGGTTATATTGCATGTTGATAAATGACTTAGGTAAACTTGGATGGTGATGACATAGATTTCATGCTCAAATTTAATACAATGGTAAAGGGTGGAGGGGACACAACCCATGGAGTGAATCTAGGGTTATCCTAATAAAATATTGTATTGGAATTCACCTTCTAAAACATAGAAAGTGTAGGGAGAATGTGATGTCCTAGATGGATATGGAGGATGATGGTTCCTAAGGTAGTATCCATGATATCATTGAATGATCAAAGGATGGCCAAAGATTTAAATGTGACATTGTCTAACAAGTTGATTTGGTTTTAGGCATGAGAGGAGATGATGTTAATGCTAGCTCCCCCATCAATCATGACCCATTTGATATAGGTTTGGTTGATGTAAGGAGTAATAAAGAGAGGTAGATCTAGATCCTTGAGATGGATGGAAGGTATTTCTAAATCCTTGAAGATAACAAGGTTAGAAATTTGGAGGGTACCGATAAAAGATGATAGAGGTTAAGGGTCTTTATGTTGGACCTCAATGGATTACAAAGCCTCTATTAGTGTTTCACAGTGATGGGGAGAAGTAGAGATAAAATTATACAAGATCATCTTCACTAGAGTTTAATGGAGTTGCTTGAGGATGACTCTCTTAGTGGATTCTAAGGGGTTAGATTGGGAGGCACCTAAAATAGAAACCTTAGGTTTGGTGAAAGATGGAGATGTATGGGTGTGGGTTGGATGTGAGGTTGAAGATGGATATGTCCATAGAATGGACACCTTAGCCTTCCCCTTATCCTTTTGCTATGATCTTATGACCACATTGATAGTATGGATAGAAGGTGAGGCTAAAGTAATAGATGGTTAGACTCATCTTCACTCTTAGGTGAGAGTGGAGGAGTATGTAAGTGTTGGGTAGGTATGGTTATCAATTGGATTGGGATGGGGCCCATGGGAGGTTAATATATTAATAGATCATACTTGTCATAAAGCTAATGGATAATAGTTTGGAGATATTTATAGTTTTATGTATCATGGTCAGGTGTCTTATGATAAGAACACATATGGTGGTCATTATACTAGACAGGTTTAGAAGCAAGAGGTTCAAAGGGTCTGATCAAAGGTAAGGCTAAACAAGAAGTCTACAATAACCTATGGAGAATAGTTGAGTAGGACTGGGATAAAGGAGGTAGGGGTGTAGTGGCCTTTTCTTTAATGGTTAAAGTAGGAGGTTATTTAGAGATAGGTTTGGTGGTAGGGTGGTGCACTTGGTTGATGACCTTAGTTTAGGCAAGGAGGTTGATGAGATAGAAGTGGAAGATCAAAAAGTAGGTAGCTTAGGTATTATTGGCATGGTGAAAAGAGGTGCATCAAAGAGAAAATACAAAGGTGTAACCAAAAGAAATGGTGGGGTTTTGGTAGAGGCAATTGGCTTCCTTCTCAAGGTAGAGTGATTAGGCCCCATAATAGAGGGCAAGGTTGAGGGAGGCAAAATTTGAGCCTTTTGGCCTTTATGTGGTTTTACCTCTTTGGTTTCTTTGGTTTGACATTTGGTTTCAAGTTCCAATGAAGCAAGCTCCACCTTTATAGGGGTGACTAAGGCTTGGTATGGGGAAGGTGCCAAGGTTCTTGATTCATTTGGTTAGATTAGTTTGAGAAGATGATTTAGTCACTTGGGGTTTAGGTGATTTAGATGGTTGAGGGATTATTAGATTGGTAAAAGTTGTTATTGGTTTGGTTGGTAGGGTAGAAGTTTCGATAGTGGAAGCGGTGGGTTAGTCTACTAAAGGTATGGTTTGAGGTTCTTTCTTGGTGATATAAGGTAGCCCTAATTATTTATATAAGGTGGTTTGATCCATGTTAGGGTTGGAGATAAATTCTATTTTTTTCACTATCCTAGAGAATGGTTTGTAGGTTGGTTTCATTCCCTAGATAGTGGACCTAAAAGATAAGACCCAAGGTAGAGACACAAGGATGGTAACCTCATCTTCTTCTTGAATCAAAAGATGCAAGGTTGAGATAGGTTATTCCTCAATGGGAGGAATAGACATGGGGGTTTCCTCTTTGGGAATGATTTTTAAAGGGAGAGTAAGTTGCTTAATAGTTAAAGGTAAAGATAGGTGGGGATGGTTGGTCATTATGATATATTAATTGAAAGAGAGGCTAGTAGATCCACTACCTCAATAAGTGGAGATGGAGAGGGTGGTGCTTCCTCAATGTGAGTGTTCAAAGGAAAGGAAGCCAAGTCCATTATCTTAATAGATGATAGAGGTGGAGGACCAAAATATTAGGTGCTAGGTGGTTTGGTAATGAGTGCATCATGGACCATGTTAATTATATGGGTATCATGAGAGCAATCAATGTTTTTTATCTCATTCTTGGTAAATCTTGGGGAAGGGATACTTGAATATATAAAAATCTTGATTCAATGGTGTATTTAGGTTATCTGATGTAAGCTCCCCCTTATCAATGAGGGATTAGACAAGGCTCTTGAAGGTATTGCAGCTACTAATGTCATGTCCTATTACCTAATAAAAGGCACACATATCATTCTCATTGAACCAACTAGGTGCAGGATGAAAGGCATCAAACTACTAAGGAGATTTGATAAGAGGAAGTTATATGATGTTGGATTTCAATAACTTCTCCAAGATGGAGGCATATGATTCTCTAAGTGGAGTGAATTGATTTTGGTTATTCCAATTTTGGTTCCTTGGGTTTTGCTTTGAGGAACTAGATGAATTTGGTTGGTTGATGGAAGGTGGAGGGGTGGCTTTAAGGACTACCACATTTATGGTTCCTTTACTCTTGGTATTGGTATTAGATTAGTTGGTTGACTTGGATGAAGGGGCCTCATTGGTTTTATAGGTTTAGTTCTTATTTTTGAGAGTTAGCTTTCCTTCATCAATGGATTAGTTATCTAATTTATGTACCATGGTAAAATATTCATCAAAGGTTTGGAAGCTTTAGACACGTAGTGTAGAGGAGATATCATTGACACATGCTCAAGCAAGGAATTCTATGAGTTTGGGTTGAGGTAGGGAGAAGGAGAGTTGGTTAATTGGGATCCTCTAATGAGCCAAAAAATTAGAAATGGATTCATCCTCAAAATTTTAAATAGATTAGAGGTTGGTGATATAAAATTTCTTGGAGATATTGATCGAGAAGTGGTCCAAGAAGGTTTGATCTAGTTGTGTGAAGGAGAAAAGGGAGTGATTGGGTATGTCACTATACCAATATAATGTCAGACTATCTAGAGACATGGGGAAGGTATGGAGAAGAAGGAAATCATCATAAGTGATGAGATAAAAATCATGCCTAACTGTCTTAAGGTGTAATTGGGGATCCTCCTTACTCTAAAAGTTAGAGAATTTGGGAAGTTCCCATTGGGGAGGATATGGCCTAATAGTTATAGAGGGTGTTAAGCATGAGATATGCTAAGAGGGGGGGGGGTGAATCATTATATTATATATCTTATAAATCTTTCCTTTAACCAAATTCCATTTAATAAAACATTCAAGATATGCAATAAAACTCAAACAATAAACATCCACACAAGGTAGAGAGAGACACTAGATATAACATGGAAACCCAATGTGGGAAAAACCATGGAGAATCAATCTCAAATATATTCATGCGAACAACCCCACAGGAGCACCATACCCCTTTTCCAAGTACAAACCTCAGCTACAATTCATGAGCACCAAACCACAGGAGCTTCAAACCCCTTTGCCGAGCACCAACCCAGCACCTATTCATGAGCACTAGCTCCTTTGCCAAACACCAACTCAGCAACAATTCATGAGCACCAACCCATAAGAGCACCAACCCCTTTGTGTATACCACACACCTATCTCTCAATGTTGCTATCTCAACAATTGATAGATCAATACAACATCTCCTTCCTCTCTCTCACCTTTGCTCTTCTAAGCTAGATATAACAAATACAAATCATATTCATCTCTCACAATTGCTCTTCTAAGCTAGATATTACAATATCAAAATCAACCTCACACTCACTTATTACAAATGGCTACTCAAGCCTTTATTTATAGCTTTCTAAATGACCTTTGGCCTTCCCCCTTCGTGACCTTTCAATCCTCATGGAAAATGGTCCCTCTTGTCATCCAAGTAACCTGCCGCATCTACATCTACAAACCCATGTAGAAAATAACTTGACCCTGCATAGCATGTCAACCTGCTGTTGGTCCCTCTCAGATACCTAAGAATCCATTGAACTGCCCTCCAGTGATTCTTTCCCAGATTGGCTCCAAACTTGCTGACAACTCCCACTGCTTGGGAAAACTCAAGTCTAGTACATACCATGTACTTAACCTCATTATGTGAATCAGGACACTGTTCATAAAACTGTCCAACCATCAGCATGCTAACCAGTTTCACACAATCATCTGGAGACAAAATCAACTTGTGACCTTCCATGTCTCTAAAACACACTCATGCCAAAGAATCTTGTTGCTCCCAGATTCCTCATGACACACCTCTAAACTAACTTTACCTTTAGTTCAGCAACTCCCTGCATATGTGACTCTGCAACAAGCACAACATATAGTAATAGGATAATGTAGCTAATATTATCCAACATGGTAAAGAGAAACACAATGGTCAAACCTCCATTGTCTTATAGCTTACTCAAGACCATATGCCATGGTCTTCTATCTCATGTGTCCATTCCCGCTCTTCTTTATCCTAAAAATCCATTCGTCTCTCAGTGATTTCTTCCATCTAACAACTCCACCAAAAAATCCCATTTGGTTCTTCTCCAAGGAATCACATCCTTCATCCATGCCAAGCTCCCACTATTTCCTGGATCTACCTGCTCTGCTTCTTTAATCTCTTCCTGGTTCTTGACCATCAGTGAGTAACAAGTTGTGTAAAGAAGGGAAATGATGAATTTAAGGCTTACATACCCTTTAAGTCCTCCATATGGGCGCTTGAGACTCCTTGATAGCTTGTTATCCACCCAAAATCTATCTTAGTGCATCTCAGTCTACACCTGACTGATGTTGGTTCCATGCGATTGCCTCATCACCAATGTCAGTTCCCCCTGATCGACACTAGTTTTTACCTATTCAGAGTCATCGATGTCGGTCTACAAATAACCAACATCGGTCCCTGTCTAGACGCCGACGTCAATTTTCTAACCGACGTCGGTCTCTATTTTTTACTTGTGAGCGATGACTTTTTCCCTCGAGATCCTTTTGGATCAAAACCCTATCCAAATTAACCTTTCTCTACTCAAAATTCTTTAGCCCCTTGTGTTGATCTCTATTCATCATCTTCTCCTTGAAAACTAAGGCTTTCTTGTTCTTGTCATGAACATCAGATTTCTCAAGAAACGTCACTTTCTTCTTTTACATACAGAAATCTTGATCCATGCTTTTCAAATCTGAAAGCATACCCTTTGACTCAAGAACATGCATCCCCTTCTTATTCATGTGACCAAGCCTATTAAGCCACATCTTCAAATCTATAGCTGAAGTAGATAAACTAGAAGGAAAATTAGTAATATAAGTAGACAGATAAAGTGTACCTACTTTCTTACCTCTTGCTACAACAAGTACACCCTTAGAAACTTTCCAAGAGTCCATTGTGAGAGTTACTATGCAACCCTCATCACCCAACTTTCTAATAGAAATCAAATTCTGCTTCAGAACTAGGACATGCATGACCTCCTTCAACACCCATGTGTTGCCCGTTTGCAATTTCAGCTTCACTTTCCCTTTTCCAACTATTTGACAAGGCTTACCATCCCCTAAATAAATTTCTCCAAAGTCTCCCTGGACATATTCATGAAAAAATTCCCTATTTGGGGATGCATGGAGAGAGGCACCAAAATCTAATTCCCAAGATTCTAATTTATCTAAGGAACATACCAGAGCATCCTGTGCAACAAAATCTATAACATCTACTTCTTCATGTCCTTCATGCTGATCTTCATTCACCCAACAATCTCTCTTTAAGTGCCCTTGCTTTCCACACTTCTAGCAGGTTATTCTGCCATACCTGGATTTGGATCTCCTGCCTATCTCTGACCTTGATCTCCCATGCTCAATCTTCTCTCTTTTCCTTCCCCTAATTTCAACACTCAAAGCATTCCCTGATGATTCACCTGTGCTTTTCTTGAAAATCTCTTCATTCAAGATTACACTCACAACATCATCAACTTTTAAGATCTTTAAAGTAGATGCAGTATTGCTAACTGCCATTACCAAACTCTCCCAACTTTCAGGTAATGAGCACAAGATTAAGAGAGCCTTAATTTCATCATCAAAAACAATATTTAATGAATTTAATTGGTTACCAAACCATGGAAATCACTAAGATGACTATGTACAGATCCACCATCTAACATTTGCAAATTAAATAATTGCTTCATAAGAAATACCTTATTCGAAGCTGAGGGTTTTTCATATAAATTTGCCAAAGATTCCATCAACTCTACCATAGTCTTAGCCTGTGATAAGTTGGAAATCACAGACAATGCAAGGCTCAACCTTATAGATCCCAAAGCCTTTAGATCAAGAACCTTCCATTTTTCATCCTTCATATTCGTGGGCTTGCATGCAACCCCACCCAATGATAAGTACAAATCTTTTTGATACAGATAATCTTCTATCTGCATCCTCCATAATTGATAGTTCTTGCCATTAAACTTCTCCATTCGTAGCTTACTTTCTTCTACCATTGCTATACTCCCACTCAAACAAAAACCCCTGTGAGTAACCTATAATCAACAAACACTAACCAGATCTGATACAACCTGTTAGTAACCCAACCAAAAGCTCTGATACCAACTGTCAGGATCCTACTCCTCAATAAGAGTATATATGATTACCTTGTATAAGCAACTAAACATGGAATTATACCAGAATGAACAAGTAACTAAAATTCACAAATAACACAAAATATGAGAGAAAATACACAACTTGTATTAATACTCATCTAGAAAAGAATACAATAAAGAGACGCCACACTCTTCCACACCTTTCAGGCTTCCCACACCAAGTGTACAGTAATTCTCTTCAAGAGTTCACTCTCCTACCAAAAATGGTCCCAACACACAACTCAAACACAGAGTGGTGCTCACCTCCAACCAGTCAGTAATAATACTATCATTACACAAGTACTCAAAGTACTTCAAGTAGATCTCCCATGAACTTGCAACAACCTGCAACTCAAATGATCTTACACTTGGAAGGATCTCTTCCTTTCCTTGAATCCTTAATTACAATACAACCCATGAGTCTATTATATAGATCCCATGCAAACAATAACTAGACACCTAATTACAATAATTAGAAATGCAACTCAAGACTAAAATTAGCCTTTAACATGCAAATAGTTAGTTTAACAAACTAACTATTCATGCAATGAATAATTATAGAACTGCACAGGCGACCGATGTCGGTCCCTGTCTGACTGGAGGTGACTGACATCAACAGACTTCCTGTCGATGTCAGTTGCCCTTCTACACTATAGATGACTGACATTGGTTTCCCTGTCGATGCTGATATCCCTAGAACTTAGTAACCTCTTCCATGTCTGCATACAGTGAAGCTTTTAGCTCCACAACCTAACACCTACAACAATCTTTATTCAGCAATTAGGCTCAAATATGGTCCCTCAAAAGTTGACACGTGGTGACCTCCACTACTCTTAGGAAGATACATGGCATCTTACACTTATTCTTCTTGGGGTATGTGGTGCCTTCTACTTTCTCTAGGGATGGAGTAGAAAGGGACTTGGAGAATGACACTTGGCAACCTCCGCTACACTTCGGCACTTAAGCAAAATGAAATGACACCTTTCTGTGTTGAAATAAAGCATTGAACCTAGGTATTGAACTAAAGTATTTCAGATGTCGACACATGGTAACTTCTGTTTCTTCTTCAAAAGGTAATTCAGGGCCTTCCATGACTACCACCTGGCGCTTTCCACTCTGCTGCTAAGCTCATTGAAAGTCTTTGCCAAAAAAGTAGAATGAAATGTAGGTGCCTCTATGAGATGCAAATTTTGACACATGGTCCATTCTACTTAGATATTACTAGATGTGTGGCACATTCCATGGTCTTCCCAAAAGTTAGAAAAGGGGGCTTGGAAGACGCTAACTGGCTAGCTCTATCTCCTAGAAATTGACACTTGGTAGCTTTTGCTTGAATTCAATACTTGGGAAAAATGAAACAAAAGAAACAAAAGGGAAAATGACCCATGTTTGGAGGGTGACATTTGGCAGCTTCCACTACACTTTAACACTTAGGCAAAAATGAACCCGCCCTCTGCTTCAAAACTCTGTCGCAACTCCCAGGTTATGCAGGAACCAAAATTGTAGTGCTCAACCAAAAAAATAAAGAATGATGTAGAGTAAAAATTACTCTACAGTTTTTACTACCATAATGACCATCAATGGTTGAGCTAACCATCAGTGGTTAAGATGACCATTGGTAGTCAGGATGACTGCCAGTGGTTGGACAGATCGTCAACAATTGACACAACCATTGATGGTTATTGTGTGTAGATCTAGGTTAATAACAAGTTGATTGATGAGATCTCAAAGTGAGATTATGGGAGTTTGGTAGGTGATGGGTTGAATGTGGAAAGTAAATAAAGTAATTAAACACTAAAAATATAATACTTATCTTGTAAAAAATAGATTGGGTGGATGGTTGAGGTAGTTGAACTATTGGTGGAATCTATCTAGATTTTGACAGAGTAATAGTCCCTGAGAACTTGGTGAAGTGGTGGCAAGTCGATTCTCTAATATGATTATTGGATTGATATTGATGATTAACCTAAAAAAATAAACTCTTAGATGCATAAGTTATTGCTAATAATTATAGATGGATTTCACCTCCCATCTCCTCTCTTCTTATAGGCACAAGCAAGAGGGGAAGTGAAGGTTCAACTGGGCGTCTAATTATAATTCATCCATGTAATGACTCACACATGCATTTAGACAACTTATATTTAGAAAATCAAGGTAGGTAGTTTTCATGTTGGTGGTTGAGGAGGTGCACCCTAACCATTGATGATCAAGGTGACCATTGGAGGTCAACCTGACCATTGATAGTTGAGGGTGAAGAGTCAAAAGTAGGTAGAAAGGTAAGTTAAGTTAGTTGGACAAACTAATAATGATTGGACCCAATTTGTTGTCAAAGGATGATATTGGTCCTAGGGGGGTCCTAGGTGGTCCAAGGGTATTTTCAAAATTTAGAATTGTAGTGTGAAAATTTTTGGTGTCTACATCAACCCATTTGTTTTTCACCTAACCAACTAAGTTGGCCTAATGGTTTTTCTTATCTTCTACCAACTACATTGACCCGGTTAACCTCCTTATTTCACTACCATGAATTTTTGCCTAAATTACCATAAATACCTTGGGCATTTATTGGTCTAATTACTTTAAAATCAATACCCCATTTACTCTTAGTACCCCTAT
Source organism: Torreya grandis (assembly GCA_037957365.1). Lineage (NCBI taxonomy): Eukaryota > Viridiplantae > Streptophyta > Pinopsida > Cupressales > Taxaceae > Torreya > Torreya grandis. The sequence continues at coordinate 156,664 of JARHVA010004823.1, read as the reverse complement.
AAATTTCCTAGAGTTCATTTGGTATCTATATTTTCCATAATCATCCAACTTCTATAAATTACTCAATTTTAAATAAAAATACTCAAAAATTTGAAAATTTTAGTTGCTTACCTTTGTTGAACTCATAGTGGCTGCTATGTATCCTCCCCATCTCAGTTGTCATCTCCCCACCATCCTCACTCTCTAAATATCTCACTTGGTCTATCAGAGCTCTATTATTCTTAGAATAGTAAATAATGACAAATGAATTCTTTTTCACCCTACTTATATTGATTATTTCAAAAATTATTTACCTTTCCAAAACTTACCATCATAGTTTTTATTTTGCTCATATATTTGTCTCTACTAACTCTTTTTCTAAACCATAAAATGTTTTAGAATCTTGATTCCATAGAGAATAATTTAAACTATTACATGTACATATTGTAAAAAAATTGTTTTTTTTGTTAATCTCTATAGGTTTGCCTAATGTTCTTCACATTAGACACCTTCACATTTTTCACATCTCCTTATTTATCTACAACACGAAGGTAAGTAAAGGTATGTGTTTTTAAATTATATTCTTTCATTTATCTTATTTTCTATTTACTTTACTTTATTTAGCTTTAGCATTATGTGTTGCTATGTTTTTTTCTTGAAGAACCATCCCATGTTTCACCTATGTGCATATGATGAGCTTCGAGTGGGGCATATGTATACACATATTATTTTCAACCTTTATCAAATAGTGATGTTTTATATCTTGAAAGAACCCATCAAATCTCAATATCTCTAAGTGCACACCCTAAGGGTACTTTGAGAAAGGGGTGGGTAGATAATTAGTGTTTTGTATGATTGTTGCCACTTTTTTCCACTTGTTATCTACACACTTGTCTCTTAAGAACCATCCCTCCAAGATTTGCCTCCTATTTTGCACCTTCCTCTAGTAATTTTCAAATTTCATTATCCCTTTCCCTAACCTAAACCCATTTTTAGTATTTTACATAACTATGTCAGCCAAATTGACCTTGTATTGTTATTTACAAAAGCTTACTAAGAACTAGGTTGGCCATGGCCAACATTGTTCATAACCTAGTTAATTTTTCCAATTCAATACTAGGTTGATTGGGTCAACCTTGTGGACCTAAATTTTTGGAAAGGATTAGGGTCAGATCTACCTATATAAATACATTCATTTTTCCATTTATAAAATAATATAAAAATAAGTAAGATATATTGTGCATTTTCTTATCCATAATTCTAATTGAGGAGCAAGATTAGGGTTTCATAATTTCTTTAAAGGTATGGATATTCTCTTATGGAGAAGTATTTTGGATGCATTTCTAGGTTGTGTAGCCTATATCTAGTTTATACTTATCATCCTTACATACCATAACAACATATTTCAAAAGACCTTGGCCAAGGGAGAGATTAGGGTTCATCAAGTTCATCTTCAAAGGTAAGTATTCATAACTTTGTTCCTCTTTGTAAGAGTAGATAGATATGTATTTACACATATATTTCATGTATTAAGATTATTTATACATTTACATGAGTATATATCATCTATGAATATATAATTTTTATGTTTATTACCCCAACTTTGTGCCACAAGCTTTTGTGAGTGCTATATTAGATTTTGTTTTACTTGTTATTAGCTTAGTGAATATGAAAACACAAAACCTAGTTAGGGTTATTACATAGTTTTTCTTGAATAAAGGATTTGGAACCCTCCATAATGATATTATTGTGATAATAGATCCATTAATTATGTCTAGTGGATCCACATTGGTTATGACCTAAATTATCTAATGTATCCCCAATCGAAAGTGTAAGTATGATCTATCTTCTCTAAACTAGGATTGATTTGTAGATCTATTGCATTTCTCATTACATACATATTCATCATCCTCTAAAGATATTATATGATAATGTGGAGGTGATTACCCATCACTTTCCTCCTCATTAAAACTATAATAAGAATCTGGATCATCAATAACCTACTCAAATAGATCTAAATCATCATAACTATCATCAAATCTTAGTGTGTCAAAGGAAGAGTGATGAGTGCCATGTACAAAGCTTGGAGGACCCTCTTGAAAGAGAACACCCCTATAAATGAATAACTCATGAGTGGTGGGATGGAGATGCTTATATCTCTTAACACCCCTAGGATATATAACAAAGATGCAAGGCTAGATCTGAGGTTCTAATGACTTATATCTCTTTTTCAGAATGGATAACTTTTAACTCAACTAGAGTTAGCCTCAACTCACTTAGGGTTAGTTTTAACCCATTACATGTTTAAAATCAACTTTAACTCACCTTAGGTGAGAGTTAAGTTTTGAGGCTATAAATACAAGGCCATTCTTATTGATATCTAAGTTATCTTGGTGTTATGTTATAATGCTCAAATAGATGCAATGGAACCTTACAAGTAGTGTTACCATGCCAAATTAATAAGCCAACCAACCAAAGCTAAGGTGCCAAGGAAAGAAGGAGAAAATGGATCTTCATTGATAAATACTTATTGATGCACAAACTGATCAAGCCACTTCAACAATCCATTTTTAGCTCTAAGGAAGGTAAAAGAATGGTTTCTTTTGTGTTCTATTTGTGCTTTCATATGCAAGATTGTTACTTATGCTCTCCCTAGTTTTTAGGCTAAATAAGTTAGGATTTTAGTGTGTTATTTTGATTTGTTTTATTAGACTAACACTAGACTAAACTCCCCTCTACATATTCCTTATTAAAATTATGGTGCACCATGTGGGACCTCACCCCACAAAGTTGTTCCAAAGGCATTTTAGGAAACCCTCCTAGCAATTTTCATGTCAAAATCCAAACTTGTTGATAAAAAAGTATAAACTGAAGGATCATGGACATTTTACTAGAAATCATGAATTTCCTCTGTACAGTCACATTTTTTATTTTTGGAATTATGATATTGAAGCCATACAACACTTTACAATCACAATATCTCCTTAACTATTGTGGTATTGTGCTAACTATTGCAATTTTGTTCTTGACCACCATGGTTTTCTAACTGACACTTCTATTTTATAGGGAAACTTATGATATTAAAATATCATGACTTTACAGTCATGATATCATGTTAAATTTTTTGATATTGATAATATTGTGACTTTCCAGTCAGGATATTGCACTAAATTTCATGATATGTCCCTAATTGCCATGGTTTGTTGCTAACTATTTTAGTTTATGGAAAAAGTTACTATATTTTCTTAAATCATGTAGTATTATGTTAAGTTATGTGATATTGTGTTAAACATTATGATTTTGTATTACTACTCTATTTTGTAGGAAGTTGTGGTGTTATACTAATAGTTTCTATTTTACAGAAAAGTGGCAATATTGCTCTATGTTTTTGTGGTTTTTCACTATGTGTAAAATTTTAGAAACTTGAGAGATTAAAATAATAAATGATTTTCCCACTTATATTTTTATTCTAAGCACAAGGACCTCCTAACATATTTTGTAGGACCCAAAGGTAAAGAAAAAACACTTTCAAACACTCTAAGTTGCAAAAGCCACATTTAAATTAGGTGTTTTAAAAATCTTTTACTTGAGTTATTTTTCTTTTTGTTTAAAGGTTTAAACATAATGCCAAGGGGGTCAAACTTCATGAAATATTTCATTGGGTGCTATAAAAATGAACTCAAACTTTAGTTAAATAATCATAAGAGTTTTCAATTTTATGCTTATTTATTGAGTGTTTATTTAGCAAGACAAGTGTCATGTGTATGCTCTCCCCCCATCCCCTTTAGGGAACTTTGATGATAAAAAACTCTCACTCTTTTCATTTATTTCCTTATTCCAAAATCATGGAAGTAAAATCTCTAAGGCCCTCCCCAAAATTTTATAGATTTGGGTGACCCCAAAATGACGCTAAAATCATTCCACTTTATTTATTTCATGCATTTTTGGCTTGTGGGTGGGAGTTCATCACCTCACCATAATTTTTCTAGAGAAGCATTGACCCAAGAATTCATCTCTCGACATCATTTCAACCCTACTCTATGGTGAGGTATATAAATTGAGGGTGACCTGCTTGGATGCTTTTTGAGAGGTTAAACAAGCTTTGTTAGTGGTACTCATTCTTGGATCATAGGGGTAACTTAGACATCATACTACACTAAATAATTTATGGATGTAGTGGTTGTGAAAAGGACAAGATATTTTCACAACAAGCTAGTTAATATGGATATAAATGGCATGATGCACCTTAGTGTTATTGACACATAGGATAATTTAGAAACAAATGAAAATTGATTTTTTAGATAACCCCACTTGTTGTGGATATACTGTTAATGCAAGGTGAGTATCACAAAGTTCCATGTCATCATACAAACTCTTGAGATAATAGGGGGCCTAAAAACCCTAATTTTGATATGATTTCATTTCTTGGATTAACAACTTAAAATCCTTTCAAGAGCAAGTATATATATGGAATTTGATAGTACATTGCCACCTTGTCAATTTTAGGATTTAGGATGTTACACTTAGGTGTTATTGTCATTTTGTCCTTTTTATTTGAATGGTATTGTGTAAAACCTATTTTTATATCATACCACATCCAAAATGAGCCATGTTTACAAATAATTATTTTGTTTAAAGAGGCATTATGTCATCCATTTAACATCACACATTTACCTTAGTTGTTTGTCAAGCCTTTATTTATGTATGTCATTTATTTGAAAGGGGCATCAATACGCTAACCATTTCATTATAAGTCTTTTTCCTTAGAGTGTTTGAAACAAACCATTTTTCATACTTTTAGATCATGATAGTGTCATTACACTGCTCAAATTACTTCAATTTTTTTTCCTTTATGTTCAAAATTGCATTTTCAAAATCACGTGTGTCTTCTTGATTTATGAATAGTACCATCAAGCCATTCACTCATGTATATCTTGTTATCTATTTGAGGAACCTAGTATTCTAAATCTATTTTGAAGTTAGCCTTGACATGTTCAGATTCAAACATTGATTTATTTTTTGCCTAGGCCTTATGTAGTTTTGTCTTAGACATTTATCTATCACTTTTGAGTTGTGTAACTTAGACTAATCTATTTCTCAATCTTAAAGACTATTCTTGTGCCTAGATTTATAGAATTGGTCTATCATCCATATGCCTAAGGTTCAATGTATTTTTCCAAATGATCAAGTGTATATTTAAATCTGAATGCCTAGTTTGTGTTAAAGTTTTTAGATTAAATCTCTTGCCTCTTAGACCTAGCTTGTGTCAAGTCTAGCTTTTGTGCCTTGTATCCAAAAGACCTAATAATTTCATTTTATTTTGTTTTAAATTAAATATTTTGTTCCTTGTTTCTAAGATACCTATAATTTTTTCCTTCTACCATAGACTAGTTGTTTTGAGCCTAGATTTTGTGCTTTGTTCCCAAAATACCTAGCAACCTTTATTTTTATACCTAGTTTGAAATTGTTTGAAACATTTTTACCTAAGATTGACGTTAAGTTTTATTCATCCAATTGACCATTTGTGTAAGACATTTAGAATTTGAAATTAGATTATTTTGGACTAACTTTATCATAGATCTTTTTGGAGATACAACTCCATCCGTAGACCAAGTTAGACCAAGTTCATAACATTTATCTTTTATACATTATTTTTAAAGAGTTTATCTAACTTTAAGCCTTCTTTGAAAAATTCTCATCATTTATTTGGATATGTTTCTTTACACTCATAGTGGAGCCATGTAAAATACAAGGTATGATAATGTCATCATGAATAATGACTTTGTTCAAGACCCCTATGGTGATGATGTTGTTTTTGAGATGAATCTTTATCCTCCTTACACTATTGAATTTTGGGAAAGAATCCAAGATACACTAGCCCATTATTTGGTTAACATGCCTCCCTATTCATGTCAAGACTAAGAGAATATCATAAAATACCCTGACAGCATATCATTAGTTATAAAATAAGTTCAAAAACAACCATATTATGTTACTATGACATCAACATATGATCTTTATTTTTTATTATCAATTGATTTAAAATAAGGATGAGGTTTTAGTTAGATCCATGGAGGTAGGGGCCAAGTTTTCAGTAGACTTCCTCGATGAAATATACCAAGTCTAGTTAGATTGCCTCTCAACATGGCTTATACTTAAACCATTGAACAAGCTCTTCTAACCATCATTAAACACTCATGTTGATGTTGTATCAATACCCAAATATGCTTGTCAAGGGAAACAACCTCATGGAAGACCACTTTATACAAATGCAACAAAGCATATCATATATATTTGAATCTAGCATATAATTTTAATGCCATGGTCATGTCAAATGATCCACTCATAGAGTTAACTCCTTCAAAATGAGTGTTAATTGATTTGACAATATAATCTATGTATATACCAATTTGAATAAATAATTTAGTTAGTGACATGTATAATGTCCCATCTATTGAAGAAGTGACTACTACTTTTATGTAGAAGAATGTTCCAAACATGGTGGATAACATGCAAGTGTCTTCCAATCAAGGCCAAAGTGGTTTAACTACACTAACAACTAGTCCATAAGAACACGTGAATTTAGTTAATACCATGAGTGGTTCATGATAGTATGGGATAGGAACTCCTATGTCATAACCACGGTAAGTTACCTCTAATCCTTAACCAGCTACTTCTTCAAGCATGCAACTAAAAGTGTTAAGTAATCAAGAACCGACTAGTGCCTTACCTCAAAAATAAGTGATGAATGTTACTCCACCTCAATAGGTGATGACTAAGATTCCACAACAATAGTCATAATCTAATTTACCATTGTATTAGAGGCAAAACATTTTTCCACCTCAATAGGGGGAAATAAATGTTCCACCTCAATAAGTAGTGACAAATGTACCACTATAGTCATAGATTAAAATGCCTTTAAGATCACAAGCATTGTTTAATAAATAATGTATGTCCATTGGTTAAAGATAAATGTCAAACACCCTACAAATTTCTACTTCATAATAGGTTTTTGTGAAACAAAGAGGTACCACTATCTGACAAGTACCAATTAGGTAGCAATTGCCTTTTGTTCAAAACATGCCATAGATTTAATGATAGGGCATTGGTTTACAATAAGTTATCCTTATTTAACTACATTTGACTAGTTGAAAACAAGTCCTTACTCAACCTCAATAGGCACAGTACTTTACCCAAATCCATATCCTTCCATTGCAACCATAATTGCCTCAAAACCAAGGCCATATACTAAATTTAAACCAACATATTACATCATAATGCATATAATTTAAATAACCTCCTCTCCATCTATGAATGCATATTCCTATTTGATTCACTCATCAAACCATCATTACATAATACACCATTCCACCATTATACCCTAGTCAAGGTAATCCACCTTTGAACACCCAGCCTCCATCTTAGACAAGTGTTACATCTAGTTTTTTGGTACAAGAACTGCAACAAATAAAGGATGTGATTGCCACCATTCAAGTAGGGAAGCATACAAAGAAGTTAAAGCTATATTATGTATGTTCATACCCATTAAACATGGAGTATCTATAGATACCATTTCTTTTAGTGTATGAACCACCAAAATTTGATAAATACAAGGGTAAAGGAGACCCTAAAGCTCATTCGACAAAATTATTTATTGATTTCTAGCCAAGGGATTATAATTACATTTATTTACTCCTTTTGTTTCATCAAAGTATAGAAATATAGGTTTTGAAGTGGTTCCTAAAATTTCCAAAAAAATTGATATCTGATTTTGATGACCTTTCAAATAAATTTGTGCAACATTTCTCCTATAATCTAAAACATGAGATTTCATTAGTATATTTGACTCAAGTAAAGCATAAACTTGGTGAAATATATTTATATTGATGGATATCACTTGATATCAACTTCACCCACAACTTACTAGATAAATAATTGGCCATTATGTTTACTAAAAATTTACATAGCCAGATATCCTATCATCTAGAGATCTAAAGTCTAAATACCTTAAAAGAGATCATAGACAAAGGTTTAATAATTGAAAAGGAAATCATTAAAAAATTGATTATTAATCTCACCTCTTTAAACCAAATTTAGAACCAAAACCAAGGAACATGCCAAAGTCAAAACTATACCCAAGTCTAAGCGCAAGCATCAACACATGTCAGGTTAGTGACTATGAGAAATCTAAGAAATAAAAAAATAAAAAGAATGTTATTAGAAATGGAGGAATTGAGTTAATCATGTTAAAATTGTGAAAACACCATCTTCTTAACATACACTACTAATACAACTTACTCCCCATCAATAACCTATTGAGCAAGTGTAACCCTTACAACAAGCTAGACCAACTCAACAAACACAAAAACCACTACCTTTATAAACCCTTCCTATAATAAGAAATGATCCTACTAATTAAGTCTTCAATGACCTTAGATAACCTATTGAATCCATGTTTCTTAATATTTATATAGCTAATATGATTAGTTGGCTAATTTAGAATTATTATCCTGAGGGTATTCTATATCTACACTGGTATAGAGAGAGTGAATTATGTGAATATCATCATGTTCATTGGAATAATAAATTTCATTATGTGAAAATAAAACCCCTCATTAAAAATATATTGGAAAATGGGGAGATTACATTGGATAATAAAGCATCCACATCCAATCAAAACCTAGGAATCTACCAAAACCCTTTTCTAAAACATATTAATCAATAATAACAACAAGAAAAAGGATAGAACAATAGTAAAAATAGTATCAATAGCTATGAAAATAATAATATTATCAAAAGTAAAAAAACATCAATCGAATGGGAGGAACCAAGGCTATAATAATTCCAATAACCAATAGACTTACCACGCAATTGCACATGACTAAACCAAATTTGTAGGTCATAGTATGGGAGGTCACATTTCTACCATCACTATCAATACTAGACCAATTAATACTAGAATAGGACCGTCTCCAAATAATTCCAATCAACCCACATATGCCAGTAATCCTTCCTTGACTTGGGACCACAAACATGCATAACAACTACCAAGGATTACTATTTTAAGACCTTATACTAATAACTTATCATGGCCTTATGACCACAACCAAGTGCATAGGTAATAGAGGCTTATCCTATCTAGCCCCTCTCCATTATCATTTTTTATAAAAATTGGTCCTATATCTAATCTTGATTATGAAATTAAAACTCAATAGTTGAAGATTACCATTACTGACACACAACTCCCTACCCATGAACTCATCCAACCCACTATCCTAGCTAGGAACAAGTCATACACCACCATTAAGGAGAAAACATATGATATTAAGGAATAAATTTAGAAGATACCCACAAAAATATCCATTTTAGATTTGTTGCATATGTCTATTATCCAAAAAAATGTCTTAATAGAATTCCTAAGCCAATCCTAAGTTCCCAATGACATAAGCCTAGATAAATTCTAAATTGTGGTTATACATTTAGCCCCAGGATAATAGTTTACCTTTGATCAAATTGATATGTCATCTCTTGGCCTTATACATAACAATTTTTTATGCATTGAAGTTGTCATAGCATAACATTAATTTAAATGTGTCCTCATAAACAATGGATCAAGCCTAAATATTATGTCTTTAAAGCTCATCAAACATCTTGGATATATAAAAACTGATCTACAAATTGAAATAATTACTATCAAGGCTTATGGTAATGAAGAATGATAATCATAAGGCACCATAAGCTTGCCAGTTATCATTAGTCCTTTAACCCATGATACACTTTTACATGTGTTATACCTAGATCTATCTTACAATTTGATCTTGGGTAGGCCTTAGATACACGAAATTCATGCAATGCCTCCAACATTGCACCAGTGTCTCAAGTTCTCTCACTTAGGCATGGAGGTCACCATTAATGGATATTTTTAGCCCTATGAACATTGAAAACATTTGGAGGTGGAGTATTAAAGTTATAACTACCACTTTGACCTAGTTTTAGTTCCCAAAAAGCATAAAGATAAAAAAATACCTATCAAGTTACCAAATTCTAATTGCATAGACCCAAATAGTCTTGATTCATCTTCACATATACCTCCTTTTGAAATGTCTAATCATTTTACCATTTATACCAATAGCCCATGAGATTATTTGACCCATGACACATTTCACATTATCAAGCTTCCATATAATCCTAAGTCCTATGGAAGACCTAAATCTAAACCACCTTACATGGAATGACAAGAAAAAGGAAAAGGTAAACTTCATAGTCTAACTTTTGTCATTTTTGTGCCGACCACTAGCCAAGAAGAGGTACCACTTGCTAATGATGAATCCTATTTGTATAATGACAAATTGACTGACTATTATAAAAATTCCAAATATCCCTTTCCAAATAGGATCATGGAAAATAAATCCCATAAAGGAGGAGGCCTTAGGCCAAATTAATAGGGTACTCTGGAAGTAATTTCTATTACTCTATACAAAAGAACTTATGGTCTCAGATTTAAAACACTTGGGTGTGACCCCATGTATCTTTTTCATGTTCCAATTCCAATGTCTAGTGAGAATGATGTTGATAATGAAGTAGAGTTAGATCACAACATAAATGAAGACCTTGCCAATACCAATCTATTTGACTTACATGACATTTATACTATTACCTTAGTTATCTAACATAATCTAATTCCTTTATATCACCCTCAACTTATAGGTTGGGACCAACCAAAAACCATAATGCCTATAGATGAGTTTAAAAATGATGAGGCCTTTTGTGATTTTATAGGTGTAAGAGACAATGTTTCATTGGAAGACTACAAATAAGGGTTTTCTATCAAGATGGATCCTAAAATGTATTTTTGAGAGTGGGTGAACACCTTTATTCTCAAAAATATATTAAAAGATTGAGGTCCAAAAGTGAAAACATCTTTGAGGTTATTTAAACCAAAGTAAAATTAAAGAGAAAGGCTATTCTTTTGGTGAAAACCTATTTTAGGCACCATTAGGTGGGGGTGTTCACCTTTACTTGAATGAAGCTTAGGAGACCACCAATAATTAAATTAATTTTAGGTCTAAGTTTAATTCAATAGAATAATATGACTTTGATCAAATTGATTAGGAATTTACAATAGTGTTTGTAACATGGCCATCTCTACCATTGGGAGATTTAGATTCATCTTGTTTAGGAGAGATCAAAGAACCAATCCAAATATAGTACTTTGTAGTTGTAGGCCAATTAAAATAATTTCCAACCATTTTGGAAGATGTCTTGACTTTCCCTGTAGAAGATGCTACAAAAATCAACATCAGGACTCTAGCTAACCCAAAATGGATCAAATTAGGTGCCTCCCTCACTAAAGAGGAAAGTAAAGTCTTTACATCCCTTTTGAGGGAATTTGTTGATATCTTTGCATGGGTCTATTTAGACATGCCAAGTTTTGACCCTACCTTAGTTGTATACCATCTTATTATACATCCTGATGCTAAACCTATGAAGTAGAAATTATGCAAGATTCACCCTCATATTGCTATGTTAGTAAAGAAAGAGTTAGAAAAACTATTAGAAGCAAGATACATCTAATTGATTGACTACTTAGAATGGATATCTAACATTGTGCCAGTTAGTAAGAATATTGAAGGAATTAGAATCTACATTGATTTTAGAGATATAAATAAGGCCTACCCCAAGGATGACTTTCCTCTACTAAACATCGACATGATAGTTGACTCGATAATGATGTATGGATTTTTTTCACTTATGGATGGATATTTAGGATGTAACCATATTCAAATAGCACCAAAGACCAACATAATATAATGTTCCTCACTCCATGGGAAATATGTTATTATCAGGTTATGACATTTGGTCTCAAAAATATTGGGGCCACATACTAAAAATCCATGGCTATCATATTTTATGATATGATTCATGACATCATTGAATACTACATCAATGACATATTAGGTAAATCAAAGCCCTGTGTCAATCATTCAACCACATTATGAATAATATTTAAGAGGCTTCATGAATACAAAGTCAGACTCAATCCTAAAAAGTGCATCTTTAGTGTCACTTCAGGCAAATTGTTAGGCTTCATCATCTCTCACAGAGGCATTGAAGTTGATCCTACCAAAGTATAATCCATTACTAAAATGTTGCCACCTTCCAATTTTAAGTAAGTTTATAATTTATAGGGTAAAATTTAATCTATCAGATGTTTCATATCATAATTAGATGATAAATTATATCTACACACTTACTAAATAAGAGTGTCACATTTCATTGGGATGAAGACTATCAGACATATTTTTAGCATCTAAAATATTATCTTGACAATCCCCCTATTTTATTACCACCAATTCTAGGAGAGATAATTCTATTGTATTTTTTTGCCACAAATAAATCCTTGGTGGAACTTCTTGCTCAGCATGTGATAAGGGAAAAGAACATGACATGTATTATTTAAGTTGTACACTAGTCACATATGACTATAAATATACACCAATAGAAAAATCTTGTTTATCTATGGTCTTCACAGCCCAAAAGATGCAACATTAAATGCTTAACAACAAGACAATGGTTATTTCCAAAGTAGATCCACTCAAATATCTACTATCTAAGATGGATTTACAAGGCTACATGGATAAATGGATCATGTTTTTGAGTGAGTTAGAGATAGAATATGACAACCATAAATCTATCAAGGGATAAGTACTTACAAATCAGCTTTTTGAAGCTCTCCTTATAGATACCAAACCCCTAACTTTTCAATTCCTAGACCAGTCTATTATGTCCATAAATGAAACACCTCCTGAGGAGCAACATTGGAAGTTATATTTTTATGGATCATTCATATCGCATATATCAAGGGTATATCTATTATTTATTACACCACATGGGGATTTTATCCTTAGATCATTCTATATAAACTTTCCTTATACTAAAAACATGGCTAAATATGAAACACTTATTATAGGGCTCCATTAGGTAGTGCAATACAATATTCAACATCTCAAGGTTTATGGTGATTCTTAGTTAATCATCAATCAGGTCACAAACCACTTTCAGATCAAAGATGACAAGTAGGTGCCATATAAGGCCATGATCAACACTTTTAAGTAACAAATTATTGACATAAATTTTAAACACATACCAAGGGCTAGTAACAGGACAACAGATACCATGGAAACCATTGGCTCTTTGATCTACCACATAGACAAGACAAAATAATATCAATTCCTTGTTAAAAATATTATAACACCTACTCATGAACCTTCTACTATTGCAATGATCTATGATAATATTGGTCCCATCTCTATTTTGTGTTCAAACCTATTTAACTATCTTCATAACCATATCATGCCACTAGACCTATCACATAAATAAAAAAATCCTTTACCCATTGAGCCTCACATTATACCTTACTTGGCCCAACCCTTTACTGACAAAGTTTTCATGGAACTTTGATTTTTTATTTAAATTCAACATAAGCAACATTAGCATTAAAATAAGTTCATGAATGAGTATGTGAATCCCACATTAGTGGAGCCATCCTAGCCAAAAAGATCCTATGTACCAATTATTATTGACCAAATATGGATGCAAATGGAACTAATTATGTCAAAAGGTGTGATAAATGTCAAAGGCATGCCAATATGATTCATTCCCCAACTAAAATGTTAAAATCAATGCTTACACCATGTCTATTTGTAACATGGGGAATCAATATAATTAGGAAGATTAACCCCACTTCATCTGATATCCATAAACACATTATTACCACTACCAAATATTTCACTAAGTGGTTTGAAGTTATACCCCTCACTTACATTATTGGAAAACAAATTTCCAAATTCATATTCAATCATCTCATTTTCTATTAGGTATCCCATTTGAAATTATATCTGATAATGGAAGATCATTTAAAAACAAGGATGTTAAAATTATTTGTACCAAGTATAACATCACCCAACATTTTTATACCACATATTACCCACAAGGTAATAGCCAAGCCAAGGCATCTGAAAAAACCATTATCAAAATTCTTAAAAATATTGTCAATTATTCTAGCTATGATTGGAATGTCCAAATCTTACGTACCCTTTAGACATACCACATTAATTTTCATACTCTAATAGGAGCCACTCCATATTCCCTAGTTTATGTTAGTGAGGTAATTCTTCTCATCAAGTTTGAGTCACCTTCTCTGTATATCTCAATGAAGCATGTCTTAGATGATAAAGATTATAGAGTAGCTCACCTAAAAGTGTTGGATTTACTTGATGAAAAACACATGGTCACTGCCAACAACCTTCAAGCATATTAGAATAGACTTTGTGTCCACTATAATTGATAAGTCAAAAATTGAGAGTTCTAATTTAGGTATCTTGTTCTTAAATAAAACCAAAAGAACACCACAGTTGAAAATAAGAAGAAAGGCAAGTTTAAACTTAATTAGATAGGCCCCTATGTAATTGTTGAAAAATATGACTCTAGATTATATAGTCTCACTACACCAAATGGAGATGAACTTGATGAGCTGATGAACATTATACAACTCAAGCATTACTTCACTTAAAAGATTTAAAGTATTATTTGAGGCATGTTTACATTATAACATATCATCATCTTCATTGTACCATACCCTATATTATTCTACCATACCTTTCCTTTCGATTGAAGTTATTTTTACAATCCTTCCAAGCCTTTTGACCTTGGTTTCATTTCATTAGTTCTTTAGGTATCTTCAATGAGAGGATTCAACTCAATTTTTAGTAGTTGATTTAGTATTATAGACAAAGTAGGTATCTTGAACCAGTATGATAGTGGGTTAGCAGTTATATCTTTCATTTCTTATTTTGTTTCATTATAAGTGGTATTGATTATATCTTCCTTTGGGCAAATCAATGTCCCACTCTGTGCTACTAATTATAACCACCTTAGGGAAGAATAGTCTCATTGACCTATGCCATTGTTTCCTAATTATAATTGCCTAAGGGAAAATTAGGAACACCTTTGTCATGCCTTGAATTCCCACCTTTCCATGCCATAATATGTCATTTGTATAATTCACAAACTTGTTATTACCTAGTTGGATTCCTTCATTGTAAGGTGGAACTACAGTGACTCGAGGTCCCATCTTGGGACTATGTAAGCAATTCTTGATCTATGTTGAGGTTAACTTAGTCACCCATTTGCCACACTCTCTCCATTTTATGATTAATTTCAAGTTTAAACACTCTCACCATTTGGCAAGTTGCATCATTTAGTATCTCATCATTCTCAATCGAGTTGAGATGCTTGGAAAAATTCCAAAACATTTGTAAAAGACCTATAAAATCTTAAGCATCAACTTATACTCTCATCATTTTGTGAGAACTCTTTATTTCAATTCACTCATAATTTTACGACACCATTACAATTATTTCTCTACAACACCAATCATATTTTCTTATCATTCATCATCTTCTATCTCATATCCTAGAATAACTACATTTATCCTAAATTTTATGTTAGTTCTTGCATCCATGGAACTATATAGGCAACATCCACTTGCTTAGTGCATATGAAGTCAGCTCAGTTACCCCCTTCCTTTTTTTTTGTTATATAATTTTGTTTATTTCATTGTTTCCCATAGCTTAGGGGAAATGTTTGTCATCTTGTTTGTGTTGTTGTTTTCCTATAGCTTAGGTACAACCTTGTGTCATTTTTTTAATCTTCTATTTGCACTAACGTTGTGATTAATCATTGTTTGTGTTTGTTTCATTTTTTTGTTTATTTTGTTCACTTTTTATTTATTATTGTGCATTTCTCTATTTGTTTTATTATTTTCCTATTTATTTTATTTCATTTTTGTGCCTTGACTTAGTATTCCCATGTTCATTAGGTGATTCCTTACACATTATACTTAAGTCCATTCATATTCATATGTTAACAAGGTCATCATGGTTTTTATCATTGGTGAATTATTTTCAATTGTTTATTGGATTTAATGTTAGTCATTATGCGTATTACTACTAAGTTATCATGGTGCTTTATATCATGATGCATATCGTCATATGCTACAAAAAAATTAGCTTAGGAAATCTTACACACAATGAAGCCATAATACTTATCCTTGGTCACCTAAAAAAATACTAATCTATCCAACTCATTTACCAAATATAAAGTAATTAAATCATGAATGAATTTTAATCCTTACTAGTTTGAACATGCATCTCCATATTAGCAGGTTGCCTAAATTCATCTTTCTTCTATGTACTAGCTTACTCTTACTCCATGATTAAGGATTTAGTACATAATCCCCCTTTCCTAAATTTCCATATTGTCCCACCCATAGTTCCAATGATTATAACTACTTTGGGTAAATCATTGTGTTTTAATCTATTTAGATATTCATGATTATAACCATATTTGGGCAAGTCATTATCATTCTTTTTCCCAATAGGGGCACTTTTTTATTGTGATAATGTCTATAACTACCTTTGGGAAAATCATTATCTCTATCCACCCAAATGGGTCATGATTTTATTATGATAATGATTATAAATGCCATTGGGAAAATAATTATCTTGGTACCTTTCCCTTTGGCTAATGATTATAGCCACCTTTGGGCATATCATTATCTTTTTATCTTTCTATGATAATGATTATAACCACCTTTGGGCAAATAATCCTTTTTGTCTACCTATCTGGGTCATCTCACCATGCCAATAATTATAGCTTCTTGTGGGTAAATCAATGTTTTTCACCACCTTTTTTACCTTTTAGTCCCATCATTTTCCTTCTTTTAAGGGATTGATCGCCGACCTTCTTTATTGATCTCTCACTCGAGGGAGCATCTAAAGATCATCCAACACTTGTTGGGGAATTAGGCTTACATGAAATTTTCATTATTTTAAAATACTTTAATATGATTATATCTTAAAATTCCTTCCCAAATAGGGAAAAATTATAGACACTAAATTTTGGCCATAATTAGCTTTCGACTAGACTTCAGATTAGTATCTACCAAACATGTTAAATTAAGGCTAAAAATCATTAAATGTCCCAATTTTTGGCCACACATTATTAATCAAGGATCATAATCACGTTGATGCATCCCTATTTATGGTAATAACCCATAAAAACAATAAAATCTCATATATTCATCTTCAATCACCTTACAACCTAATAACTGGTAGTTTGGCATATGGACTAATTAAGTAGGGTACTTGATCAAATATTAAAAGAGATAAAATGATAATAAAAATAAATAAAATAATTAAACTAGATTCAATGATTAGTTTAATTATTTTTATTGATATTTTAACTCTTTTAAGATTCGACCAAGTGCCCCACTTAATGGGTCTATATGCCAATCTAGCAGTTCTTAAGTCACAAGGTGACTAAGGATGAATCTATGAGAGGTTATTGTTGTGTACAGGCTAATACCCCAAATAGAGATGCCTCAACATGATTTTGATCCTTGATGAATGATGTGAAGCTAAAATTGGGATGCTTAGTGATTTCTAGGCTTAATTTGTAATGTTTGGTAGAAATCAGTCAGACATCTAGTCAGAATCTAGTTGTGTCCAGAATTTAGTGTCTACAAATGCAAGGCTAGATATGAGGTTCTAATGCATTATGTTTATACTTAAAAATTTGAGCCATATCAAGAGATACAAACACTTGAAATTGATTTATTATGGGTTTCTTACCATTCCAAGATTAAAAATGAGTGATTCCATTTAATGCTTTATGAGGAACTTAGTTCTAGATATAACAAGATAGTTGATGGCCTTGGCCCAATACTAAAGTGTAAGAGACTTGGAGTGTATTATATAGTTGGACATTTCATTCAAGGACTTGTTCTTGTGTTATAAAACACTATTGTGTTGAGGACTATATGAAATAATACACTTTAGTTTAATCCTCTCTAAATTTTATAATTATTTAAAATAACTACTGACATACTCACTACCATTATGGATCCACAAAATATTGATGGTGCTACTTGATTATTTTTATACAAGTGCCTTGAAGTATTGAAAATTATCAAATACATATGATTTATACTTAATAAAATACACCCAAATATACCTTAAAAAGTCATCGATAAAAGTAAACATGTATTTAGTGTTGCTGAATGTAAGAGATAGAAATTATCTAATAATGTCACTGTGATCTAGCTCTAATATTTATGTGTCTTTACATGACTTTTCTTTGTCATAATTAATATTCTTACCAAGTATTCAACTTTGTAAAATGTTGTCAAAAAAATAAATGCGTGCAACCCTAAAACCATGTCATGATGATTAACTTGATCCAGGTAGTAATAGTTGAGATGGGCAAATCACTCATGCCATAATTTACTCAATCCATGTGAATGAGTAAGTAATGTAATAGAGAGTTGATCAGGTGAAAAATGTTATAAAATATACAATCATGACTAGTGATATGATTTCCCAAATGTAACTATGAATTAAATATCTACTTCCCTAATAACCATTGAATTAGGTGTGAATTCAAATATCTTACCCAGACTAATGTGAGTAATATGATAAATAGATAAGAGGTTAGTTGATAAAGAGGGAACACATAAAACATAATTAAATGTCCAATCATTCACTTTAACAGATCCTCTCCCATTAACTTCTATGAAAGTATTGTCACTCAACAAGATGAAAGGCATAGAATAATGATCCAAGAATCTGAAACATTCATGTGATGAAGACATGTGGTGTAATGCACCAAAATAAATTACCCATTTGAAATACTATTATGAAAATACCACAAGTTCTTTGCCCTTTTCTTTTCTATTTTTTACTATCTTTGGCCTTAAAATACACCCGTGTTGATGAAATTTGATTGGCTAAATCAATGACCCTGATATTGTGCTCCTCAAGCATCCTAGTCAGTTGGTCAATATGCTTCTTCATGCATTTGGTTTCATCATGTTTTTATTTCTTACAGTAGGAACATATGATTCTTTATTTCTTGGGTTTCTCATATGAAGAAGAGGACTCTTTTGATGTTTTGAACTTATTATTAGATTTATGACTCTTTCTTTGTTATGGGTCATTCTTTTTATGTTTATTCTCCTTGATATCGGAAGCCTTCTATTTATCATGACTCACAATTAAGGAATGTGATTTTGATGAATTTAATGTACCCATATGAATAAGTTTTTCTTGATTTAGAGTCAAGTTAGCAACAAAGTCATCTAAGGATGAAATTGTCCATGTAATAAGGGTCATAGGGTAAAATAAGCATGTAAGTAGGGGTCATAAAACTTAATAAGCATGCAAGAAGAGGTCACAAAATTAGATAAGTGTAAAGGAATGGGTCACAGAACCTGATAGGCATGAAATTAGGTGTCATGAGTTTGGACATACATTTAAGTAGGGTGTCAAGTTCCAATGATGTACAAGAAAATGGTGTTGAGTCTATTGGAGTGTAAAAGAAAGGGGTGTCAAGTTTGTCGATGCATGCAAGCAAGGGGTCAAAGTATTAGTCATTCTTGACTAAGGGTAAAATTATATCAACTTCCAAAATTATGAAAAGGGTGTAAATGTCTACCTAAGGGAAAAAATCTGCTAAAGTGCTTGCAAGGGTCAAAAAATCTATAGAAGCTGCAAAACCTTAAGATATATAAATTTGGTATGGATTCCACAAAACATAAAAAGGACCCACCTATTTTTTTGATCCACCTATTTTTTTAACAAATCCAAAATAATATAAAAATGGTATTTTCTCAAAGTCACTAAATATATAGACTTTTGTATAATTTAAAGAAAGACCTCAAAACCCTAAAAAAATGGTCCAAAACTAATTATCCTTAAACTAGGTCATGTTTACAGTTGAGTCTAAGGTTTTGAAATCTTATAAATTATACATGATTACTTGTTTTTAATTTAGAGACTTTAGATGTAAAAATTTACATGGATTTGATAGAAACCCTACCAAACCATTAAAAATTAAAATCAATGAAAAAGAAATGAACAAGCTAGAATGCTAGATATAACACTAGAGGTTATGTCATTCAACTACTATATAAAATTTTATACCATATCAAAGTGGGCCATATGTGAGGATTGGTATAGATAGGATCAAATGCATGAATTTGAAACTACATGGAGTACTAAAATTTGAGGAACAACTCAAAAGAAAGAAGCTTCTCTTCACAACCAAAAATTGCACTAACATTCATTAGCCAAAAAGTACATAGAAAAGGTACATTATATAGTGAGGAGTTAGGCCACCAAAAAAGGTAATTAAATAAACTCACAATTATAAAATGACATAAATTACATTTACCTAATGACTTATTATTAACCTAAGCAAACTAATTAGACCATGTGGGTAAAACCACAAAGTGGGAAAAACCTATACTAACATGATTATGATAGAGGAATGTGATCTCATCTAGTAGTGAATGCCAAACATTTAATAATATAAATTCCATTTTCCATGCATATACATACCATGTAATATAATACTCAACTTGGATTAAACATGATAACAATGAATTGGATGTTATATTTGAGCCCACCCAGAATAATATCATTCAGGTTTTCTATGATTCTCTACATGCATTAGTATAGATTCTAGAATTCTCAATATAATCCTTGTTATACCTTATTTATAATAGTTTTACTAACTTTTTGAAGTATTTCCCTACTAAAATATTAAGGTAATGTATCTATAATTCATCAGTAAACATTGCCTAGGTACCAATAAGGTCATTTTCTATTTTGAGTGCATAACCATAAATACTAAATGAACAACTCTAGTTCTAAATACAAATATGCCATTACCACATTATATACACATGGGGTCTAATGTAAATCAAATAATTTTTCGATTTGACTGATCCAGCTGATTAGATCTTTAACATCAAAATTATGCATGCCCACCTTTGGTATTATATTTTGTGAACTTATATTTTAACTTGGATGATTATAAATAAGAAAACTTAATTGTCCTAGTAGATATTTATTTGATGATGGTGATGTTTGAATATAAACTAGGGATATTGTGATATTTTTCAATGTCATGTTTATGCTCACCATTCTCCTTTTATTGTGTCAAACTCACCTTTCACCTCACATGAATCTTATTTTTAGCCATACTTTACACTTCTACTTAGAGCTAAATAACCAACCCAAAAACCCATGTATTATAAGTTTTCATCTCCATTTATTCATTTCTAGGAGTTGTTATGGTAATGGTTGGCACTTTTCCATGGTCTCTAGTTTTTGGATTGATCATGTACAAAATCTAGGGTGTAGGCTTTCATGTTTAGGGTTAAGGTTTAATGTTAACAAATTATATTAGATATTTATATCATTGGGAGCAACTTATTAAGATGAATACAATGAATGATATTTTGTGCAATGATGCAAAATTATTTTCCATACTCTTTCTTTTTATTAAAAAACATCAAGCAGTACTAGACTGACAGAGAAAAATCCTTCTAGAGCATAAGTTATTTTTTGATCATTCTACCCACATAATAACCATTATGCTTGACCTAAAAAAAATGCAATGCCAAACTTTTACCAAATTAAAGCTCTAAAACCATTTTAATGAAATTACATAGATATATCATGTCAATTATCAGTAGTGGATATAGATATAAATATCAAGATCATATCAAAAAATATATATCACAATAAAAATAGCATAACAAAGAAAATCCACATTAAATGTTGACATTAGAGAGTAATACTAAAAATATAAAACTAAGCCACTTTAAAATGAAAACATTCACATGCATGCACCGATAAAAAATTTGCTAATATTACTCAAGTACTAACCACATCCTATTATAGATAACCTACTTAAGATATGGTTATTCCATAGGTTGAACCTATTAATAATATCATAAAATACAAAATTGTGATAGGATAAGGTAAAAGGTTATGTTAACCAAAATTCAACCACACATATCCCTATACATGTTATATGTTAATGGCATAGAAGTGTTCATTTTAGGTGTAGACATCCAATTCCTAACACCATTATGTTGAAATTATTAATCTTACTCAAAATTCACTCAAATACACAATTTGGGCCAAAATCACTTAAATGCACTAAATTGTTTGATCTTGTCATATACAAGTGTTGATTTAGGATAATGTATCCCTAAAAGGGGCAATCATTTTATTTGATTATTAAATTTTTTCAAATCATTTTGAGTCAAAATGATGAAAATGGAATTTGACATTCTAAGCCACTAAATTCTTCTAATTTTGAAGCAAATGACTCATGAATGTGTTATTTCATATTGACAATGATCTAAATGGAGTATTGGTCTATACACAACTGATACCTTCCTTTAATTATATTCCAGTCAAATTACAACCCAATAACTTGACTTTTTGACCAGTTTGATTAAATGAGCAATCATTTTCCTAAGAATTACATAAAATTTAATTAGCCTCACTTAAGCAAATTAATCCAAATCAAGGGCTTAAGTGGAAAATACATGGAAGTTATTGAATATCTATTAATTGGAAATTTATTTCTAATATCTACATTATTTGATGACATCATTAGTGGGGTGGCATCCATAAGCCATAAATGGAACAAACATAAAGTTTAGTCCCTCCCATGCCTCTTTAATGCCCCTTTATTCTAAATATTAATGAGGGTATTTATGCTGTGAGCCTCTAAAATTGAATTTATCAATGGCCACACATCTTGATCTCAATATAGACAGTCATGGTTGATTCTGATCATTTTTGAAAATCTATAAATACAAGGGTTCTCAGTCATATTTTCAAGCTTCTTTGGTGTAAACTTATTATGAAGAATTATCTCCACAAGCTCTTTTTGTGTAGAATTATTATGTTTAATTTGTAATAGAATAGCTTCACTCAAGGCATAAATTTGATCAATATCATGGGCCTAGTTTCATTGGTGCATTGAGAGATGAGGGAGGAGCAAGCCACTCATCATTGACAAAGATTTGAGCACCAAATTAAGGTGAAAATCATGTTTTGAGTCATATCTAGAGGTGGGATACTCTTGGGAATATTTTTTGGTATATTCATTCTTTCAATAGCTCTTAATTTTCATTTACAAACCCCGTTGAAGGACTTGGATTAGTTAGTTATGTTATTTATGCATTTTTTGAGTTTTATTGACTAATATTTGATCTAACTCACTTTATATTTCATATCTACATCTTGGAACTCTTGGTGGGACTACACATACCATAAAAGTAAGGAGACTAATTTACACTCTTATATCTTCTAAAAAATGCTTTAAAATATCTAAAAATAAAGTTTTATTTCATTTTTTCACGTGTTTTTGTGCTTTCTAATGACACAGTTTACATAGTGATTAGCAACAGTTTACCCTAACCAATATCAGTCCTATCCTAACTAGCCCTAGTCCCTATGTGAAGGATATAACATTGAAAAAATATTGGTTTTTAAGTTTTCTTGAAAATTTTAGGTTGTTATTCTTGGTTTTATAACTTGGAAAGTCTTTGTCTAGTTCTTTTCTTATAGGATCCAGAGACTTATTTTATTTTTGTGCTAAAAATATTTTTATGGAATCATTGTGTTTTGCCCATGGGTTTATAAATATCTTCCATCATTTTTAATTTGATTAGCATCAGTTCTATTGTAACCTACATTGGTTTTATTGTAACCAACATCGATCTCTATGGATCAACATTGGTCTCTGTGTAACAAAAACAAAGAAACCTGAGAGCAAGTTTTAAAATATTGTTTTCTCATTGATATTTTTTATTCAAGATAGACATAAAATATCTAAAATTTTTAGGACACAAGCTAGAAAAATTGCCAAATTTACATATGGTTAACTCTTGAAAACTTCCATTTGGTGCTTAAAAAGAATCTAGATTGTTTATTCTTAATTTATTTGTGAAAGTTTTAAAAAAAATTTAAACTAAGGCTAACAGGCCAAAATTTTCACAAAAAATTCACTTTGGTGCATAAAATAAACATTCACATTTGTTTTTTTTTATGCTATATCTTTTATACTTGTTTATTTTTTGTAAAATAATGGATGCATGTATGCTCTCCTCCATCCCCTTTAGGGAACTTGGGTGACCAAAATCACTCCTTTAAAATTTGTTTCTTATTCAAAGGTGTGAAAATAATGTTATTAAAGATCTCTCCAAATTTTTATGGTTTAGGTGATCTAAACACAACCTTAAAGTCTTTTCACTTTATCTTTCATTTTATGCAACTTGGCTTATGAGTGGGAGTTCATAGCCTCCTCACAAGTTATTTAGGGGTTCTTTGACCTAAGGTTTCACCTCTCAACATAATACCAAACCTGATCCATGAAGGGGTATATAAATTAGGGCACATATATTATGATTTCCAGGGGACTGAGTGGCTATCCTCTCTAATCATAATAAAAATCTGAGTTAGGTCTGGCTAACTAGGAGATTACACTAAAAAGTACATGGATGAAATCACTATGCAAAGGAATAGACCCTTGCATAGTAAGTTATATAGTATGAACTCAATTGACATGAGGTATCTCTAGTGTTAACCAAACTTGGGACCATCTAGACATTTGAAAAAAAAAATTACACCCCACTTGTCATAGACATAGTTTTGATGCAAGGCGAGTAACCCAAAGTTACATGTCATCATAATATCTATTAGGAGAAGGGGGGTGTAAAAAACCTATTAATTCATGCACTTTTAATTTTAGATTAACACTTAAAATCCTCCCAAGAGCATGTATATAAAAGGAATTCAATGGTACAAAGTAACCTTGTTAGTTTTATGACTTTAAACATTATACTTAGTTGTATTTTATCTTTTTATCATTTAATTGATTAGTCTTATTGAGTCTAAAACTTGTTTGAAAACCAAAACTCATCAACCAAACACCTTTGTTACCCACCATTTTGTTTAAACAAGGAGGAGTTAAGCTGACCAAATCAAAATCACCTTTTGCATTTTTTAAATCCCCATTTAAAACATTATGTTTGTATTATCTAAATAGCATTGTTATGTTGTACATTTGATTCTAAACCATTTTGAAAAAAATCTCCAAGTCCTTTATTTATAATTAAAATTTGGAATCTCACCTTTCTATGTTCTAGGCCAAGGTGTTAATCAGTTTGCCATTTGTACTTGGTTTTAGCTAACTTGGGTATGATTTCCCATTTTTGTTGAAGGTCATTATATAGAATCAACAACATTTTTTATCGTTGTGAACTTAGGTTATCTTGCATTCTCTCACACTCTAAGTTCTATGACCATTCTACTTCCTATTACCATGTGGTAGCATTGTGATTTCCATTTGGTTTTAGTTTTATACTTAGGAGTTCTTCTGTGTTTCCATGACTTGAGTTTCTTTTTTTGCCTTATTACCTTCCTCATTAGAAAGACTCTCTTCTAATTTTATAGTCATAACTCGTTGAAGTTGTATCTAGATTTTACAGTATTGATGTATCTTTAAACCTAAGTTTGTTTTGATTTGTGCACTTTAGGTTTCAAAGTTATCATACCCTATTCCAATTTGACGATTTCAACCCACCAAAGTTAAGTAATTTTGTAACCATTTCTTCTAATTGTGTGGTACTAAGCCACTTATTTTATTATAGTCTCCTTTTGCCTTGTCACTTATTTGAAAAAATCAAAACACGCCTTATTAACATTTGTAAAACATTTTTCAAATATTAGAAAATATAGAGAAATATATTCTATACATGACATAAAGATATACTCATAATGGGGTCTCTTATGGCCCTAGCTATGAGGAAGATCACTTTTATGACAGACAAGAACACCCCATCGTGTTTGAGGATATCACCCTTTTTGGGCCTAGTCTTTAAATACCAAACCAATCCATGCTAAATTTTGTATGTCATCCCTATACTTATCCTTCAATTTCTATGAGCAACCAAGCTTTGAAACACTTGAAGGTTACCATTTTAGGCTATCCTTCTCTTTCATCTTATGTGACCAACCAAGCTCTGCATGCTTGAAGGTTACCATTTAAGGCCATCCTTCTCTTTTAGATTGTGTGAGAAACCAAGTTCCATAACACTCAAAGGTTACCATTCTTAGTTATCCTCCTTTAGCTTGTGTGAGAAACTAAGCTCCACAATGCTTGAAGGTTACCATTTTAATCTATTCTCCTCTGGATTGCATGAACAAAAAATCTTTTTAACTCTCAAAGGTTACAATTTTAGGCTATTATCCTTCATATTGTACGAGAGACCAAGATCTAAAATTCTCAAAGGCTACCATTTTAGGCCCTCCTCCTTTAGCTTGCACTATCAACCAAACTTCTTAATGCCCAATCATTACCATTCTAGGCCCATTGCTAGTATTTATTAAACCTATTATTGAAGAATGTCAATTAGATGAGCTAGTTTTTATTGATCCTTTCTTCATTAATATAATTTTTGGAGAGCCCATTATTGAACCACAAACCATTTTTCACCTTGAGCCAACTATTCCCCACTTTAAAAAATTTATGCTGGTCATCAAGCTACAACATAACCAACTATTACCTCTTTAAAAACCATCTCTTGAGGACCAAAATGTGTTCAAAGTTGATTTTTTGCAACCAATTATAAACCAAGGTCATGATGTTACTATTAAAACACCTATTTGTGATGAGTCAACTGGTAATGAATCACCTTCAGATATTTTACTTGCTATCGAAGAGTCTCACTCTAATGAGTTGGTCTTTGTTGAGTTAAGTTTTATTGATTATAATTACCTTTGGGAAAATCATGACCTCAACTATTGTCCTATTTTTCAAAAGCCCCATCTCTTTGAAAAGCTAGTCTCTATGAGGTTCTTTCTTGACTTTTTCCAGTCATTGAGGAATATCACTTTGAGAGTCCAACCTTTATGGAGTCACCCCTCGAGTAGTTCCCTCTCTTTGATAGGATTCACCTAGATGATGTAGTCTATGTTGAACCCTTCCTAGATGAATCTATTTTTATAGAACCCATTATGCCATCATAGGCCATTACATTTCCAATACCAAACATTCATCAAAACATTATTATAGAAACATCCACATCAGATGAAGAATTAAAATTAAAGTTAGGTTTTATTTTTGAATCGACATCAAATTTAGCATTAGAAGTAGAATCACTATCAATATCAACATGAAATTTAGAGTCCCTTAACTCAGACTCAGCCTTAGAATCAATGTATAGTTGTGGTTGTTACAATATTGGTTACACTTACCTTGAAAATCAATTTGAATATCTTTGTGATCCTTCTACAGTTTTTGAGGATGATTACTGCAACATCGACATAGGTTCTCCTAATATCTTTTATGAGGAATTTTTAGACTTTCATCATCCCATTATCACCACCCAACATAGCCATTATATTGACATTTCACCTCCCAAAAGCATTGATTGGGACTAATAGAATCACACTTTGTTGAACTCCATCTATGGTGACATACCATTTACAAAATATCAAGGGGACCAATACTACATTCATTCAAAATACAAACAATCTCCTAGTGAAACCTTTTTGGAGGCACTAGGGGATGATCAAAGTTCAAACTCAACATATTTTAGTGAAACCTTTTTGAAGGCACTAGAATAAAATCAAAATCAAATGTTAACATCCCTTAGGGAAACCTTCTCATAGGTACTATGGGATAATTAAGACAACTTCATTGGTGAAAAAATATTTTAGGTACCAATAGTTGAGCATAGTAGTTCTTCACTGATTGATGAAGATATTATCAAAGTTTAAATTAGTATAACTTCCAATCTACAGTATAATTAGATGGTAGCTACTCTCAAGATTAAATAACATAAAAATCTAGTTGTCTTATTGAGAGTATATTCAGAAGTCTTCAATCTTACCATAACCAAAATTATGTTGAATCTAGAATCAACAGCATTGTGTGTGTCTAAAAATCCAAATCTTAATTTATTTTCCAACCAATATACATTTCATGATCATCCACATTTTCATTACCAACTTATACCATTTATCCCATGCCTAAGATATCTTGTCTCAATGTTTGAAGGAAACATAATCAATGATCAATGAGGATCACAACAACATTATTGGAATTCAAATTTGTAGAAAGTTATTGATAGAGAATATATTTAGATGAGATATTGGGTAGAAATTTTTATGATTAATTATCTTAGTTGTCTCATATGTTGACTAGGATGTGCATCTCCACATCATTAAGAACAACTATTCTGAAAGGGTGTGGGCTAACAATTTTTATAATTAAGTATTCTAGTTGTTTCATATGTTGATTAGGATGTACGTCTCCACATCATTAAGAGGAGAAAAATAATTTACCATTGGTTCACATTTACCTTTCCATTTGAACTACATTGACTTAAGGTCCTTCAAGACTATGTATGCAACACTTAATTTTTATTAAGGTCAGCTCGGTCATCTTAACCATGCTCTCACCATTTTGTGAGCCTTTTTTTAGTTTTGAATGCTCTCACCATTTTTTAAGAAAACTAATCCCATACTCTCACCATTATTTGAGCAAATTAAGCCCATGATCTCACAATTTTTTGAGCAAACTAAGCCTACGCTCTCACAATTTTGTGAGCCAATCATCACTTGGGGACAACCCTATTATCATTATATCCAATTTTCATAGCATCACTAAATAAAGCCATTATGTCATTTAACCATGTCTTTAATATTGATCAAATCTTGTTTTTAGCCATCTTATCCAACCCTTTTTGATCTTGGTTCCTTTGGTTCTTCCTGCACTTTCCATAGGGGGATTCTAATCTAGTTTTAGCAATTTTAGAATTCTGAGTTTAAAATGATAGTCTATGGAAGTAATGTGATAATGGATCTAGAAATTTATTTTTAATTTATGTTTGAATCATACCATTTATTATAACCACCTATGAAAAAATTAGCGTTATACTTTATGTTACTGATTATAATCACCTATGGGAGAATTAATATCCATTTTTGTCACTAATTATAACTACCTATGGGAAATTTAGTATCATAGATTTATATAATTTTTTAATTATAATTTCCTATGGGAAAATTATGAACAACACCTTTTTATTATGCATTTTCACATCACCTTGCCATTATTATTATTATCATTTGTCTTGTCATTTGCCTTTAATTATGAACTTGTTATGACTTGGTCAGTTTTACACCACCTTTTATGTGGGAAAAATTACTATGACTTGAGGTCCTACTAGGACTATGTAGGTCATGATAAATACACATTAAGGTCAGCTCCATCCCTATATTTTATATGCTCTCATAGTTTTGTGAAAAAACTAAGACCACACTTAGTACCAATATAAAGCAGTTCAACATGAATAATATTTTATAGCTTCCTTTTATAGAAAAATGAGCATGAATACAACAACACATGGTTTTTGCTTGCAAAATAAAACTTCAAATTTATCTCATACTTCATATTGTTCTTTTATTATTTTGTTATTGTTTGGTAAGCACTATTGCCTTAGCTAGATACCTCACTCTCATTGATTTTTTTAACATGGGCCATTATTGCTAACTTTAGCTATTATTAAAACTTCTACTCTTGGACATTAATCTCCTTGATTAGTTGGTTACATGTGCCATTATTTACATGCATGATCCCTTTTGTAGCTAGTTTAACTATTGATTGAACTCTTACCTATGGACATGCATATCCTTAGTTAGGTATTTCCCCTGGGCCTTTTGTTAATATTTCATTTCTATTACTTATCCCAAAAACACAAAAATATTAGAAAATGATTGACAAAACAAACAAAAAATCATTTATCTTGCACTTTTCTTTATTATGATTCTATGCTCTCATCATTTTGTGAGTCCATATCCTTATTTCCTATATAACATCAATTATATTTTATTATCATCACTTTTTTCTATCCCATTTCTTGAGAGAACTACATTTGGCCTGAAGTTCATGTTGGATCTTTCATCCATGGAACTATGTAGGTAGTTTCCATTTGTATTATACATCTAGAGTCAGCTCAGCCACCCCCTTCCTTTTCTTCTTTTTTCCCTATTTTGTTGTTATTTCCATATCACTTGGGGGAAACTTTATGTCTTTTGTTCTTATTATGCTATTATAGAAAGTAATGCCTCTGCTCTACATATGTGAATGATTATCTTCTACTTGCACTAAAATTGTGACTAAATCTTGTTTGTGTGTGTTTATTTAATTTTTGTTGTTGTTTTTTTGTACTTTCATATCTCTCTATTTATTTTTTTATTTGTTCATTTGTTGTTTAGTCTTGGTGTTTTG
The DNA here is from genome assembly GCA_037957365.1 of Torreya grandis. Classification (NCBI taxonomy): domain Eukaryota; kingdom Viridiplantae; phylum Streptophyta; class Pinopsida; order Cupressales; family Taxaceae; genus Torreya; species Torreya grandis. The sequence goes on along the minus strand of JARHVA010004823.1, from coordinate 126,460 downwards.
GTGTTTTTGTATTTTGAGTTATTATTTTATCTTTTTTTTAATGGTGTTTTCCACATACATCTTGATAGTACACATGGATATTAATTATTCATATCTTGATTTCATGTTGTTTAAATTAATTTGTTCATGCCTTGCTTTTTGTACACTCTTGTTCTTACTTAAATCCTAATTGTTCAGATCTCAACTAAAAGTTATGTTACATTTATGTATTATTTTTATTTGTTTAAATGTAAATTATTATAACTTTGCTATTGGCAAATTCATCATTATCATTAGCTATAAATATTCACATTTGAACTAACTCATCACAATCAAAATACGATGCTATTATAGGTTCTTCATATGTATGATGTTTAATTTCATTTTGCTAAAGTAAACACTAATTGATTTGGATCCTAAGTCAAAAACTCAATGTAGATCCAAAGATTAGCTCTCAACACACCAATAAACTAAGCACTAGACTCTATGCAAGACGTGCATCTCTTGGCATATACTATGAGTCTAGTTGAATAGTGGTCCATTTTTATTTTATTCTTCATTCCTCATTCTATTGTCTCCCATTTCTAGGAGAAATACATTAGCTTGAGGTCCATCTAAACTATGTAGGTAGTGCTTAAATACATGATGTATCTCAGGTCAGCTCAACCACAGTCTTTCTTTTATTTATTTCTTTCATCATTTTGTGCATCCTCATATGTTGGGTTTGGAGTTGTTTATTAAGTCATTAAACCCTCACATATATGTTTGTGCTTGATCATATTTAATATATGTAATAGGTTATATCCTTGAGCTATGCTTGCCAATTTTCCCTATTGGGGCACAAAATTTATACCAATCATCAAATCAAATTAGTCCTATTGGGGCATAATTAATTATCAGTGATCAAAGTTAGCCTTACTAAAGAAAAATTATTTTATCGCCTGATCAAATATGATATAATAAGACACACTATTATTTCCTTTCTTTATAGAAAATTTCTCTTATTTATTCTAATTCCAAGATCTGTAGCTTTTGCCCTTATTCTATTAACTTTTAAAATATGTAACTTTTCTTGGGATTGATCAGTCCTTATGCATTTAACTTGTGCCCTCTTGTTCACCATTGTGTTGAAATTACCAATCTTACTCAAAATTTAGACGTCCAATTCCTAACACCATTGTGTTGAAATTGCCAATCTTACTCAAAATTCACTCAAATGCATAATTTGGGCCAAAATCACTCAAATGCACTAAATGGTTCGAGCTTGTCATATAAAAGTGATAATTTAGAATAATGTATACCTAAATGGGGAAATACATTTTATATGATTATTAAATTTTCTCAAATCATTTTGAGTCAAAATGATGAAAATACAATTTGACACTTTGAGCCACTGAATTATTCTAATTTAGAAGCACACGACATGTGCATGTGTTAATTCATGTCAACAATGCTCTAAATGGAGTACTGGTATATATGCAATTGACACCTTCTTCTAATTATACTCTAGTCAGATTATGACCCAGAAATTGACATTTTGACTAGTTTGATTAAATGGGCAATCAATTTCCAAAGAATTGCATAAATTTTAATTAACCTCACTTAAGCAAATTAATCAAAATCAAGGGCTTAAGTGGAAAATCCATGGAATTTATTGAAGATATATTAATTGGAAATTGATTTCTAATATCTAATTTATTTGATGACATAATCAGTGGGGTGGCATCTATAAGCTATAAATGGAACAAATATTAGGTTTAAGCCCTCCCATACCTATTTAATGCCCCTTTCTTCCAAATATTAATGAGGGTATTTATGATTTGATCCTCCAAAATTGAATTTATCCATGGCCACACATCTTTATCTCAATATGGATGGTCATGGTTGATTCTGATCATTTATAAAAATCTATAAATATAAGGATTTTCACTCATCTTTTCAAGCTTCTTTGGTGTAAAATTATTATGCAAAATTATCTCCACAAGATATTTTTGTGTAGTGTTATTAGGATTAATTTTTAATAGGATAGATTCACTATAGGCATATATTTGATCAATTTCATGAGTCTAGTGTCATTGGTACATTAAGAGATGATGGAAGAGCAAGACACTCATCATTGTTAAAGGCTTGGAACACCAAATCAAAACGAAAAAATCATGTTTTGAGCTACACTTGGAGGAAGGATGCTCTTGGAAAGGTTTTTTGGTATATTACTTATTTCAATAGTGCTTATTTTTCATTTGAAAAATCTCATGGAGTTGGCTTAGTTAGTTAAGTTCTTTATGAATTTTTTAAGTTTTCTTGACTAATGCTTGATCTAACTCACTTTGGATTCCATCTCTATAGTAGGTACTTATGTAATATAATTGTTTTAATCCCTAAGAGGTGAGGTATGGACTTTAATAAAAACTAATACTTCTTTTAAAATGTTAATATCCATATTACCAAGTTAAGTGAATTATTTTAAATTCATTCCAAGTAGCTTCTCATTGATATGTGATATAGGTCTATTGATAAATATATGTTTCCTTTCAAGATAACATGATTGATAAATTAATTAATTCACACACACAAACACACAAACACACACGCACGCACGCACGCACGCACGCACGCACGCACGCACACACACACACACACACACACACACACACACACACACACACACACACACACACACACACACACACACACACACACACACACACACACACACACACACACACACACACACACACACACACATCCTACTTTTATTTATTTTTAATATATTGGATACTCTTACATGTTTTTATAGTTATATTTTTGGTATTTCATATATTTAATAATGTCACATGTAATATAAAAATTAATGTAGGGACACATTAATAAAATCAAGGAACCAAGCTATGGCATCACAAATTAATGTGGTAGGAAAAAAATTGTGTAAGAATAAATCATAGTTCTCATATAATTTCTTATAGATAAAAATATTGCATAAATGTGTGTTTGATTGTCCCCACGATCATAAAATAATTACAATTTTAGAAAAATAAATTCATGTGGAAGAGTCATGTCAAGCACATCATATGATATGTTTGGAAAGCACAATAAGATTACACACTTGTGTTTTGGAATTACCTATAATATACATAATAGTTACTATCTCATGCATAAGAATGGTGGTATTATAAATAGGTTCATTCAATAGTTGATAGTACTTAAAAGAAAATTATCTATCATAGGTGTAGGTCTCAAACACTCATAAAAAACATTAGCACATGAAGGAACATAATTATAGACCATAGGTTGCATGTTTGAGAAAAATTTTAATTCATTATTTATTTTTTTACCTTTATAATTTCGTCAATAAGAGAAAGGTTTATAATAAAATGTTGTCTAATAGTTTGAAAAATAATTGATTAATTATTTCGTCATTAGAAACCTTCAAATTTTTCAATTTAGCATCTAACAAAGATAAATTATTTTCAATAATTTTATTAATATAAACCATGATTAATTCCAACAAAATAAAAACATAAAGGAAATGAAACCCTTAGGGAAGGATAATCCCTAAAATCAAAATATAATAATAATAATAATATAATAATAATAATAATAATAATAATAATAATAATAATAATAATAATAATAATAATAATAATAATAATAATAATAATAATAATAATAAAGGGTGAAGAGAGTATAAACCCTAGGTTAAATGTAAGAATATTAGGTTCATTAATGTTTTTAACCTAAACTTTTGGTTTAGGTCAAAAAGTGACACTAAGATAATTATATAAATAATTTAGTTAAAATGTAATTCATGTCTATCCTTATCATTTTAAAAATAATAAACATGCAAAATGAAAATGTTGAATTTATAATTAATCTTTAAAGATAAATAAATGTAAAGTAATAGTCATGACTGATATGAATTTATAATTTTTAGATATGTATCTAGATTGAGAAGGCATGTAGCTAAGTATGTGATAAATTTAAAGTTATAATTTTAAAGAAACATGAATAACACCTACACCATTCATGTTAAGGGTAATATTGACACTATCCTGAATTGACCATAGTTTGTGTCATCCTCTGTTATTTTTGTACTACATTAGGTTTTAAAAAATAGATTTTCCTATGTCACTTTATAGATAGATATTGTTCATGTATGTACTTTCACTTTACATAATTTATGGACATAAATGTCTATTTTTACTCTTCAATGCACTTGATCTAGATTGACAAAATAAAAAATAATGTAAAATGAGAAGGGAAGAACTAATTGGGTCAAAAAAGCATAAAGGATTTGTACCTATGTATCCTACATTTTGGAATTAGGCCACCTAAAATTCTTATGTAGAGTGAATGGAAGAGTAAGAGATGAAACTATGAATTATATTCCTAAGTGTGAGGTGTAAATACATGCACATTTTCCTAGGCCAATTTTGGTACAAGATGTAATGAAATTCCATGAGAAATTATAAATTAATGTAGAGTGTGAATATACTTGAAAATGAATGACTAGTAATAAAACACATTCAAAAATTCATAGGGATTTCAATGAAACTTCGTGCCTTATTCTTGGTGACTCAATCCAAGAAACTAATTCAATAAAAAAAGGGAAACTAATTCAATCCAAACATTGAAAAATGAATGACAAATAAAAAGGAAACTAATTCAATCCAAACATTGAAAGTAAATGACCATGGGTATAAGGGACCAATAAAATAAATAAGACTAAAACAACATGTTTGTCATTTATATCTATGGTAGAATTGGTGTTATATCATTCTCATCCTAGAAGAATAAACATGAACAAAAAAAGAGATGAGAGATAAAATATGCCCATCAATACAAAATTAACATTAAAAAATGATAAATAAAATAAAATAGGACTTCAATATCACACAAAGTAGGAGAGATAAAAACACAAAAATAAATCATAATAATCCCTATTTAAATTTAGGACTCATACACACAAAATAATACTAAAGACATTAAAATAAGAAGGATTTTACCATCTCCCGTTCAGGGGTCTTTAGTAGATAAGAAAAATAGGAAGGATAGAAAGGAAGCTTGATGGATTTCACCAAAAGAAAGATGGTTTAAATTGAATTTTGATGGGGTCTATAGAGGCAATCTTGAAGCTTCAAGAGTAGGTTGTGTTATCAAAGACTGTAGTGGATCCTTAATCAAATATCTTTCACTTAAAATTTTGATTGGTACCAATAACAAAACCAAAGCACTAGTTGTAGGTCTAAATTGGGAAATAAATTATAGAATCTCCCTATTAGAAATTTAAAGAGATTCATAGGTGATTCTACTAGATTTATCTAGTATGAAATCAAAGTCTTAGAAGATCGCTAACATTATGGATGTACTCTATTCTAAATTAGAAGAATTTGAAAGCTGGGAATGTAACCACTATTTCAAACAAAGTAATAAAGTGGTTGACTTTTTGGCTAATGCAACAATTGATCAACATGAGGAGGAAAGGATGGATAATGTTAGAAAGTGTTGGGAGGATTGTCAATTTTTTAATTAGATTGATTTTTAATTGAGAAATATCAACATTGTATTGCTTTTTTAAAAGCAATTTTAATGTTAATAATGTGGTTTGTTTTGGTTTTCAATTGAGAAATATCAACATTATATTGCTTTTTTAAAAGCAATTTTAATGTTGATGTTGTGGTTTTTTTTCTTTAAATTATTTTTTCAAAAACAAATTAATGGTGTCTCCATATTTTTTAATATAAAGCATTTTTATGATTTGAAATATTTTTTGAAAAAATTTATAATAAATAACAAATGTTTAGTTGGTAGGGAAATCATTATTTGGCTTTTCCTAGGTGTGAAGGCTGATGTCATTTGAAGTTGGCAAAATGATTTTTTGGTGGTGTTGTGATGTGGAGTATTCATGTTTTTGTTAGCTCACTTCTTTCCATTATGTAATCTCTTTTATTGTGTTTTGAATATTTATGGCTTGCATTATTTTTGGAGTGGCATTTTGGTAGGACAGTTGATAGGCATCTTGGTTTGGTAGTGATCATGATTTGGGTTTGGCAGGGATGGACAACTTTAGTATGGAATCTATTAGATGGCCTTTGGCATTTGGAAAATCCAAAATATATGAGATGGGATTTGTTGGAACTATTCACAAAATGCATCTATTAAATGTTTTATAGACTCCTCTTGAAGTGGTGAGAGATATTGAGTTGGTGTTGGGTATGAATTTTATAGCTTAGATTCACTGAGTTAGACATAATTATGATTTGGAATCTCTATTTGTTTCTAATCTTTGCCTAGTTATGATGGATAGAGCACAGGTGATAGTAATGGTGTAATTTTTCATCTAAATGGAATATAAGATTGAATTGGTAGAGGTTTTGGCATCTTTACTGCTTGGGCTGTTTCCTATTTTGCCATTTTTAGAGTGAGACTTTTTTGGGTTTATCCTATTGGAAATGTTTCAAGAACTTGAGTTTTGATTCTTAGATTTGGTTGATTTAATTAAAGATGTGGAAATATCTTGTAGAGTGTAGTTGAAGTTTGAAGAAAGTAGAGAGTCAGTATGCATTTTATTGAAGATCTTCTGAAACCCATCCTCAATTTGGTAAAATGGAGGGAAATGATGAATGATAAAGATAGGGTAAATGTAATTAAAAGATTGGGTAAAGGAGTGGTGAGAGGATATTTTAAGATACCACCCTGGTGGAAAATCAAGCAATAATTATAATGGGAGGTTGCTGGTAAAGTGCAGAAAAGACTATTTTTTAAGCTTTTGAACAATCTATAGGAACTCAAAATGGTAGAAAGATGATGGCTTTGGAATTCCCAAAGGCAAGTGATAATCAGGTGGCCTTGTGCATAAAAATAGGTGGTTTGAATGATTATCTAGATAACAATAAATTTCACACAAATCACAAGAAGCTTGTTGAATTGTTAATTCTAGAATAGTAGGATAATCTATTGGTCTTTAGCTATTTATATATGTCATGTAGTATGGTAGTAATAGTAATATGTTTGTATTTAAGGATGTTTTGGTGTAAATAAGTTATGTTATTATGGTCATATACCTCTAGATATAAGGATGATAAGCTATACTCTTTATGTTTTTTTTAATCTTTTTTGACAAAGGGCATGGGACCCTTATAATTCCTAAGTATCAAACAAAAAAAAAGAAGGCTTGTTCCATAATTTGATGTCTACACCTAGGTAAGTGAAGGTGCACATTTAAATTTATTATTTAACTTTGACATACATGTATTCATATCAATATAGGGGAATTATGTAGACACCTGATTCTGTGTGTAATTACACTACGTCTATGTGCACACATTTGGTTATTTTTGGTACTCTTTTCCATTATTTTGGGTTGGGTCCCATATCATCATCCCATGACTTAGTTTCTTTTGATAATCTAATTTTCTATTTAATTTTATCCAATGATAATATATCTATTTAATGTATAATTTATAAGAACATATAGATTAGCTTATCATTCAATTCATATAACCTCAAAGCCTTAAATGTCTAAAACACTATTTTAGGATGTTTTTCTATGTCCTAGTTATCTGATATGACTATCACCTTAGCTTTAAATTCAATAATGCATTTATTTTCACCTTTATTTATCTTCTAAGTTCTTCCCATGTGTAAATGTGCCATTCAATAGCTTATGCATATGAATATATCCTTAGTCATATGATGATCTCTTTATTCCCATGTAAGCCTATTATAAGCTAAGTCTCTCACGCCTATTTTATTAAGTATTATTAAGAGGTCATCAAATCAAATGAGTGTGAACCATGATTTATTTGTGCCCTCATCCATCTAATTCTAAGGAATTATGAAAAATAAAGGTTTTAATGAAGTGCATGTATTTGTATTTGATTATATAGGATCACACTCACATACAAAAGAGAATTGTAATGGATCTGATTTTAAGCACGTAGGATATCTATCTATAACTCCTAAAGAGGTTTATTAAGCAACCTAACCTTCAAAATAAATTTTTAGAATCATTATTAAAGATTAGGTCAAGTTCAATAAAGAAATAAAAATAAAAATATTTTACCAGTTGATTTCGGTAAGCAAATATATAGGAATGTATTTCATCAAACTACACAATGATAGTAGAAAAATTAGGTCTTGAAAGTGAGAAAATGACACATTTGAAATTTAAGGACACTTTATATGCCTAAATTTTGTCTAAGTATAAAATTATTGGGCTTCTCATTCTAACCCATTCCTAAAATTTCTCAAATCACAAAATAACTTCTAGGTTTTATTCTTCTTGCTATCTAGAGAAACATTAATAAGTGTAACAACCTTGGAAAGTGAAAAAGCAAGTTAAAAAAGAAAGGAATTTATTTATTAGATATCTTCGTCAAATTTTAAAAGTGTTGTTATCTATTTTCACACATTATCTGTATATATGAATTCATTTACTAAATTTATTCAGATTTATGTTGTGCAATAATTTTAATGTTTTTTCATAGTAGATACCTCAATGTGCATTATCTAGTTAAAAAAATTCCCTATATATACTCAAACCATTATTGCCTCCACTAAAGCATATAAAATTCAAGTTACCTATTGCATATGTGTTTCACAATGATATATTAATTATATGAATTTAAACTACATACACATAGTCCAAAGTCCCTATTGGGTATTTTAAGCCACACACATACTAGTCTTATGCCACACACACATCTCCCAACACTAAATCTACATGCATTGGCATATCATGAAAGATAACCTTATGCTCTCAATCAAGGAATAGAGAGATATATTGAGGTGGGTTAGAGTTAGTTCACTATGGTGAATTATTTAATTTATCTTGTGCTCACCATTATCTATGAAAGAATACTTGGAGATATTTGATATTAATTATCAATGGATGGAAATAAGTATGCATAAAATGAAAAATTATAGAACTATGTTTGACACACATAATTATCTTACCAAATGAAAAAATAAACAACTATGACTATACAACTTCTATTAATAGCAGGATAAATTTGAAAAATAATGACAACATCTTAAGGCTACAAAGTCCACAATAACACTAATGACATAAACATAAAATCTACAAACTATCTCTATAATTTGGCATAATGTTTACTATGCCCAAAAATATCCCTTACAACAAAAAATCTCATAAATTTTACATATGTTTAAAGGATTTATGTGTCATGAGGTCACTTCTAATTACTACACATGACTACTATCTCAATTAACACCAACTAGCAGTTAATATGACATCCTATTTGGCATGCTAGATTAAGAGAACTCACCAAACCTAGTCTAGGTTTGTAGGATCCTATTTCAACCTCACTAACATGTCTCAAATTTTTATTAGATAATATATGTAAGTATTTACTTCCATCATTCACCTCTTACCAATCATATTGACTTGTATTTGTTTAAAGTTAATAGATTGTATGTTGTCATGTCAATTACTCATGTATTATGGGTGGTTAATTCTTATAGACCATCTAATGCACCATTTTACTAGTGTGACCTTTTGGTTTTGCATGATGATGTCTACAATCTAGCTAAAAATTTAGACAACTCTACTCCTACGCATCAAAATATGGGGTGAAGATCACCCCACACTAACTTAGTTATCCACCCTCACACAACTTGTTAATAACATTGACACAAATAATGAATTTGGGTGCATCTTTTGTTAACTCAGGTTCAAAATTAGCATTGCACATGATTGTATCTTGATATAATTATATGATATTATATATCATTATAATTAACACCTTAAAATTATAAGGCTTTTAGTATGACCCCTCAGCTTATTATTTTACCCCCTTTGACCTTCTCATTGAGCATGTCCTCTAGTGAGATTTATTTATCAAATGTCTGGCACTAAAAACTCTTGAATATTTATTATAAATTTTGTCATCTTTTTCTATCTTTTTTTTTTATTTCTTATTATTCCTTTAGAATCTAGGATCTCAAATTTTTATTTATTTCGATAAATTTGTGTAGCTAAAACATATTATTCCTATTTTTCCACATGTAAATGAGTTGTGATCACCAAATCATGTGGGAAAAAAGTTAATAAAATATTCTTAGCCATGGTATCTCTCTTAGTGAGCTTACTCAAGAGGTCCTTTCATCCCTCAAGTTGACTTGAAACCTTGATCTAGTCTTGATCTTGTGCTTCTTGTTTGTCATCTCATGTGCCCTTATTATTTTGAAATAGGTGGTCCAACATTATACCTAATATATATAAAAAATGAATTTACTACAAATATACTCCATCCAATAGGATTATCTCATCCTTTATGATTCATTGGCATATGATTAATATTTTTTATTCCATGGTAACTAACTTATTTTCCACTTGAGCATGATGTTGATTTATTTATGTAAAATATGCCTTATGGATCCTAATTATAGTTTTATTCATAAGATTATATAGATTTACCTCTACCACTAGCTTAAACAATGTGATTCTAGCCTTGACCTCATTGAATATGGGTCAAGTCAAAATAAATAATCTTTTTCTCACCATGGGTGTGCTTGAATATTGATCTTTTAGGGCACCAATGGGTAATTCAAAAATGAGTGAATCCATATATGCATCAAATTAAAAACACATTTTCATATTGATATGTGTTATTTCATCCTCTAATTTCATGGCATGCCATAGGTAGTGGTATGTATCTGTGGTCTTATAGTGAAATATTTCCTAGACACTCATATCCTAAGTAGTTTCCTCCATTTATGTTGGCACATATATTTTTTAATTTAGGATTTTTTGAGCTCATATTCAATAAATTTTACTTTTACTTTTTCTATCCTCATCTCTTATAATGTTTCATTTGTTAGCACCTTATGCCTAAAACTACCTATTCTTTTTCCTTATTTGTTAGTCCCACTAGGCTTGAATTTACAAGAGTGATAAATATTATAGTGCATTTATAATATTATGGACTATATATAGGTCCTTAGATAATGGATTTAAAGCTTCTATGGGTTCCTCAAGTACATGTAATCATAGAGTAAAATAGGGTCACCTTGAAGAAATAAATTTGTCTTAACATGTCAATCATGCCAAGAATTATATTAGGCCTTATCCATGATTTGGATCGATTGAGATATGATAATCATTACATTTAAATACATGAGATATTCAATACATGTATTTATTCCTTGGCCTCTAGTTGACCCATGTTCATGATGCACAGTGAAGGAACTAAAAATTTCATGAGAAGTACTACCTTTGTCCTAAACACAAGTTAAAAATGAGTGTACTTATTGAAGTGATTATAAATAATTCTACAAGCCCAAAATACCACCAAAACATGGTCATCCAAGTCTTCACACATCACACACAAATCTTGGTTAGTGTCTTACTAATAATTTTGTTGAGATATTTTTTAGTTTCATTTGCTTATGAAGAGGGGTAGTCTTGTGATCCACAACCATGAATTAAGACCTTAGGATGCACATGGTATCATTGATGAAATGGTTACCTTAATAAATTGTTAATATTAGAGGGAACTCGTATCAATTAATTATATCATCCCATAAGAATCATGTTGTTTTTATTATGGAATTAATTTTTTAGCACTACCTTATCCCATAGATTTAAATATTAAGTGGTGGTAATAATATAGATTGCATCAATCATGTGTATAGATAGAGATATTACACCTAAAACATCAAAAAACCACATTTAAAAGAGTTCTTATGATATGATGGGGAACAATGGTATCTCATCCTAGTGGTTGGGTTTTTAAATATATTGGCATACATCACATTTGTGCCCCTATTCTTTAGCATCTCTAAACAAGGCAAGCCACCATAGAATAGAAAGGATAATTTTTCAAGTAGTAGATTTTATAACAAAGTGACTACCTACAATTCATTCATGTCCTCCGTGTAACACCCTTAGGTACTCACATTCTAGGATACACCTTCATAGAACTTTATCGAGCATGATCTTGTAAATGTTTACCCTAATGAGTTGATATGGGGCACTACAAATAACCTATTATTTATTTTATTTAGTGGAAATGTTTCTAGGATAAATTCCTACCATGATTAAAGAATAAATACATGAAATATCCTCTAGAATGTGATGGACCTTATAAAACCAAGCATTCATTAGGCTATCCTTAATGTTTTATGCATCCTCACTTGTATTGATGCTAGAAAAATGGTTAGGACCCAAGTTATCTTAAGAGACTTCACAATTATAAGAAATTAGAATACATAAACTAACATGATCCATTATAAAATCCTTCCAAGGATTACTAGATTATTTATAAGGTGCTTCAATTCCTCATGATCAATGAAGAAGAAAAATGACATGGATAATAGATACTAGTATAACTTATGTAGTGTGTACACTAATATGAGTGCCTCATACTTAGTGGTTATGTATTTATACATAGCTATCATAAGATTTTAGTTATAAAATTAAATTGGATGGTCCATATTTTTCACCTAAGGGTAAATTCATGGATTTAAGGGAAAATTATGTGGGAATTTATCATAACATGTAAGAGTTATAGACATTATGTATACACATAATGTCCATAACATGTATACATTATTTAAAACCAAGATTGGGATTACATAACCTAAACATATATGCATTATAATGCATATGAATTCTATTTAATGAACATGATGTGTATGCATTACCTTCACATTATACAAAAAAGGTGGGAAAGATGTATTATAAGAGGTAGATTGTTTATTAAAAGGAATGTTAAGTATAAGTTTACATTTATATAATTATATAAATCTAAAATTATAATTTTATTTTATTTTAGTAAATATAATAAATTAGGGTCACTATGCATCTAATAGAGTTCATCTCATAGTTGAATTCATTATGATGTGGGAGATAATTTTTAAAAATATAATCTGGTTAGTACTTAGGAATTTTCATGGTCTTAGTATTAAACCTAGGGATTTTAGGGCATAAATTTTTCAATTGATGTCCATTTTTGGTAAACATATAATCATTTTTTAGGTTTTTGTGCCTTTTAGATTATTTCTTAGCATTTATAGGAGTCCCAATTTTGTCAAAATTGAAGTTTACAAACCACTCTAAATTCAATCCAAAGTGATGGATTTGGATAACATAGGTCACATTAATGACTTACACACATCAAATAACCACTTTGTGTTAATATCACTTGCCTCATTTTTAATCCCTCATCCCTAATCACCTTCTCCTTGTCCCTTATCATCCCTAATCACTCCCTCTTTATCTCTAATCATCCCTAATCACTCCCTCATTGATATTAACCATCACTAATCATCTCTAATCACTCCCTCATTAATATTCACCATCATTCATCATCCCTAATCATTTTTTCATCATCCCTCATCATCCATAATCACTCTATATTCTTCCCTCCTCATCCCTAATCACTCCCTCATTGATGCTCACCATACCTCATCATATATAATCAATATATCATCATCCCTAATCACTACCTCATTAACCCTCACCATCCCTTACCATCCATAGTCACTCCTTCATTATCCATAATGAATCCCTCATTAACCCTCACAATCCCTCATCATCCCTAATTATTTATTCATCATCCCTAATCACTCTCTCCTCCTCCATTCTCATCCCTAATCACTCCCTTATTGACCCTCACCATCCCTCATCATCTCTAATCACTCACTCATCATCCTTAAACACTCCCTCATTTACCCTCACCATACCTCATCATACCTAATCACTACTTCATCATCCTTAATCATCTATAATCACTCCTTACTCATCCCTAATTATCCATAATTACTCCCTTATTAACCCTCACCATCCCCCATCCTCCTTAATCACTCCCTCATTAAACCTCAACATGCCTCATCATCCCTTAATCATCCTTAATAACTCTCTCCTCATCCCTCCTCATCCATAATCACTCCTTCATTGACCCTCACCATTCATCATAATATATAATTACTCCCTAATCATGCCTAATCTCTGCCTCATTAAACCTCACCATCCCCCATCATTCCTAATCACTACTTCATCATTAATAATAATATGTAATCACTCATTCCTCATCCCTTATTATACCTAATCATTACCTCATATAACCTCACCATTCCTCATCCTCCCTAATCACTCCCTCATCCTCCCTAATCACTGACTTATTGACCCTCACCATCCCTAATCACTCCATCCTTATCCATCATCATCCCTAATCAATCCTTAATTTACCTTTAACATACATCACCATCTCTAATCACTCCCTCATCATCCCTAATCACTCCTTAATTTACCCTCATAATATATAATCACTCCTTAATTTACCCTCATCATCCTTAATTACTAATTCATCATCTTTCATCATCACTAATCCATCCTTTCTCATCCTTCCTCATCCTTAATCATTTACTCATTGACCGTCACCATCCCTCATCATCCTTAATCACTTCCTCATCCTCCTTAATCACTCCATCATTGGCCCTTACATCCCTCATCATCCCTAATGACTCACTCATCATCCCTAATCATTTATACTCACTCCCTCTTTATTCATACTCATCCTTAATTACTCCTTCCTATATCTTGATGGTAGGTGCAATAGATTCCCTCTTGTACCTCATTAACTTCTTTTCAAATTCCAAATTTTACTCACTCAAATAAGGCCAAATAAACTCTTTTTTCACTCATTCTATTTTAATCAAATAAGTAACTCAAAGATATAATATAATTATCTGGTGGGATTCAAAGATATATATGGAGATCCATGCCTATATCATGGAGAGAATGTGTATTTAGAGCCTCAGAATAGAATAAATAGGAAATAAATAAAGTAAAGGGTGGGATGAAATTATATTAATTACATATATAGATTAGGATTTTAGCATCTAAGAATCCAATCCTAGATATGAGAATCCAAATTTATATCTATATAAGTAGGGATGACTAGAGACTAGTTCAAACCTCTAATCCCACCCCCATAGTTGAAGATATATCCATAGTATATCCATAATATAGAATATTTACATATAAATAGATATATGTTCACCAATCTGGTAGAGTGTGTTCCAATCCAGTAGCCACTAAAGTGTGTTTCCCAACCCAAATTGACCTATACCCAACCCAATTTATACCCAAATTGATATATAAAGGTAATGAAGGGCATATGCCTTAATCCAATGTATCGAGGAGGGTCCACCTAGAGCTTGGGCATGATCCAATGGGCCCTAAAGGCCAAAATGGATCCTTTCCATACTTTGAGTATTCCATGGTCCCTAATATAGTATATCAAATGATAGCATAGGAATGGGGGCCTTACCATAGATATATAATGGGAACCATTCCAAATGACTTACCCCTTTCTAAGAATTTCCCTACCCATTAAGGAAATGTAATGTTTCCCTACCTACTTCATCTATGCTAAAAAGTAAGGCAAATTGTAATGGAAGTTTCCCTTTTTGATATTTAACTTTTCTTCACCTAATAATATATGAAGGGAATATTTCTTTCTCGATGGATAGAAATGGAATAAGACATAACTATCAATGAAATTTTACCTTCTAGGTATCTAGATTTGATTTATTTTTGGATTAAGGCATGGCCAGTAAGGGAATCTTACTTTTTTATAGATAGGTTTGTTCTTAACCTACCTACTTAACTATGCCCTACCTTACAAGGTAAGGGAATATTCCTTCTTGATATATAGATTTGTTCTTGTCATACCAATTTTTCATTTCTATAATAGATACTTATCTATCTATGAAATCTTGCTTCTCTATCTATAGCTTGCATATATTATTTCCCCACCTACTTAGCTCTACCCTACCTGCTTAACTTTTATTGTTCACAAGAGAAGTTGGCTTCCTAATATATAGAATGATAAATGAAGTTTTGAATCATGTTATGTATGTAATCTATTTATACCATTGAGTATGCCCTACCTAATTTACCTACTTGAGTATGCCATACCTAATTGAATAGGTGATCCATATCTTGATATTTAGTATGCCCTACCTAAATATCTAAGCCATATCTTGATCTTGAATATACCCTACCTATAATTGAGTATGCCCTACCTACCTATCCTTCTTGTCCTACCTACTTTATTATGACCTACCTACCTACTTGTACTTGAGTATTCACTATGTACCTATCCTTATTTCCATACCTACTTGAGAATTCCCTACGTAATAAAATTCCTAATCCATTTATTTATATTGAATACCCATATCTAATCTTGATTTTATATATCTTACCTAACCATATCTTTAATACTTGATACCTAATTGAAAACCCTATTGAATACACAAGGCATATCTTGAAAGGAGGGGGGAAGTTTAACCTATTTAGAGAAAGGAGTGACTAGGGACAATTGGGCAGAAGATGAAATCCATTTCACCCACCATAAATGTATTGAAGGGAGTGATTATGGATAAGGAGGGACATAAAAAGAGTTATTAGGGATGGTGATGGATGATGAGGGTCAATTAGGGAGTGATTATGGATGATAAGGGATGAGGAGGGAGTGATTAGGGATTGTGAGGGATGATGATGGAGTGACTATGGATGTTAAGTGTCAATTAGGGAGTGAATATGAATAATTAGGGTCAAAAAGAGAGTGATTAAGGATGGTGAGTGAAAATGAAAAATTATTTCACTATATCTATAGATAGGGGCAATATATATATTATTTGGGTGACCTTATCTACCCAATGTGTGCAAGACTAATTGATTCCATTCCTTCCTATTAAATTTTTAATGAAACACATGATTTAGATGAGGGGTTATTGACTGAGCCATATCTTGAAAAAAGAGGGGCATTCTAAACTATATAGATAAAAGAGTGACTATGTATGATTGGGAACAAGTATAAAGATACTAAAACCACCATAAATGGATTGAAGGTAGTAATTAAGGATGAATAAATATATTAGGTGAGTAAAATCTAGCTATCAAAAAGCAAAAGATTCCATTTTTTTACTCCTTGGAATATATGAATTATATAAGGAAAGCTTCCATTGCCTTACATTGGGTAGGGAAAGTATGAGATCAGGGTAGGGCCTTTAGAAAGGTGACCCATATATATATATACACACATATATGCATGCATACATACATACATATATATATATATATATATATATATATATATATACATACATATATATACATACATACATATATATATATATATATATATATATATATATATATATATATATATATATATACATATATATATATATACACATACATATATATATATATACACATACATATATATATATATATACACACATACATACATACATATATATATACATATATATATATATATATACATACATACATATATACATACATACATACATACATACATATATATATATATATATATATATATATATATATATATATATATACATACATACATACATACATACATACATACATACATACATACACACACACACACACACATATATATATATATATATATATATTGGGGTTCCCATTACTATGTTATCGTTTGACATATTTTATTGGGGGTTGGGGTATACTCAGTATAGAAGGGCCCTAGTTTGGTCTTTAGGGCCCACCAAGACATGTCCAAGCTCTAATTAGGCCCTCTTTGATACACTATATTAAGCCATATACCCTTCATTCTCTTCATAGATCAAGTTGGGTATAGATTGAGTTGGGTTGGGAAACACACTCTAGTAGCTACCATATTGGAACACACTCTATCATATTGGTGACTACCTATCTATCTATCTGGAAATATGGTATAATATAGACACATTCTCAGTGACATATAGAGAAAATGAGAAGTTAAATATGGGGTTAGAATTAGAATTATCAACTAGTCTCCAATCACCCCTATCTATATATACATAAATCTAGATTATCAATTATAGGATTGGGATTCTTTTATGCCCAAATCCCAATAGGTATATGTAAATAATATAATTTCATCTCACCCTTTGGCCTACCCACTTCATATATGCCAATTAGTAAGGAAAGGGAATATTTTCTTCTTGATATTTATTTTTGCTTCACTTAATATAGCATGTCAATAGAACACTTCCTTATTGATAGATATCAAGGGATGAAGGTATATCTATCAAGAGAATTTTGTCTTCCTCATATCTATTTTTTATTTGCTTATAGATTAAGGCATATGTATCAAGGGAATCATGGTTTATAATAGATAGATTTTTTATTACCCCACCTACTTAGCTATGCCCTACTTGATAAAATAATGGAAGCTTATTTCCTTATATATATATATATATATATATATATATATATATATATATATATTCATTCTTATCCTACCTAATTTCTCTTTGTATAATATATTCTTAGATATCAAGGGAATCTCTCTTCCTAATATATAGTTTTCCCATATTCTTTCCCTACCTACTTACCTTTTATTATTGGCAAGGGAAACTTGCATCCTAGTAGAAATAATGATAAATGAATTTTTAAATGAGGTTATATATATATAGTATAAATAATGATAAATGAATTTTTAAATGAGGTTATGTAATATATATATATATATATATATATATATATATATATATATATATATATATATATATATATATATATACCATTGATTATTAACTAGCTAACTTACCGACTTTAGTATTCCCTACATACTTAACCTATTTAAGTGTGCCCTACTTGATTGAATATCTAAGCCATATATTGATCTTGGGTATAACATATCCAAATACTTGATTGGATACCCAAGCCACATCTTTAATGGAGAGGAATCACTAGGGAACAATCAAGCACACGAAGAAATCCACTACACTCACCATAAATATATTATAGGGAGTGACCCAATATGTATAATGCCCAACATGGTATGAATGATTTGTGTGAATATGTACATATCCATATCATAGAATAAATCAATGTCATATTTATATGTATTTCATGATGTTGACTTGATACATAATGAAATCAAGGTGTGGGTAGCATAATGTGATGGTTAATTCCTACCCTATTAATATAATAGATGGTTTCAAATTTTTTAAATCATTGAATTAACTTATTTATATATGGGTTGCATTAGTGTAATGGGCCCATTATTTGCATTTACCTTGACCATAAGTAGATTTGGTGTTTTTATGTCACTTTTGGCCTATAATTGACCTAATCCAAAGTAAATTTTACATGAAGGGGTGTATTATATTTCCAAATCCCAATCTTTATATGTAAGTAATATAATTTCATCCAACCCTTCGCTTTCTTGCATGCTTATTTACCCTAGCTTAGGGCTCTAAATACACACTCTCTCCATGGTTTGGAAATAGATCACCATATATATATTTGAATCCCATTAGGCAATCAAGTTATATATATTCTTTCTTTATTTTATTGAAATAGGATGAATGAAATAAGAGTTTATTTGGGCCTTATTTGAGTGATAAAAATTTGTAATTAGAACATAATCCCATTGGGCAGAAGCAGGAAGCCATTGAACCCACCATAAAGGTATTACAGGGAGTGATTAGGGATGAGGAAGGATGAGGAGGGAGTTAGTATGAATGATGAGGGATGTTAAGGGAATAATTATGGATGATGAGGGATGTTGAGGGTGAATGATAGAGTTATTAGGGACAATGAGGTAAAAATTAGGGATGATGAGGGTTAATGAAGATGAAGAGGGGGGAGTGAATAGAGATGATGAAGTAGTAATTAGGGATGATGAGGGACAATGAGGGTCAATTAATGAATGATTAGGCATGATTAGGGATGGTGAGGGTCAATGAGGGAGTAATTAAGGATAATTAGGGATGAGTATAGAGTCATTATGGATTATTAGAGATGAGGAAGGAGTGATTAGGGATGATGATGGATGATGAGTGATGGTGAGGGTAAATGAGGGAGTGATTAGGTATAATGAATGAGTGATTAGATATGATGAAGGATAGTGAGGGTAAATGAGGGATTGAGTAGCGATAATGAGGAATGAGGAGAGACTAATTAGGGGTGATGAGGGATAAGGAAAAAGTGATTAGCAATGAGGAAGGGATGATGAGCAAGTGAAATTAATAAAATGTGGTTATTTGATGTGTGTAGGTCCTCCATGTGACTTATGCCACCCCAATCATACCAATTTATCTTGAATAGAAACTGAGTGGTCTAAACACTTGAAACTAGCAGCAACTAGCTTTACACTATACTTCAAACTGATTCTTGCCAACCATTGTAAATTAAGCATAAGAATCACTGAGCATCCCAATTTTTTTGTGCATAATTAATCAAAGATCATAATCATGTTGAGATATCCCTAATTGTGGTATCCTACCATAGGGAAAAATAACCTCTCACAGATTCATCCATAATCACCTTACAACATCACAACTATCAATTTGGCCTATGGACCTATTAAGTGGGGCACTTGCAAACTTAAATAAAATATTGAAAGAGATAAAAGGCTAATCTAAATAAATTAAAAAACTAAACAAGATGAAATACCTAGTTTAATTATCCATTTTCAATTAATGAACATATAAAAAAGGAAATTAATATATATATATATATATATATATATATATATATAAACCATTCATCATTACCTTTATGAGTTATCAAGTTATTTCAAAATATCCTAAAATATCTAATTTGAGAGCCATGTTAAGTAATTAGAAATAATAATTTCTTGAAAACTATTAACTCTACTAGAGTTAGTTTTAATTCACCTAGGTTTAGTTTGAACCCATTCCAAGCTTAAACTCAACCTTGACTAAAATTGGGTGTGAGTTAACTCTTAAGGATATAAATATAAGGCCATACCTCTTCATAAAAAATCTTGGATATTGTAAAGTTATTATGTAGGATTTACTCCATCAAAATCATGAAAGTAGTGTTACCATGCCCAAATATTAAGCCAAACAACATCAAAGACAAGGTGCCAAGGAGATAAAGAGCAAAAAAAAACTCCATTATTATAGGCTTCTTGATGTATAAGATGATCGATCCATTGAAAACAACCATTTAGAGCTTCCAAGGAAGGTAAAAGAGTTGTGTCTTTTATGTTTTTATTGTGATTTCATTTAATTTTTGCTACTAAGTTCTCACTAGTGTCTCGAATAGAGGTGTTAGGATTTTAGTGTGTTCATTTCATTGGTTTTATGAGACTAACATAAGTCTAACATTCTCTCTATGTCAAATTACTAGTTCACATGTCGACACATCTAGTGGGACCTTAAGCATCCCATATAAGCAAGTAGATTAATATACTACTCTTAGTTTTTATAATGGATGCTTAAAAATCTTAAAAATTAAAGTTTTAATTTCATTTTTCATGTATTTATATTTTTTTAACAACATACAGGTTACATAGAGATCGATGTCGATTCTCCCAGACTGATGTCAATTTTTCCCAAATTGACATCGATTCAATGCATCAACCATGATCTTCATGTGAAAAATAAAACATAATAGAAGCATAAATAACTAGGGTTTTTATTGATTTTTCTAGTTTTTTTAATGTGTTTAAGAACTTTTATATTGTCTATTTAACCATTTTCCTGTACGATCTATAGATATTTTATTTTTAGGCTTGTTTTTCTTATCATCCTTTTTGTCAAACCATATTGTGTTTTTATAAGAACCGACAATGATATCTATGGACTAAAATTGATATCTATGGACCAACATTGATCTCTTTGGATTGACATCAATCTCTATGTGGATCACCCAACATCGATCTTTATGGACCGATGTCGATCCTTGTGTTCATCGACATTGATCTCTATATGAGACAAAAGATTATAAGTAGGCAAACCCTCTAAAAAATTATAGGTCTTAAGGTGGAAAAATCAAAGTTTGAACATGGTTAAATCTTACACAACTTTTTTTTGGTCCTTAAAATGAAATTATTTCTTTCCATGCCTTAGTTATTTTTGAAGGTTTTTTGCAAAAGTTTTTTTTTTAAACAACAAATGCTAAGGGGCTTAAAATTCACAACATACTTTGTTTTAGTGGATAAAAATTAAATTTCACATTTAGTTACATACTCCTAATAGTTATTCATTATATGATTATTTGTTGAAATTTATTTGTTTCTAGCAAACTAAGTGATGCATCTCCCCCATCCCATTTAGGGAACTCAGGTGATAAAAAAACATTTATTCTTTGCCTTTATTGATTTATGATTTGGGTGACCCCAAAATGACATTAAAGTCTATCACTTGTATTTATTTTTCATGAATTTTAGCTTGTGAGTGGGAGTTCATTACCTCCTCATGAGTTATCTAGGAAAGTGTTGACCTAGAAATTCATCTCTTAGCATAATTTTAACCCCACTCCATGGTGGGGTATATAAATTGAGCTGGTGAATAATTGAGATGGTAGTTTTAGAAGTTAAACTACATCCATTAGTGATTTCTACCCTTGAAACATATGATAAACTCAGACATCACACTACGCTAATCAAACAACAGATGCAGTGGTTATAAAAAGGAAAAGACCCTTTTATAACAAGTTGGTTGAGATAGATATAATTGATGTGAGCATATATTATGTTAACTACACTTGGGAGCTTCTAAAAATGAGAAAAAATTGTTAGTTTATAATAACCCCACTTACTACGGATATATTATTGATGTAGGGTGAGTAGCCTAAAGTTCCATGTCATAATACAAACTATTGAGAGAAGAGTGGGAATAAAAAAGCCTAATTTTCATGTGATTTTACTTTTTGGATTAATAATTAAAATCCTCCCAAGAGAGAGTATATTTATGGAATTTGATAGTAGTATACAACCTTGTTAGTTTTAGGATTTAGGATGTTATACTTAGGTGTTTGTGTTATTTTTTATTACATGGTCTTGAGTCAAACTATCTATTTTGTTTGTTATACCACATCAAAATGAGTCTTATTTATACATCACTCCTTTATTTTAGGAGGAATTACACTACCCATTTGACACCATACCTTTTCCTTAATCTTTTATCAAACTTATTTGTGTGTGTCACTTGATTTAAAAGGGTGTCATTATGATACCAAATTCATTTTGAATCTTGTGCCTTTAAGTATTGAATCCAAACCATTGATTACATATTTAGATCATGATAACATAATTACATAGCTCAAATCATTTCAAATACTTGTTTGCCTTGCATCAAAATTTCAATTTCAAAACCAAAGCCACGCATGCATTTTGGGTCTATACCTAGTGTCATTATATTATTTGTTCTTCTCTAACTTATTGTTTGTTTAAAGAAGCCTAATTTTCTAAGTTGAGTTTGAAATTAACCTTGAGAAGTTCAAATCCAAAAATTTATTGATTTATGCCTATGCCTTGTGTAATTTTGGCCTAGACATTGATCTTTGTCTTTTGGGTTGTGTAACTTAGGTTAATTATTTATTTAATTTGAAAACTATTGTTTGTGCTTAGATTTGGGGAAGTGGTCTATCTTACATATGCCTTTTTTTTCACACCTTATACCAATTGACCAAGTACATGTTTAAGTCTAAATGCCTAGTTTATGCCAAAGTGTTTTAGATTTGTTAGATTAAATATCTTACCTTGTTTTGTTTAAAACCCTAGATTCGTGGCTTTTCCAAAAGACCTAACACATGCCTATTTTGAGCCTAGATTTTGTGCCTTTTTTGAAAGACCTAACAACTTTTATTTTCTTTATATTAGACTTATTTAAAACACTTTTCACCTAGATTTTGGCATTCTAGTTTTTATTCATCCACTTGATATTTTTATGTAAGAGATATGATGTTGACTATTGTGTACCAAGTTTTAGCATAAGTTGTTTGGATATACAACCGAACCATTTGTCCTTTGGACATTTTTTAAAGATTTTTTATAACTTTAAGCCTCTTTCATGAAACATTATTCATTGATTTGAATATTTATCATTATACTTGTAGTGGGTCCATGTACAATCTAGGATATGATAATGTGGTTGCACAAGAAGAATTTTTTCAAAACCCCTATGGCGATGATGTAGTTTATGAGTCGAATCCCTTTACTCTTTAAAACACTCAATATTGGGAACAAATCCAAGATCTTATAGCCTACTATTAGGTCAACACACCTCCATACTGAAAGCAAGAACAATAATAAACAATGCATTAGCTATCTAGCATACCTTTGGTTGTAGACCAAGTTAAACAATAACCATACTATGTAATGATGCCATCAACATATGTTACCTATTTTTTTTTTTTAACTTACTTAAAAATAAGTATGAATTTTTAATCAAATCTATAGAGGTAGGGGCCAAGTTTTCAGTAGACTTTCCCCATGAAAATTTTCCAAGTCTAGTTAAAATGCCTTACAACATACTTTACAATCAAACCATTGAACAAGAATCTTCTATCAATCCTCAATCTCTCATGTCAATATCATACAAGATCCAAGTATGCTTGTCATAGAAAAAAAAGCCTCATGAACGACCATTTTATACAGATGTAGACATCATACTAGACCTATTAGAACTTATCATGTAACTTTAATAATATGGCCATATCAAATGATCTACTCATCAAGTTAACTCCTTCAATAGGAATATTAATTGAATTGATAGGATAAGATAATTTGGGTATAGATCCATTCATTCAAATCAATTTAGTTAGAGATATGTTCAATATCCTAGCTATTAAAAAAGTATCTACTACTTCTATTCAGATGAATATACCAAACATAGTGGATAACACGCAAGTGTCATCCAACTTAGGCCAAAGTGGTGTGAAAGAATCAAAAACTAGTCCATAACAAGTGCCTTTAGTAAAAACCATGAGTAGTTCAAAATATTAGGGGTAAGAACTTCTACATCTCAACCCTAACAAGCTACCTCTAATCCTCAACCAGCTACTTCATCAAGCACATAATCTCAAGGATTAAGTAGTTAAATGTAAAATAGTGTCTTGCCTCAATAAAACATAATGAATGTTACTCCACTGCAATAGGTGATGAATAACATTTCATAATAATAGGCATAGTCTAGTATGCTAATATAGTAGAGATCAAACATTTTATTACCTCAATAGGGGAAACCAATGTTCCACCTCATCGGGTAGTGACAAGTATACCTCAATAGTCATAGACTAACATGCCTTCATAAACATTGTCTAATCAACCACATATGTTGATTGGTCAATGATAAATGCCAAACACTCTATAAGCATCCACTTCACAACAAGTGTTCACATAACTAAAGGGTATTATTATTCAACAAGTACCAATTATGCAATAATTTACTTTTGTTTTAAGCATGCCATAAATTAAAAAATAGGGCCTTATTTCACAACAAGTTCCCCTTATTCAACCAGGTTTGACTAGTTGATAAAAAGTCCCTACTCAACCTCAATAGGCATAGTATTTTACCCAAATCCATATCCTTCCATCTCAGTCATAATTCCCTTAAAATGAGGCCTATATATTGAATTCAAACTAAAATATCATACCTCAATGCATGTAATTTCAAAAAATGCATCCTACGTATGTATATTACTGGTTAATTACCTAACCAAACAAAAATTCCATAGTAAACCATGCCTCCACTATACCCTAGTTAAAGTAATACAATTTTGACTGCCCAACCTTCACCTCAAGCTAATGTTACATAAAGTTTCTTGGCACAAGAACTAAAGTAAATGAAGGATGCAATTTCTACCATCCAAGCTAGAAAATAGACTAAGAAGTTTAAGTTGGAAGATGATGTTCTTACCCATTCAACATGGATTATCTACAAATACCATTTCCTTTAGGGTACAAATCACCAAAGTTTGATAAATACAAGGGTAAAGGAGACCCCAAGGCCCATTTAATAGAATTCTTTATTTCTTGCCAACCAGTGGCTTACAATGATATATACCTTCTAATTTTATTTCCTCAAAATCTAGTAGTATAGGCTTTAGAGTGGTTGTTTAAAATATAGAGAAACTCAATATAAAAAATTTATGACCTTTCAAAAAACTTTGTACAAAATTTCTCCTACAGTATCAAACATGATATTTAGTTGTTAGATTTGACGCAAACCAAACAAAAGGTCGATGAAAGTTTTGAAAGTTATCTATAGCAATGGAGAGCACTTGCTAGTCATTTCACTCATATTTTATGAGATAAATAATTAGACATTATGTTTACCAAAAATTTGCATAGTGAGATATCCTACCATCTATAACTGTAGTGTGCACATACCTTAAAACAAATCATCGATAAAGGTTTACTAATTGAAAAGGCCCTTATTAACAAAGGGATTATCAAGCTTACCTTATCAAATCAAAATAATAATCAAAACCAAATAAATGGCCAAAATTAGAATAAAAACCAAGGCCAAGCGTAAGCATTAGCACCAACCTAGGCCAATAATTATGAAAAAAATAAGTAGTTTAATCACAATAATAATGTTCTTAGAAATGGAGTAACTATGTTGTGACATGTCCAAATGGTGAAAACACCATCTGCTCAGGCAATACCACAAATACAAATTCCTCCTCATCAACAACCTATTCAATAAGCATAGCCTTCACAATAGCCTAGACTAGCTCAATAAATACAACAAATTTTCCCTTTATAAACCCCTCCTCCAAGGAGAAATGTGCTTACTCATCACGCCTTTATTAACCTTAGATAACCCATTGAAGCCATGTTTTTCAAACTAGCCACAACTAATCTGATTAGTTGGCTAATTTTGAAGCACTATCCTAAGGGTATTCCTTATCTGGATTAGTATATGAAGAATGAGTTTTGAAAATATCATTGGGGTAATGGACATAATGTATACCATTTTGTGCAAATCAAACATCTCATTCAAAATATGTTAGAAAATGGGGAGATAACATTGGATAATAGAACATTTACATCTAATCAAAACTTGGGTATCTATCAAATCCATTTTCTATAACATAACAATAATAAATTTTAGAAATAATAATAAAGGCCAGAGCAAAAACAAAAATATTATAAACAACAACAAAAATAACATCAACAAAAATAATGGAACCAAGGCCATAACAAAGCCAACACCCAATAGACTTACCACATAATTACACATGACTACAACAAAGTTGTAGGCCATATTATGGGAGATTGTGTTTTCACCATATCCATAAATCTAAGACCAAGTGCCAACTAAACAAGACCATTACTAACCAATTCCAATCAACCAACCTATGCCAGTGATCCTTCCTTGACCTAGGATTGTAGATAGGCATACCAACTAGTAGAGATTACTACTGTTAGAACTTATACTGATAACTTATCCTTACCCCATGACCACAAACAAGTCCAATGATAATCAATACTTATCTTATCTGGCCCGTCACCACCATCATTTGCTAGCAACCATGGTCCTATCTCTAATCTTGATTATGAAATCAAAACTCGATGATCAAAGATTGCCATTCCCAACCTGCAACCACCTACACCAAACCCATCTAAACAACCATTCTAGATAGGAACAAACCATATACCACTATGAAAAAAAATATGTTTTATATTTTGTGATAAATTTAGAAGATGATTTCATAAATTTCCATTCTAGATTTGTTGTGTACATCAACTATCCACAAGAACATCTTAACAAAGTTCCTAGGCCAATCACAAGTTCCCCACAACATAAGGATAAATAAATTCCAAGATTTGGTTGGACATATATTCCCAGATCATTAATTAACCTTTGACCAAAGTGATATTTCATCCCTTGGACCTATTCATAACAATCCATTATATATCAAAGTTGTCATTATGCAGCACAAAGTGAAATGTGCTCTCATAGATAATGGATCAATCTTGAATATTTTATCTCTAAAGCTCATCAAGCATCTTAGATACACAAAAACTGATCTCCAACTAGAAAAGATCATAATCAAGGCATATGACAATGAAGAGTGAGAATCAAAAGGCACCATCAGCTTTCTAGTTATCATTAGGCCTTTAACCCATGATACACTATGCCATGTGTTAGACCTAGACCTATCATACAATTTTATTTTGGGTAGACCTTAGATACATGAAATTTAAGAAATCCATTTAACATTTCAATAGTGTATCAAGTTATCTCATTCAGGCATGGAGGTCACTATTCATAATGATTTGTAACCCTATAAATATTACAACCATTTAGAGGCCATGTACGAGAGCTATAACTATCAGTTTGGACTAGATTTAATGCCTAAAAAGGACAACGAGAAGTAAATACCTATTGATTTTCTAGAGAACAATTGCATTGACCTAGATAACCTTGATTCATCTTCCCATGGATCACCTCCTCAAAGGTCCAATCATTTTACCATCACGGCTAATGGCCTAGGAAAATATTTGATCCATGATATATTTAATATTGCCAAGCTTCCACAAAACCCCAAGTCCTATAGAAGACCTAAATCTAAGCTAACATGCATGAAATGGAAATGAAAGGGAAAAGGTAAGTTACATAATCCCTAGCTTATCATTTTCACACTATCACTAGTCAAGAATAAGACCCACTTACAAATGATGAATCCTAGTTATATAATGATAAACTTGCTGATTGCTAAAAAAATGCCAAGTATCCTATTCCTAATTAGATCATGGAGAATAATGCCTATCAAATTGGATGAATTGGGCCAAATCAAATAGTAACACTTGATCCAATCTCCACCATTCAATACAAAAGAACCTATGGTCTTAAATTTAAACCTCCTAGGGGTCACCTCATGTATCTTATTCATGTTCCAACACCAATGACTAGTGATGAAGATGCCAATAGTGAATCAAAGTCCACTCACAACCTTTATGAATACATGGCCAATACCAATATATTTGAGACCTATGCCATTTATACCCTTATCCCAATCAACTGACATAATCCACTTCCTCTTTATCACCTTCAACTTACAGCCTAAGACCAACAAAAATCCATAATGCCTATAGATGAGTTTGAGAATGATGAAGGCTTTTATGATTCTCTAGGCCTAAGAGACAATGTTCCATTGGGAGACCACAAACAAGGGTTCTCAATCAAACTAGATCTATTAGCCTATTTTAGAAAATAGGTGAACACCCTCAGCCATAAAAAAATAAAACATTAAGTTCCCAAAGTGAAAACCTCTTTGAGGCACTTTTAGACCAGGGTAAAAGTAAAGAGAAAGGATAGACTTCTGGTGAAAACCTATTTCAAGTGCCATTAGATGGGGGTGTTCACTTTTCCTCAAACATACCTCAGGAGACCACTAACAATGAACTTATCTATGGGTTTAAGTTTAGTTCTAAAAAACCACATGCCTTTGACTGAATCATTCAAGAGTTTACAATAGTGTTTGTCACATGGCCATACTTACCATTGGGATATTTTGATTTATCTTGCCTAAGTGACCTTGAAGAGATAGTCTAAATAGAGGACTTTGTCATTGTAGGATAATTCCAATCATTACCAACCATTCTCGAAGATGTTTTGAATCTTCTTGTAGAGGACACTATATAACTAAACATTGGGATTCATGACAACCCAAAATGGATCAAATTAGGTTCATCGCTCACTAAGGAATAATGTGACATCTTTAAAGCCCTTTCGATAATTTTTTTTACATATTTTCTTGGCCATACTTTTACATGCCAAGTTTGGACCTTGCCTTGGTTGTATACCACCTTATTATACATCTTGATGCCAAACTAGTGAAGCAAAAAATGCATCCTCATATTGATGTATTAGTAAATAAAGAGTTGGAAAAACTCTTATAAATGAGATGTATTGGACCAATCGACTATAAGAGTGGATATCAAATGTTGTGCAATTCAATAAGAAACTATAAGGAATCAAAATTTGCACTAATTTTAGAGATATAAACAAGGCCTACCCCAAATATGACTTTCCTCTACCAAATATTGACATGATAATTGATTCCACAACTGGGTACAAAAGTCTTTCACTAATGGATATATTCTCAAGATATAACAAGATCCAGATTAAACCAGAATACCAACATAAGATAGCATTCACCACTCCATGGGGAAGGTTTTGTTATCAAGTTATGCCATTTGGTCTCAATAATAATAGGGCCACATGCCAAAGAGCTATGAAGATCATATTTCATGATATGATGCATGACATTATTGAAGACTACATTAATGACATATTGTGAAAATCAAAGACCAAGGTTAATCATCCAACAACACTATGAAGAATATTTAAGAGAATGCATGAATACAAGGTTAGACTCAATCTTAATAAGTGTGTTTTTGAAGTTACTTTAGGAAAATTTCTTGGATTCATTGTGTCTCATAGAGGCATTGAAGTCAATCTAGACAAAGTACAAGCCATTACCAAGATTCCACCACCTTCTAATTTGAAGCAACTTTGTAGTTTGCAGGGAAAGATTCAGTCTATCAGATGCATCATTTCTCAATTGGTAGATAAATGTTATCCATTTACACACTTGTTGAATAAATGTGTCACATTTCATTAGGATGATGAATTCCATAAAACATTTCATCACCTCAAATATTATCTTGCCAATCTACCTATTTTTTACCACCTATGCCAGAAGAGTCATTCATACTATACCTATTAGCCACAGACAAAGCCCTGGGGACAGTTTTAACTCATCATGATGACAATGTAAAAGAGTATACTATGTACTATCTAAGATATACACTAGTTGTATATGAACACAATTATGATTCTATAGAAAAATATTGTAGCTATGGTCTTCACCACTTAGAATCTATAACATTACATGCTAAATAATAAGACCATAGCTATTTCAAAAGTAGATCCACTTGAGTATTTACTATCCAAGACAAATTTACAAGGCCACATGGAAAAATGGATCACGCTTATGAGTGAGTTTGAGATAGAATACATCAACCAAAAGGCCATCAAGGGACAAGTACTTATAGATCAGGTTATTGAATCTCTCCTTACAAATACAAAACCTTTAACTTTTTAGTTCCCAAAGGAGTCCATTATGACCATCATTGAAACACCTCTTGAGGAGTAGCATTGAAAGTTGTATTTTGATGGAACATTCATATCACATGGATTGGGGGCATGATTATTATTTATTACACTACACAACATCTTATCCCTAAATCATTTTGTATCATCTTTCCTTTTACTAATAAAAAGGCTGAATATGAATCACCCATCATAGGGATTTGATAGGAAGTACAATGGAACATTCAACATCTCAAGGTTTATGGTGATTCTCAGTTAATCATTAATTAGGTTACAGACCACTTTTAAACCAAGCATGACAAGCTAATGTCATATAAGGCCATGATTGACACTCTCAAATAATAGATTACTGATGTACAATTTGAACACATATCAAGGGCTAGTAACAAAACAATAGATGCCATGGCCACCATTAGATACTTGATTCATCATATCGATAAGGCAAAATAATATCAATTCCTCATTGAAAATATTATAGCACTAGCTTAAACCTTTAACTATTGTAATGATCTGTGATATTATTAGTCCCAACTCTATATGGTATTCAAATCTTTTTACTTACCTTGATGATCACATTATGTCACTATACCTATCACACAAACAAATAAAGGCCTTACTTGGACCAACCCTTTACCACTAAAACTTTGATGGAACTCTGCTTCATTATTTAAATTTGGCAAAATCAACATTATCATTATAGAAAGTTCATTAAGGAGTATGTGGGGCCCACACTAGTAGGGTTGTCCTATCCAAAACACTCCTTTATTTTAGATATTATTGGCCAACTATAGATGCAAATGCAACTTCATATGTAAAAAGGTGTAACAAATTTCAACGGTATGCCAATATGATTCATGCCCCATCTAAAACACTGAAACCAATGCTTACACCATGGTTGTTTGTAATATGGGGCCTCGATCTCATTGGGAAGATTAATCCAACCTCATATGATGGCCATAAACACATCCTTACTTCTACCAAATATTTTACTAAGTGGGTTGAAGCTATACCCCTCACATGAATGGAAAATAAATTTACAAATTCATCTTTAACCATCTCACTTACTGCTATGGTATCCCATCTAACATTATATCTAATAATGACAGATCATTCAAAAATAAGAATGTCAAAATGATGTGTGTCAAGTACAACATTACTCAACATTTCTCTATCACATATTACCCATAAGGTAATGGTCAAGTAGAATCATCCAACAAAACCATTGCCAACATATTTAAAAATATTTTCAATGATGATGACTACAATTAGCACCTCCAAATATTTTGCACGCTTTAGGCATATTGCAATAATTATCTTACCCAAAAAGGAGCCACTCTATATTCCCTAGTTTATGGTACTGAGGCCATTCTTCATATTAAGTTTAAGTTAACTTCTATACACATCTCTTTGAAGCATGTCTTGGATGATGAATATTATTAAATATCTCACCTATAAGATCTAGAGTTACTTTATGAAAAATCCATGGCCATAGTCAACAACCTTCAAGTATACTAGATCTGACTCTATGGCCACTATAACCAACATGTCAAACATCAAGATTTAAAACTTGGGGTTCTTATTCTTGAAGAAAACCAAAAAAATACCATAGATGAGAAGAAGTACAAGGGAAAGTTTAAACCCAACTGGATAGACCCCTATAACATCATTGCAAATTATAGGTCTGAAGCATAGAGGCTCACTACACCACATGGGGATAAACTTGATGAGCCAATTAACATTATACACCTCAAGCATTAATTCATTTGAGAGACTTAAAATATTATCTATGAGGTCTATTTTCATTATACCATAATAACAACATTTTTCTGTACCATACCATGTACCATTATACCATACCTTTCCTATCAATTGAGTTTTTTTTACCCTCCCTACCCACCTTTGACATTGGTTTCATTCAATTGGTTTCATGGTCACTTTCACCAAGAAGATTTTGATCAAGTTTCAACATTTAATTCAATATTCTAAACATAGGCCATATTTTGGATCAATATACCAATGGTTTAATAGTTACATCCTTCATTTCTTATTTCATTTTATACCAAGTATTCTTGATTATAACTACTTTTGGGAAAATTAGAGTGCCACCCTCATGCTACTAATTCTAACCACCTATGAGTAAACTAGTATCATTGACCTATGTCATTATTTCCTAATTATAATTACTTATGGGAAAATTAAGAACAACACTTTTATCAAGCCTTTAAGTACCACCTTACCATGCCTATGCCATTTGCTTACTTTGCCTAGTTTATTAAATTTGTTGGTAGCTAGTCAGATTCTTCCACTATAAGGTAGAACTACATTGACTTAAGGTCCCATTATAGGTCTATGTAGGAAATGCTAAATTCATGCTGAGGTCAACTCAATCACCCCTTTTCCATATTCTCACTATTTTATGATAAAGTTTAAGTTTGAACACTATCATTATTTTTTGATTTGGACTGTTTAGTACCTGGTCATTCTCTATTGAGTTGAGATGCTTTGAAAATTACAAAAACATTTGAAAATATCCCTAAAAAATCATAAATATTAACCTCTTCTATACCTTAAGGGTTCTAGGATCCCTAAATAATTCACAAAAAACCATTTTTACTTTAGTTTCCCCATCCTTATTGGCCTAACATCCCATGCACTCACCATTCCCACTTTCCTCTATACAATCAATCATGTTTTCTTTCTCATCATTTTATTATATCTCATTTCCTAGGAGAACTGCATTTGGCCTTAATTTTATGTTGGACATTACATCCATGCAACTATGTAGGCAAAATCCACTTGCCTAGTGCATCTAGAGTCAGCTCAATCACCCCCTTGTTTTTATTCTATTCCACCATTTTATTTTTTTGTTTTATTATCTCTTATAACCTAGGGAAAATGTTCATCATCTTATTTGATCTCTATTTGCACTAACATAGTACTTCACCATTGTTTGCTTTTATTTCATTTTATTTTATTTTTTATTTTGTTCTCTCTTTTCTTGGTGTTTTATTTATTTGTTTGCTTTTTTGCCTATTTGTTTGATTTTTATTGTTCATTGATACAATCTAGGTGTGTTCATTGGGTGATTCCTTATGTATTATTTTTGAATCCATCTATATTAATTCACCAATATTGTCATCCTAGTTTTTATCATTGGTGCATTATTTTTTATTGAGTATTGGATTGTGGGTCAGTCCTTATGCATATTGAGGCTAAGTTCTCATGGTGTTATATATCATGATGCCTACCATCACATGATATAATAAAAATACACTTAGGAAGTCTTACATGTAATGTGGCCATGATATATCTCATTGGCACCTAAAAAATTCCCAATCTATCTAAATCATTTTCCACTTATAGAGTAATTAAATCATGAAAGAATTTTAATCCTTGCTAGTTAGGACATGCATCTCTATACTAACAGGTTTTACAAAATCATCTTTTTCCTCTGTACTAATTTTCCATCATACTCTCATCATTTAGGCAATGATTATAACTACCTTTGGTAAAATAATTGTATACTTTCAATGCCAATGCTTCTAATTGTCTTTGGGTAAATCATTATGTATCATCCTACCCACAAATCCAATGATTATAAATGCCTATGGCGAAATCATTGTGTTTCAACCTATGTGGATGTTAATGATTATAAGCACTTTTGGGAAAATAATTATTTTTCTTATACCCACTTGGGACATGTTTTCATTATGATAATGCTTATAACCATCTTTGGGCAAACCATTATCTCTATTTGCCCAATTATGGCATGTTTTTTTCTATCACTTATTATAAGTGCCTGTAGGAAAATCATTATTTTCCATTTTAATGATTCTAACCACCTTTGATAAAATCATTCTCTTGTTACCCTTATCCTTTTTCACATGATATACCTTACTTGGACCAACCCTTTACCACTAAAAATTTGATGGAAATCTACTTCATTATTTAAATTTGGTAAAATCAACATTATCATTATAGGAAGTTCATTAAGGAGTATGTGGAGCCCACACTAATAGGGTTGTCCTATCAAAAACACTCCTTTATTTTAGATATTATTGGCCAACTATAGATACAAATGCAACTGCATATGTAAAAAGGTGTAACAAATGTCAATGATATGCCAATATGATTAATGCCCTAGATACAACACTAAAACCAATGCTTACACCATGGTTGTTTGTAATGTGGGGCCTCGATCTCATTGGGAAGATTAACCCAACCTCATATGATGGCCATAAACACATCCTTACTTCTACCAAGTATTTTACTAAGTGGGTTGAAGCTATACCCCTCACTTACATGAATGGAAAATAAATTTACAAATTCATCTTTAACCGTCTCATTTACTACTATGGTATCCCATCTAACATTATATCTGATAATGACAGATCATTAAAAAATAAGAATGTCAAAATGATGTCTGTTAAGTACAACATTACTCAACATTTATCTATCACATATTACCCATAAGGTAATGGTTAAGTAGAAGCATCCAACAAAACCATTGCCAAAATATTTAAAAATATTTTCAATGATGACGACTGCAATTAGCCCTTCCAAATATTTTGCCCGCTTTAGGAATATTGCACTAATTATCTTACCCAAAAAGAAGACACTCTATATTCCTTATTTTATGGTACTGAGGCCATTCTTCATATTGAGGTTAAGTTAACTTCTATACACATCTATTTGAAGCATGTCCTAGATGATGAATATTATCAAATATCTCACCTATAAGATCTAGAGTTACTTTATGATAAATCCATGGCCATAGTCAATAACCTTCAATTATACTAGATCTGACTCTATGGCCACTATAGCCAACATGTCAAACATCAAGAGTTAAAATTTGGGGTTCTTGTTCTTGAATAAAACCAAAAAAATACCATAGATGAGAAGAAGTACAAGGGCAAGTTTAAACCCGACTGGATAGGCCCCTACAACATCATTGCAAATTATAGGTTTGAAGCATATAAGCTCAATACACCACATGGGGATAAACTTAATGAGCCAATGAACATTATACACCTCAAGTGTTAATTCATTTGAGAGACTTCAAATATTATCTATGAGGTCTGTTTTCATTATACCATAATAAAAACATTTTTTTGTACCATACCATGTACCATTATACCATAACTTTCCTATCATTTGAGTTTTTTTTACCCTCCCTACCCACCTTTGACATTGGTTTCATTCAATTGGTTTCATGGTCACTTTCAGTAAGAAGATTTTGATCAAGTTTCAACATTTAATTCAATATTCTAAACATAGGCCATATTTTGGATCAATATACCAATGGTTTAATAGTTACATCCTTCATTTCTTATTTCATTTTATACCAAGTATTATTGATTATAACTACTTTTGGGAAAATTAGAGTGCCACCCTCATGCTACTAATTCTAACCACCTATGAGTAAGTTAGTATCATTGACCTATGCCATTGTTTCCTAATTATAATTACTTATGGGAAAATTAAGAACAACACTTTTATCAAGCCTTCAAGTACCACCTTACCATGCCTATGCCATTTGCTTACTTTGCCTAGTTTATTAAATTTGTTGGTAGCTAGTCAGATTCTTCCACTATAAGGTAGAACTACATTGACTTAAGGTCCCATTATAGGTCTATGTAGGAAATGCTAAATTCATGCTGAGGTCAACTCAATCACCCCTTTTCCATATTCTCACTATTTTATGATAAAGTTTAAGTTTGAACACTATCATTATTTTTTGATTTGGACTGTTTAGTACCTGGTCATTCTCTATTGAGTTGAGATGCTTTGAAAATTACAAAAACATTTGAAAATATCCCTAAAAAATCATAAATATTAACCTCTTCTTTACCTTAAGGGTTCCAGGATCCCTAAATAATTTACAAAAAACCATTTTTACTTTAGTTTCCCCATCCTTATTGGCCTAACATCCCATGCACTCGCCATTTTGTGAGACCATTCCCAGTTTCCTCTATACAATCAATCATGTTTTCTTTCTCATCATTTTATTCTATCTCATTTTGT
This sequence comes from Torreya grandis, assembly GCA_037957365.1. Classification (NCBI taxonomy): domain Eukaryota; kingdom Viridiplantae; phylum Streptophyta; class Pinopsida; order Cupressales; family Taxaceae; genus Torreya; species Torreya grandis. Next base: position 89,554 of record JARHVA010004823.1, on the reverse strand, counting down.
AGGAGAATTGCATTTGTCCTTAATTTTATGTTGGACATTACATCCATGCAACTATGTAGGTAAAATCCACTTGCCTAGTGCATCTAGAGTCAGCTTGATCACCCCTTTCTTTTTATTCTATTCCACCATTTTGTTTTTTTGTTTCATTATCTCTTATAACCTAGGGTAAATGTTCATCATCTTATTTGATCTCTATTTGAACTAACATAGTACTTCACCATTGTTTGCTTTTGTTTCATTTTATTTTATTTTATATTTTGTTCTTTCTTTTCTTGGTGTTTTATTTATTTGTTTGCTTGTTTGCCTATTTGTTTGATTTTTATTGTTCCTTGATTAAGTCTAGGTGTGTTCATTGGGTGATTCCTTGTGTATTATTTTTGAATCCATCTATATTAATTCACCACTATTGTCATCCTAGTTTTTATCATTGGTGCATTATTTTTTATTGAGTATTGGATTGTGGGTCGGTCCTTATGCATATTTAGGCTAAGTTCTCATGGTCTTTTATATCATGATGCCTACCATCACATGATATAATAAAAATACACTTAGGAAGTATTATATGTAATGTGGTCATGATATATCTCCTTGGCACCTAAAAAATTCCCAATCTACCTATATCATTTTCCACTTATAGAGTAATTAAATCATGAAATAATTTTAATCCTTGCTAGTTAGGACATGCATCTCTATACTAACAGGTTTTCCAAATTCATCTTTTTTCTCTATACTAATTTTCCATCATACTCTCATCATTCAGTCAATGATTATAACTACCTTTAGTAAAATAATTTTATACTTGCAATGCCAATGACTCTAATTGCCTTTCGGCAAATCATTATGTATCATCCTACCCACAAAGCCAATGATTATAAATGCCTATGGTCAAATCATTGTGTTTCAACCTATGTGGATGTTAATGATTATAAGCACTTTTTGGAAAATAATTATCTTTCTTATTCTCACCTGGCACATTTTTTCATTATGATAATGCTTATAACCATCTTTGGGCAAACCATTATCTCTATTTGCCCAATTATGGCATGTTTTTTTCTACCACTTATTATAACTGCCTGTAGGAAAATCATTATTTTCCATTTTAATGATTCTAACCACCTTTGATAAAATCATTCTCTTGTTACCCTTATCCTTTTTCCCAATTATTATAACCACCTTTGGCAAAATCATTACATTTTTTGTCCTACATATGTTGATTATTATAACCACTTGTGGAAAAAACATCCTATTTATCTGCCTAACTGGGTAGCTCCATATGACATTGATTATAACCACATGTGGGAAAATTAATCTTTTCCACCCATTTTTCCTTTTAGCCCCATAATTTCCTTCTTTTGAGGGATCAATCACCAACCATCTTTGTCAACCACTCCCTTGAGGGGGCATGCAGAGCTCATCCATTGCCATTGATGTAGTATGCATATAGGACATTTTCACTATTTGAGAAGACATCATGTGCTTATATCTTGTAACATATTCCTAAATATGGGAAAATTGTAGACACCTAAAACTAGCCACAACTGGCTTTTGATAAAACTTCAGACCGATTCCTACCAATCATTGTAAATTAAGCCTAGAAATCACTAAAGGTCCCATGCTTTCTTGTGCATCATTCATCAAAGCTCAGAATCATGTTAAGACATCCCAAATTAGGGTATCCTACTATATGAAACAATAACCTCTCATAGGTTCATCCATAATCACCTTGTGGCATAACAACTATCAATTTAGCCTATGGACCTGTTAAGTGGGGCACTTGCACACTTCAATCAAATCTTGAAAAAGCTAAAAGGTTAATCTAAATAAATTAACAAACTAAACAAGATTAAATGCCTAGTTAAATTATCTATTTTCAATTAATGAATATCTAAAAAAGGAAATTCAAAAAAATATAAATATTAAAGCCTTTCATCATTACCTTTATGAGTTATCAAGCTCTTTGAAAATATCTTAAACTATCTAATTTGAGAGCCATGACTAGTAATTGAAAATCATAGTTCCTTGACAATTATTAACTCTACTAAAATTAGTTTTAACTCACCTAGGTTTAGTTTGAACCCATTCCAAGCCTAAAATAAACCTTGACTCACCTTGGGTGATAGTTAATTCCTAAGACTATAAATATAAGGCCATACCTCTTCATAAAAAAGCTTGGATATTGTAGAGTTATTATGCAGATTTTACTCCATGGAACTCATGCAATTAGTGTTACCATGCCCAAATATTAAGCTATAAAACATCAAAGCCAAGGTGCCAAGGAGAGAAGGATCCAAGAAACCTCCATTTTCAAAGACTTCTTGGTGCATAAGCTGAACAAGTCATTCAACAAAGCCATTTGGAGCTCCCAAATAAGGTAACAGAGTTGTGTCTTTTATGCTTTTATTGTGCTTTTATTTAGTTTTTGTTACTAAGCTCTCCCTAGTGTCTAGGCTAGAGGTGTTAAGATATTAGTGTGTTAGTTTCATTGGTTTTATGATAATAACACAAGACTAACCTCCCCTCCATGTCAAATTCCTAGTTACACAAATAGTTTTTAAAATTCAATTTTGACAAACCTGGGACTCCTAAAAATGCCAAGAAGCAATTTAAAAGGCATAAAAATCTTTAAAAAAATGACTATTTGAATACCTAATGTTGTGACATGAAATCCCTAGGTTCAATAATAAGACCTTGAAAATGCTTAAGTACTAACCATATTAGATTTTGAAAAACTATCTTCCGCATCATAAGGTATACAGTTGTGAGACCAACTATATCAGATGTAGAGTGACACTAATTTCTTATATTTATAAAAATGAATTTAAAGTATAAGTTTAAATTAATATTTTTACTTTTATATTCCTTATACTTAACATTTATTTTAATAAACCATCTACCCATTCTAATATATATTTTATAATTTTTTTGTGCATTGTGAAGATAATGCGTATGTGTTATAATAGGCATGCATTCCTTTCTCATTACACAAAATAAAGAACATATCCCTTCCAATAGATCTTTTCTACTTTTTACTATAATTTGAAAGGGATTTGTATGTGTTATATCACATGCACACTATGTTTTTTTTGAATTCAAAAAATAAAGCCTTTTGGCTTGAAAATGGCTTAAACCTATCAACACACAATAGAATCTGAGAGTTTTATGAAAAACAAACTTATTTCACCAAATACACTTCAAAATTCAATGATAAAATTCATAAAATTATTACCACGATGATGAACACACTCTCATCTTTCTAAATATATATTTTTAATTTTGGACTATTTTAAAGTTTCAATCTATGTTGATTTCTAACTATGAAATTTTAGGCCACTACATGATGCAAATATACATGCCTATATATGTATAATTATTTTTATTTTTATTGATCTAAATGTAAAAAAAATTATATGGTCACAAATTAGGCTTAATTCTATATGCATTCATTTTTTTAGGTAGTTATGGAGGATGTACGACCATGTATCCATTTTTGGGTCAGTTTTCATGATCTATTTACTTATAAAATTAATTAAAAAAACTATGTTCATTAATTTTTTTAATAAAATATAGGTCAAAAAATAGATGATCTTATCTAAATTTTCACAAAAGGGTTTCAAAAAATAATAAACTTTGCTATAAAAATGTTGCATTATATGAATGAGTACGTATTATATTTTCCTAAAAAGCAAGAGTTTCTCTTTAAACTTTAGATGTTTGACCTACTTATATTAACCATTTTAAAAGAATATATTGTTTTGGAAAATATAATAAAAATTCTACAATTGATATTTTTATAACATATTCAAATTTAGAGTGTATCCTTCTCAAATAATCTATAAAAGTTGATATTTTTCAATTTTCAAGAAAAACATGTCCACTAGTAGGCCCCTTATTGTCCCCAAACTTCATGAACTTACCCCTAACTAAGCTAGGATGGGGCCTATTAATTTACTTGACATGTAAAAATTCACTTGAAATAGGTTCATCTAGTCTAGGAATGGGAGGATCAACACACTTACAATATTCATCTTCATCATTTTGAATGCCTCTTCTTCTGATTCACACCATATGAATGGAATAATCTTGTGTATAAATTTATGTAATGGTGTTTTTATATTGGCATAATGGTGAATGAACTTATGGTGGTGGCTCATGTACCCTAAAAATTCACTCACTTCTCATTGAGTGTTGGATATCTCAAGTTGGAGAATGATGGCCACACTAGTAAGGTTAACACGAAGGTCATCTTTACAAATAAAAATGCCAAGTAATGTGCCAAAGTATTTCAAAAATATGCACTTATTTAAATTAAGATAAATTTTATTCTAGAGATAATGCTAGAACATGAGGCACATGTTGTTAAGATGGTCCTTCACTATCCCTTACACATTTTAGTCATCCAAATATACTTGAAGGAAATAGTGAAAAAAGTCATTAAAGGTTGCTATGATGATGTAAAATAAAATTAAAGGATCATTCTTCATGCCAAACCTCATTAGGTATTGAATTTGGTTTTGAGGTTATCCTCCTCTTCAATTTTCACATGGTGATCGCCTAAAAATCCATCTTTGAAGGTGTAGGTCTTGAAACCTTCCACTCCCTTAAGAATTCCATTAGTGAAAGGTGTGGAAAGGGGTTGTGATATATGTAGAATTGACAAGCTGATAGTCAATGCATATGTGAATTTACCCTTACTTCTTGATACTAATAAACAGTGGGATCACCCATTTAGAGTCATCAACTAGAGATATTGCACCAATAATAAACATTCTATCAATTTATTCCGTATCCTTGATATACACATTTGGGTTCATCTCATATGTATCCTTATTCATGGGTCTTGTGTTTTCCACCAATGTGATCTTAATTTTCCACAAGGAATAATTAACACCCTTCATATCCTTGTGTATTTTTGGGAAGAGGTATTAGAATTATTATAGCAGCTCGATGATGCACACCAATTCTTTATTTGATTAATAGTCCCCAATTTTGGTCATTTTGGGCTTTCCTTCTAAGTCGATATTCACTTTAGTTGTTTCCAAAATCTCTTGGTAGAACTTTTACTAATCAAATTTCATGTTTATTGCTTATCGATACACATGATAAGTCTCAACATATAAGTGAATGGGGGTGTCCTATTTGGCTTCTTCATCTACCTTACGTATAATTTTTTAGTTTTTGGACTTATATTTTCAGTTTTACACCATCCACACTACTTCATCATCATCACTAAAATCAATATTCATGATATAATTTTTAAATAATTTATGTATCATGAGTCCCTTATCATTTTACACTTTTTTCTCTCACTCTTCCATTATGGATTCATTCTCTAGGATAACATAATGAATGCATTTATGGGGTTCAACAAGATCCAGGTTGTATGAAGAAAAAGAAAAGTTATGGATGAAATTAAACTTTAGGACCTTCTAGTCATTAGTTTCTTTGGCTCATCTCATTCACAACATACCATACATGAGCCCAAGTTTTCAAAATCTAATAGAATGCATGAACCAATAATCCTATTGGGAAATAAGGTGTGCACCTTATCCAAATGTATTCACACACATGAACATGTGTCCATGGATTAGAGTTGCCATTGTATGTAGGTAGTATTTGATGGTTATTTTTGTTCTTTAATTTGGATCGTATAACATCTTTAACTTCAGTATAGGTGGAAATACATGTCTTTTAAGTGGCCTACCAAGATGCATTAGTGCTATTTAAAGTGTATACCAAAACACATAAATGACCCTTCTCCTTAGAGACACATGCATTAAGATCATGCAAAACATGGGTATCACTCATGGAGACATCATAGCAAGGAAACATAACAAGTTTTTCATTGCTTATGATGAACAACCTCTTCATATTGGATGTAGGTTTTTGTATCCAAATATTATTTTCAACTGAGGAAGGATTGTCATTAACAAGCAGGTATTTTTACATAATAAAAAACTAAGATTTTGATCACATTATGCCACATTATCTCCTCGTGACTTTGTACAATTCCTAAATCCATCGATCATAGGCAATGATTGTGGTGTTAGAAGTAGATTTTGCCTTTTCCTAAATCATTATGCCATTCCTATTTGTCTCCAAGTTTTCCAATCCATGCACCATTATATTGTATATTACGTTGATATCTTCCTCCAAGTCAACACTTTCAATGTAAGTGGGTCCTTGATCGCTTGGTAAGGCAGTTTCAATTTGTCCCTTTCCATTTTAAAAACTCATATTTTACTTCATGAAGTGCATATCCACATTTTTGTCATAACACCAAGGTCGATCAAGTAAACCTAAATATTTTTTAGCCTTAGTGAGATCCATTACCTCAAATTCTAGTCAAAAATTTGCACCCATTACCTTAACACCAAGATTTTAAAAAATACCCATGATCAAAATACCCATGCATTGATCATGGGTTTTGTTCACCACGAACATAATGTATGATGAGGGTTGTAAATTGAGGATACCCATATTATGCCAAACATCTCTTAAGTAGCTATTAACTTAAATGCTTGTGTCCATAAATATGTCAAACACTAACCACCCATTAATGTCTACATCTATGATCAAGTCCTGGTCATATCCTATGTTCCATGCCACTCTTATTTTATTCCCTTGTGCTATGTGTGGTAAAGGTACTTTAGTTGGTTATTTTCGTATATATTAGGCCAAAATATTATTCAACATATGGATCATTCCCTTAGAGAATAGGAGAGTTAGTATGATGTTAAGATCATTCCCTTGCTCATCAAAATTTAATTGCAGTTAGATATCCTTCATTTTTTTTAAATCTAATTCTCAAGTAAATTTAAGTTCACCCTAAAAATTACATATTACATCCATTCCTTTTTTAATTATTTCCTTCTAGTGTGATCCATCTAGGTAAGATGTTATTGAGGTATTGAGGCATATGACCTTCTCTTCAAATATTATCAACTCATAGTAGTTGGACCTTATGTATTAGAGCTACTATTGGTCATATATTTATGCTACTATAGGTTTTTATATGTACCTTTGGGACAACATCCTTTTGAGTTTGTGCCTTTGGAATCCACAACTCTAAGTTATGCATAAGTATAATATTGTAATCATATTTCTTGAGCTTATCTTTGTGTGTGAATTTAACATATATATATAGGCACTCCTTGACTCTATGATCACCGTAATAATATCCATAAGTGGGATAAGTGGGGAAGTCACATTGGTTATGGTCCAATGTCAACACTTATAACAAGTGCACAAGGGAAACATTCCACCTCTGCATCCTTCATCATGACATCTATACAGACACTATTTCCCATAGCCATGATAAGTTTGATTATATGGCCTTATTATGGTATAATTCATGCATCATTCTCTTACCTTATGGATCTCATAAACCACATGATAGTATTCATTGATGTGCATGGAGGCAACATAAGTTTTTTAGTAGAGAGATATTAGTTTAGGTTACATGCTAAAGGAGAGGATAGTTACACACATCATGGCCTCGATGGAAAATTTTACATGATGAAATGAGGGATATCACATTCTACCTTAGAAAATTATTTTTATTATGTCCTTCCACCTAGCAATTGGCACACAATATCCTGAGTCAGGAATCTTGCACATTATTAGCTGTAAACTTATGCAATTATGACACCATTAAATAAAGTTATGACTACATGAATGGGTTGATACCCTTATCTACACTTCCAATGGATTTAACTCATAGTGATACCTCAAGGGATTACCTTAGGGCAATGAATATTTTCATGAATAGGTCACACTAGTGTATAATAAACCCTTTTAAAAACCACTTCACATGTTTCACTAGGTGAATTTTAAAATAAATCTTGGACACTAGAAGATTAAACCTAGCATCATATGCATGGAAACTCTCTATCAAATCTTGTTGTATCTCTTTTATCATAGTGATGCTCTACATATCAAACTTAGGGAAATCAAACTCCATCAAGAAGTCTATCTTTAGGTGATCGTAGTCCACAATGACCTAGTTCATATCAAGCTTCCAATACCAAGTATGTGTGTGATCTAGTAAAGTTAGGTAAAATTGGCCTATCTTACACTCTGATGATGTAATTATCTTTGTGCACCAAATAATTTCACATTTTTGAATGTGATCCATGACATTCTTCAGCCCAAGATATATGGGAAAACTCAAAGACATTTAATAAAATATCTATAGAGCTAGTACGAGTGTTGTTGGTGCTTAATTCACTAATGAGCTTCCTAAAGGTGTGCATGAACCTTGAATTTCTCTAGGGTTGAATCTTGTACTTGCATCACATCCTCCAATTGGGGTAATGGCTCCACCAATTTGTACAATAGGTTATACTATAGTTCCTCCTAGTATGTGTATTTTCTATTCACTTACCAACACTTTGATATCTCCTACCATCTTGTTGTTCTTTGTGTTACTTTCCTAATGGTATATAACCCATCCTATTAGTGGCACACCATACATCATTGGACCGCATGCATATCTCCAAACATTAAATTTACCTACACCATCATATCACACAAGGTAAGCTTGCAAACTCACCCAAGATGCAAATAGATGTATCAAGGTGAGTTGGGGTTCCTTTGAAATGATGTAGTTCATTTGTCTTGAATTTTCTATTTCATGCACAAAGATAGTTAGATATATTTTATATTACTTATCAACACATGGTGATAACTATGCATAAAATGAATAATGATATAAAAATATGTTTTACATACGTAATTATCTTAATAAATGAAAATCATCAATAACTATAATTAAAAACTTATATTAATAACAAAATTAGTTTGAAAATTTGGTATCATGTCATGACTACAAATTCATAATAGAGTTAATGACACCAACATCAATTCTACAATATTTCTCTCTGATTTCATATCATTTTCCATATGGTAAAAAGGATCCCTTCCAACAAACCATTTGTTTTCATTTTATATCACTTCAAAGGCTCTACGTAACATGAGGTCAATTCTAATGACTGTGCATGACTTCCATCTCAACTACCACCAATTAAAAGTTAATTTATGATGTCCTATTTGGCACACCATGTTTAGATAGCTCACCTAGCCTAATCTAGGTTTGTAGGCTCCTATTCACCCTTGTTGATGTATCTTAGCTTCCTATCAAAGAAGATTTGTAGGTAGTTACTTGTGTCATTTACCTCCTACCAATCACATTGACTTGTACTAGACTGATATTGATAGGTAATAGGTTGTCATGTCAATTATCCATGTGGCATGGGTGGTTAATTATTATGGACCATTGAATGCGCCATTTTTCCTATATGCCCTTTTCATTTCTTGCATTGATGTCATCACATGTTAGCCAAAAGTTTACACAACATTAGTCCTAACCATCAAAATTGGGATCAATGGTCCCTTATTACATATGAGCTTTAATGATGGCATTTTTCTATGATTATACCCAGAACATTTATAATTACTCTCTAATAATTATGCCATCTTATGATTATATATCATAGATTTAATAGTTCTTATTTCACACCTATTACACATAAACCCTTTATTTTGATATGTTTGATTCATAAGTTCATCCCACACCTCAAAAGGGGGGCATATGATCCAATTATTATATCTTCAGTATTAGACCCACATCACCCTAGTGGAAAATAATATGACTATGCTGATTTATTTTACCCTTGGAGGTTATGGTCTATCATTTAGATTACATACTGCTATTTAATTACTGTTGTGATTAGCTTAATCATGATGATTAAAATTTTGAATATGAGTTTTAACATTTCAATGGTTCTGTATTATATACTGATATGATTATTTATGCATTGATATTATAAATGCAATAATCATTTAATGAGTTATTTTATGTTGATATTGTTAATTTTTTTTTATGTTTATGATTATGACAAACTAACTACCTTCTTTCTCTATCTGAGGTGGATGCAAGATATTGTATTTGTTACCTCACAACAATCTCCAAACTATTATAAGTAACGATGTCATCAGGAATTTTCCCTTGGATTGAAACCTCTTGGAGAGAATCAAAATTGTGAGTGGTTTGGTTCATAATGATGGACACTTTCATGAGATCTGAAGTAATGATTGTGTTAGGAACTACTTTTATTTTGCATTCTTCAGGAGATCTGGAGAAAACCATTACCTCAAGGCCTTTTTCAATTTCTTGGGTACTTAAATATTACAAAAATGTTAAAACTTAACCTCATTTGAATTTGGAATTTCTCTTTCCCTTTAAAGAAATATTTAGCATCTTTTTTCCTCATTTTCCCAACTACTTAGAATGCTTATTTTTCAACATTTTTTCAACCATCAATTTCTAAAGTGTCTCAAGCCAAATACTCATGAAAGTGGCAGATCAAACATTGAAAAAAAGCTTTCATAGAACATTTTTCCTATTGAAAAAATACATATCTCTTCGAAAATAATACTAATTTTTAGAATAATAAAATCTATCAAAAAAATATTTTAAATAATCTTATCCACACAAGCACAACATATATGTGTTCTTGTGAAAAGTCAAAATGAAGATCTATGAAACAATGAAAAGCATATACCAAAAACCAATGCCCTTATTCAAACACACATTCTTCAAAAATAAAAGTAACAATTAAAAAAGGTCTTTGTCCGAACGCAAATGTACCACCTGTTCAACGAGTTGATGCCTAAATTTGTGACGGAACCCTCTCTGATCTTTTCCGGCCCCAATTATGGCGGTGACTCCGGTCTTTTCAAACCCTGTAGATGCCGCAGATTTAGTCTGTTCTGACATTTTGTTGTGGGAAGTTCTTGGTTGAGGGAGGTGTCTTCGTTGTAATCCCACTGATTGGCTTATTCGAAGGCATCATAGATTTCACGCAGAAAAGAAGGAAATGGTTTTTGTTTTGTCTTGGGACAAAATAGAAAGAATATTTTGTAAAGTGGATGGTTGGTCACGGAATATGTTTGTTTGACAAGATTAGAAACCTCCTGCGCATTTCCCGTTCGCCAAAATCTGATGTCCCTTTAAGAAATAAGATACCTCATGGGAATTTGGACGTGCAATCCTCTTTAGACTTAGCTTCTCAACCTTCTCTTGAGAAACAAGATTATATATATTATAGTTATCAATAAATACTTTGCAATTTTTTTTCGTAGACTTGTAAATGGTTCTAAAATATTTTTCTTTTACATTTCAATATTAATTTGTTTTGTTTGTTTCAATAATAGCATGTTTATTAGGTTCTTTTTATGATTTATTCTTACAAAACTTACCGCATTTACTTATATAATATGTGTATTCTTCATTTTTTCTACTTTTAAAATTATATGTTTATAATCATTCGATTATTTTATGCTTTATTTTTTTATATATGAAGAAGATACTTATGAATCTTTTTTTTTTAATGATATAATCAACCCTTAACGCATCCAGATTTCTTCTGAAGGCATCATCAAAATTCAGCTTGAACCACTCTGATGGTGGAGGAGTTCAAGAGCTCGTATCCTTTCTTACTTTTTTACCAGAAACTACAGTTGATACATGAATAGGTGGAAGGGAAATAAGTCTCCATTTCATGCTCATTCTCATATCCTAACTTGAAAGAGAACCGTTTCTCCTTTTGACCTAAGATGAAATTACTTTTGAAATTGACACCTCAAGTTATTTTAGAATCGTAGCAAGGGATTTTTCTTTGCCTTCAAAAATGCATTGGTTTCTTTCCTTCCAAAGAGTCCAGACAAGGATGATAAGGCTAATGCGCCAAAGGCCAAAAGTAGATTTTTTTTGTCACCAATTGGCCAAGATGAAAACACAATGTTTGGAGAAGGTGGCCAGGCCCAAGACCATTCCAATTTACAACATAACTAAGCCCAACACCAAGTTGTAAAGGGGCAGTCATATAAAAAATGATTTGCATTTTCTTCATTATTTTTGCAAAAGAAACACCATGATGGTCCAATAAAACCAATTTTATTTAGCCTATCTTGAGTTAAAATGTGATTTTAAACAATAAGCTATGCTAAGGCATCGGCTTTCTAAAGCCCATCTTGTCCCAACAGAGAAATCTTGCCCAAGACATCATATCATTCATAGCATCCACTATCTGGTAACCAAGGTTGATTATGTAAACCCTAGATTTAGCACCAATCCAATGTAGAGTGTCCTCCTTATCACTTATAAAGATTTTCCTATTCTTTAGGCATTCAACCAATATTGAGCGTTGCTCTAGTGGGATGTCTAAATCATCCATGATTTTCCATCCCCAATAAAACAAACCATTAGTTTGTTGCAGTTCCACATAGTTGGCAACCAGGGTGCCCCAAGTTACTACTAAAATACGTTTGGCTTCAGCAATATGAGGTAACCCAGCAATTGATTTGTAACCATTCCAGTAGTCCTCCAAAAATTTGGTGGTTTTTCCATTGTTGATTGTTGAAAAGACGTGTTCTGTAATTATAGTCTTACAATTCAATGAAAAATTCCAAAAGTGTGACCCTTTGGGGGGGGGGGGGGGGGGGGGGGGGGGGGGGGGGGGCGGGTGTTTAGTAACATATATCATACTCCAAGGGTTGTCTAATATTAGATATTTACTTCTCAACAACTTAGACCAAAGGGGGTTGGGTTTGAAAATCATTTTCCAAACCAACTTGGCCCCAAGAGCTTTATTTTAAAGGCTCAGATTCTTGACTCCATCTCCTCCCATTTTCTTGATTTTGCAAACCCTTTCCCATTTCAATAGTGGATTTTTATTCTAATTTTGAGCTCCTTACCAAAAAAAATCTTTCATGATCTTATTGAGTTGTTTGATAATATGGAAAGGGGGTTGAATCACTGAAAGACAATAAACATGAAGTGAGCTCAAGACCAATTTCATAAGAGTGATTCATTCAATTAGAGTTAACCACCGACTTGTCAAGAGGTTAGCGGGGATTTAGAGGAGTTAACCAATAAATTCCAATGAATTATATTTGTCATCCCAGAAAAGAGAAGAAACCCTAGATATTTAGAAGGCAACTTGCCAATGTTAAATCCCAAAACTAAAGAAATAACTTGTTGTTCTTATTCTGAATAGTTTATGAAGAAAATTTCAGACTTCCTAGTGTTCACCATTTGCCTGGAAGCCACCTCATAGCTAGTCAAAATAAATTTGAATATTTGTGCTTAACCCATCTAAAATTTGCCAAAAAGGAAAGTATCATCTGCAAATTATTGGTGGGTAAGATTTTCAATACTTTCAGTGGTTTGGATGCCATGGAACAATGAAGTTTCCTTGGCAAATTTCACTACCCTTCCCAAAGATTTTTCTAGCAGAATAAACAAAAAAGGAAAAAGGGGATCACCTTGTCTAATGCCCCTGAAAGTTTCAAAGAAACCTGCCAAACTTACATTAACCAAGATAGAGTATTTGGGGCTAAAGATGTAGCTAAAAACCTAATTACACCATCTTTTCTCAAACCCAAAATTTTCTATAATTTTTATCAAGAAGCGCTAGTTAATCCTATCAAATGCTTTACTAATGTCAACTTTGAGCATCATACCCTTTTGGTGAGTGATGGATAGGGAATGGATGATTTCATGGGAAATGATAACTCTTTGAATATTTCTTCCAAAGATAAAACCAACCTACTCCTTTGAAATTAGAAACTTAAGTATCTATCTAAGCCTTGGTGTCATTTCTTTAGAGATGATTTTATAGACCATATGACATAAAGAGACAGGCCTAAAATCACTAAAACTTTCTTGTATGTCCCCTTTTAAAATGAGTGAGATAAAAGTGACATTGAGGTCTAGAAAACTTTTATTCCTCCTTCTGGAATCTTCCACCACTTGGAGCACATCATCTCCCACAAAATCCTAGAAAGTCTGAAAGAAGTTATCTAAAAAACCATCTAGCCTAGGTGCCTTTTCCTTTTCCATATCAAATACCATAGTTGGAATTTATTCCAAAGTGAAGGAAGCCATTAATCTCAAATTTTGCTCAAGGGAGTCCAACTGAGGGATGAAACTTAGGTTATGATTCTAAGCTTCAAGATCTAAGATTTTAACAATATTAAGAAGATTACTAAAGAAATTGATAGCCTGATTCCTAATTTCTAGTTGGGTGACCAATATGTTACCAATAGAAGATCAAATTTGAGATATGGTAAAAAAATTGTGCCTGATTTTAATCAAATTATGAAAGAAATCCGAGTTTATATCTCCCTCTTTTAGCCAGTCTGTTCTAGTTTTTTGTTTCTAGAAAATTTCCTCTATGGAGTATTTCCTCATATTTTACAAATAAAGAATCTTATTTACCATATGATATTTGATCCATTCCAACATGGTAAATAGTTTAATTGAGATTTTCCAATTCAAATTCAACTCTAATTTTTTTTTGTAATATATTTTTGAAACAATTAATGTTCCACTACCAAAGACAACCCTTAATATATTGTAACTGTTTATCCATTCTGAACATGGGAGAATGAGATTGAATGTGATAATTATTCCACCATACCTCCATGAGTCCTAGGAGAGATCAATCCCTAAGCCACATTTTCTCAAACTTGAATGGACAATAGAAGGGTGTATGATCAATTTTGACACTCAGAGCATTAGGCAAATGACAAAGGAGATGATAAAACTTTCAAAAGTCCAGCTTTGAGACATAGTTATTTGAGAAGAGAAACCTATCCAGTTTGTCTAAAATATTATGTTCATCACATCGTTTGTTACTCTAGGTGATCATTGCTTACTTGGGAAGAGTATCTAAGAAATCAATGTTTGAAATGAACAGTGTAAAAACAAGATTATGTGGAGTTCCTGTACTTTTTCCACCTTATTTTTTGAAGGAGATAAAATGGCATTGAAATGCTCATGCATTACAATTTTATAATTATCAAAGCTTGAAAAAGGATTAGTCAGATCAATCTAGAGAATAAATTTACTATTTTCATCATTAGGCCCATACACATTACATAGAAAGAAGATACAATCAATCCTATAACAAGTGATTTTATAGAATTACCAATGGTTACTTGTTTCAATAATACCCACTTGGACTTTGTACGGAACCCAAACAATTTCTAAACCTCCTGAAGCCCCATTAGCTTCCAAAAATAATTGCTCCAACTTTTTGAGATAAGTCACATCAAATTTAAGACATCCTTTATTTATCTTAGTTTCTTGAATCAACAATACATCTGGATATTCCATCAAGAGCAGACATTTAACCAGACATCTTTTGTTAGGGGCATTGAGACCCCTAAAATTATAAGAGATGATCTTCATGACACCTGAGGGAGGAATTCCACCTCCTACTTCTCAGGTCCAAAGTATTTAGAAAGAGTGCCTTGCTTACTAATAAATACTTCCCCTACAACAATCTCCTAGAGAGATTTTCTCCCTCTTCTTTTAGGTTTTCCACAATTCAGTTTCTAAATTGTACTTTGAATTTGAGAAATAGACAAACATTCTCTAGAATTCATCTCTTCTTCCAAATTATATTCCTCAACCTCTGAATCATTGTTTAGGGTCTCAATCAGAGGATTATCTTCTCTTAAATTTTGTTCATCTTTTGAGTTGCCATTGTTTTCTTCCAAGTTGTGCTCAAAGTATTGGATGATTTTTTTGATAGTTTGAAGCTGCTCTAAAACAAAATCACACCCATTAATCATTGTATTAGGGCAAAGTTCATCAAGCTTACCTAACTTGTCTAGCAAGGCCTCTATTTTTAAAATTTTAACATGAGGATTTTTGGATATATTTCGATTTACATGAGAGTTATCCTAACTATTTAGAATGGCACTATCCTATGTCCTCAAAGATGGCTTTAAAAAAATTTCAAGATGTTCCACCGATATTTGATTTTTCCATTTGTCCTCCACCAAATTGCTTGCCTAGGTAGACCATAAATTCCCAACATTATGAATACTAAAAGTTGTAGTAATTGGTTTCCAAATATTATGAGTGTTTTCTTTGAAAATCATATAAACTGCTCCATTTTTCCTACAATTTTTTTGGGTATGCCCAACACCCCTACATTTGAAATAATGAAACATGATATTTTTGAAATCAATGGGTTGATATTCCTAGATAACATCCTTAAGATCAATCAAAATCTTAATCCTTGCATAAGAGGCTAAACAACCTTTCTCAATATTTGGATCTAATTCCAAAAAAGAACCAATCAGATTTCATAGAATCGATAGGCATTCAAAAGTCCAATATTCCATAAGGAGACCATAAAATCTTACCTAGATAGGATAACTACCTAGTTGCACTGAAAGCGCATCAAAATTGGGCTTCCAATACTGGAACCAAAGATGAGCTCCACACAAGGCCCAAAAGGGTTTGTTAGAAACCTAATTTTTATGTTTTTGATTAAGAAAAATGGTGATAAAAAACCCTTTGTTATGAATTTTATTTCAATCTCCCTACCCCAATTATCTTCCACCTAAGTTTTGACTTTGCCAATGGCTGGTCATTTACTAGTGAATTTACATATAAGTGCCCTTTCCTTCATGTGAGAGATAGATTATGCATGATCTATGGATTCCCAAATTAACTCCTTATCTTTATCAATCTTCAAACCTTCTTAGGCTTGTGAGTCTAGATAAATAGAATCTTCCAAGATCGAAGGCACATTTTCCTCCTCATGATCTTTAATTGTGAACTTGGTGATTTTGGGTTTGACCTACGACATAGGTTCTCATTTTGTTGAAAATATAAACTCTTTTACAAACCTTATAGATCCTCCCAAGTCCCTCTTTGCTTTTACATTTCCAACTCCTTTGATCCAGGGTCCATTATAAAACCAATTTATTTTTCTATCTATGAATATCCTCTTCTAAAATCTATTGACCAACTTTTGTGTGGTGGTGGTTGAGCCCTACTGCGAAGGTTAGGACTTTAGTGTTTTATTTTTACCTTGCTACTGTGCCATCTTCCTCTAGATTTCTCACCCTTCTATAATTCAATTGTGGAGATTATTTGTAATTAAATACAAATAAGTTACCTGTTGGTTTAGTGATCTTAGAATCCATGATTACTCTAAATGATCAACTTAAGTTCTCACTGAGTGAAGAACCTTTGAGAAGGATTATTAGAGAGACTCATGGTGGGTTCTCTTCATGATTTATTCTTACAAAACTTTCATCATCTACTTTTATAATATGTGCACTCTTCATTTCTCCTACTTTTAAAATTGTATGATTATGAGCACTCAAATAATTTATGCTCTATTTTTTCATATATGAAGAAAGTACCTATGGATATTTTTTTATATCTCATTTATAGGATCTTCTACCTCTTTTAGGATACCATTTGCCTCTTTAGTATCATTACATTGGGAATTGTTAGCTTCTCTTTCTTGCATAGAGTAACCTTTATTGTTACTTCCTTATCCTTGCATGCATGTGAAATTTCCTTTCCCTCACATTGCACTTTATATTTTGTGTGACTTCTTATCAACATCCAACATGAATTTATAGGCTTCCTCAACTAAATGCATACAAATCATTCTAAACTCATTTTGATTGGAAATGTGTAGTGCACTCATGTTGAGATCTTCTTAATGTCATCTTCAACATAACATACTATAATGGAGATTTGTAAAACTCTTCAATGTAATACTGTACACTCTTCTCATTTTATTGTATATTTTTTAGCTTTTTGAGCAAGATTAACTAGTAATCAAAATAAAACAAATTATACTTCAACATCTTAACAAGTCTATCCTAGATTTTGATCTTGTTTTTATCCTTATAGGCTCTTTCCATCTACATATGATCCGACCATAAGATGTGTGATGTTGGGGATCAATCAACAAAGTTGATTACAATTATGAAAGCAATTAAACACATAATTAAATCAGATAGATAAGTAATTAGAATCAGAAATAGCAAAGAACAAGAGATACAAGAAACCACCCTGAAAACTTGTATTAAAATATTTACAGAAGGAATTACAATTGAAGAAACTTCTTTTCTTCCACACCTCTCACAGATGTACATATCTCTTTCTAGATCTCATTCCCTCAAGAGTTCTCTCTCTCTCAATTATGATCAATTCCACCAACCTAGATTGATACACATATATATTACAATACTGTTATACAATAATAGTTGTATCTCTCTCTACACTTACTAAACTATGAAGATCTATCCCTAATATATAACTTTAGAGATTCATGAGCATACAATTACAACCACTAGATGCACCTCCTAATCAAGGGCTCAAATTAGTTCTACTTAAAATAGAAATGCAGACTTAAGACTATCACATAATCCTATCATGCAAGCATTCTGTTTTGTCCATGAAAATAACATTATAGACGCACAGGTGACCGATGTCGGTCCCTGCCAGTCTGCCTGTGACCAACGTCGGTCAACCTACTATCGACGTTGGTAGCCTCTGGTCTGTTCCTGACCGTCGATGGTGACCGTGTGAATCCTGTAACTTGCAACTTGCTCATTTGTGAAGATTTTAGCTTCATACCTTAACAATCTCCCACTTGGAGATAAACAGTTGCACCAGTACCTATACAGCAACATCTTATAGCTCCTCCATCTTCAAACTCAATCATGAAGACCAACAAAAGTAGAATGAAGATTGAACTTCTCTTTTGTTATCAGCTTGGTTAACATATCAACAGGGTTCTTATCTGTATGGATTTTCTCCAGCTTCAACTCACCATCCTCCAATACCTGTCTAATGAAGTGGTACCTAAGCTGTATATGCTTGGTTCTTGAATGAAAGGCTGAATTCTTAGCCAAATGAATTGCACTCTAACTATCACTATATAATCTGCAACTCTCTTGCTCCTTTCCTAGCTCTTCCATGAACCGTGTCATCCATATCATCTCTTTGCTAGCCTCTATGACTGCAATATATTTTTCTTCTGTAGTTGACAAGGCAACAACCTTCTGCAACTTTGAAATCTAGCTAACCGCCGTTCCACGAACAGTGAAAACATATCCTATGGTGCTTCTTCTTCCATCCAAATCACCTGCCATATCTAAATCTACATAACTATGTAGAGAAGTTTTTGAACCACCATAGCACAAATGCCTACTACTGGTTCCTCTCAGATATCTAAGGATCCACTGAATTGCTTTCCAGTGTTCCTTTCTTGGATTAGCCATAAACTTACTTACAACTCCCACTGCTTGGGCAATATCTGGTCTAGTACATACCATTGCATACATTAAACTCCCAACCGCTAAAGCATATGGAACTTTCCTCATGTACTCTACCTCATCATGTGAATTAGGACATTGTTCTTTACTCAACTTGAAATGTCCAGCCATAGGTGTGCTTACCAGTTTTGCATCCTTCATATTGAACCGTTTCAACACCTTGTTCACATAATCCTCTTGAGATAAAATCAACCTGTGATTTTTCCTATCTCTCTTAATACTCATGCCAAGGATTTTCTTTGCTGCTCCCAAATCCTTCATGGCAAATGTGTGAGCTAATTTCACCTTAAGCTCAGAGATATCCTGCATGTGTGATCCTACAACTAGCATATCATCTACATACAACAACAAAATAATATATCTACCATTATCCAATCTCTTAAAATACACACAATGATTAGATTAACATCTACTGTAGCCATGCTCAGTCATAAACCTGTCAAACCTCAGATACCATTGTCTTGGAGCTTGCTTGAGACCATACAAGCTTTTCTTCAATCTGCACACTAGCTTCTCCTTACCTTTGACTTCAAATCCTTCTGGCTGATCCATATATATTTCTTCATTCAAATCTCCATGAAAAAACATTGTCTTAACATCAAGTTGCTCAAGATGCAAATCCTCAATAGAAACTAAAGATAGTACAGTCCGTATAGAATTCATTTTAACAATAGGAGAGAAAATCTCACCAAAATCAATACCTGGTTTTTGTGCAAATCCTTTCACTACCAACCTGGCCTTATATCTCATCTTTCCATTCTCACCTTCCTTCAATATGTAGATCCATCTATTCTTCAGTGTCTTCTTTTTCGCTGGCAACTCAACTAAATCCCATGTTTGGTTCTCTTTCAAGGAATCAATTTCCTCATTCATGCCTAGCTCCCACTGATTATTGGATTCCACCTGTATTGCTTCATCAAAATGCTCTGGTTCTCCACCATCAGTAAGCAATAAATAGAATAATGAAGGGGAATATCAAAATGGAGGTTTACTTACCCTTTTTGACCTCCTGATGGGTGTTTGAGACTCATTCACAACACGCTGTCCACCCAAATTCTTTGACAGTGACCGACCTCGGGCACCTCCAGGCCTATAACTGACTGACGTCAGTTCTACCTAACTGATGTCAGTTTCTGTATGATTGTCATCGGTTCCTATACGATCGACGTCAGTTCTTGCCTAACTGACGTCAGTCTCTATGTTTTCCTATCTGTGATTATTCTTTCCCACGAGCTTATTTTGGACCTTCACCTCGACCAATTTTGCATTGCTCTGCTCAGATTGATTCAGCTTCTTGAGCTGATCACTATACATCACTTTTTCATTAAAAACAACATCACGGCTCCTAATTATTTTGTTAGTTCCTAGATTCCAAAACCTAAATCTGAAATCATCAGAGCCATAGCCAGTAAATGTGCACCTCATAGACTTAGCATCCAGCTTCTTTCTATTTTCCTTATCAACATGCACAAAGGCTTCACAACCAAAAACTTTGAGAAATGAGAGATATACCTTTTTACCTGTCCATGCCTCTTCTAGAATTCCACCATCCAGAGCTGTAGAGGGTCCTCTGTTAATCAGGTAAACTACAGTATCCACAACTTCTACCCAAAGCTCTAAGGGCAAACCAGCATGCAACCTCATACACCTTGCACGCTCCATGATTGTTCTATTCATCCTTTCAGCAACTCCATTTTGCTGAGGTGTCCTTGGAACCATCCTTTGCTTACGTATTCCATGTATATAACAATACCAGTTGAACTTATAGCTGTAGAACTCACCACCATTGTCAGATCTCAGGCACTTCAATCTCCTACCTGTTTCATTCTCAACCATAGCTTTTCAAATCTTAAACATGTCAAAAACATCAGATTTCTTCTTTATATAATAGATCCATACCTTTCTTGTAGCATCATCTGTAAAGGAAACATAGTACTATGATCCTCCAATAGAAGCAATCTAAACCGGTCCCCACACGTCTATGTGAACAAGCTCTAATTTGTGCTTCTTCTTTGTTGACCCAGTCTTGAGAAAACTCACTCTCTTCTGTTTTCCAAAAATACAGTGCTCATAAAAATCTAGATACATGCTATTCAAATCTGAAAGCTTACCTTTTGACTTAAGAATTGTCATTCCCTTCTCACTCATGTGGCCAAGCCTTTGATGCCACAACTTTGCTTCTACATCCAAAGTAGATAATACAAAAGGAAAATTATCAGTAATATAATTACATAAATAGAGAGTACCTAATCTCTTACCTCTAGCTAATACAAGTGCACCCTTGGTAACCTTCCAAGACTCAATTGTGAGAGTTACTATACAACCCTCATCCCCTAACTTTTCTGCAAAAATCAGATTCTTCTTCAAGCTGAGAATATGCATGACATTTCTCAACACTCATGTGTTTCCATTCTTCATTTTCAGCTGCACTTTTCATTTTCCAACAATTTTACAAGGCTCATCATCCCCTAAATAAACTATTCCAAAATCTCCATGGACATAGTCACTTAAATATTCTCTATTAGGGGTTGCATGGAAAGATGCACCAGAATCTAAAACCCAAGATTCTATATTATTATGCAAAGAGAATATAAGAGCATCTTGTGCAACAATACCTGCCACTTTTTCTTCTTCTTTACCTTCATGTTGATTGTCCTCTTTTGGTTTTGACCATCAATCTTTGCTTATGTGCCCTATCTTTCTACAGTTCCAGCAGGCTATCCTCCTACCATTTTTGGATTTGGATCTACCTCTCATCTTTGACTTAGACCTTGATCTCCCTTTTTTGCTCTTCTCTTTTTGCCTTCCCCTACTCTCAAAACTTAAAGCATTCCCTGATGTCTCCTCTGTGCTTTTCCTGTGAATTTATTCATTCAGGATTACACTAACAACATCATCTACTTTTAAAATATTTGAAGCAGATGCAGTATTACTAACTACCATTACCAAGCTATGCCAGCTCTTAGGTAAAGAGCATAAGATTAATAGAGCTTTAATTTCATCATCAAACACTATTTTGACTGAATTTAATTGATTCACAATTCCATGAAAATCATTTAGATGATTAGATATAGATCCACCTTCCTGCATTTACAAATTAAATAACTGCTTCATAAGATATACCTTATTTGAAGCTGAGGATTTTTCATATAAATTTGCTAAAGTAGTCATTAACTCTACCATAGATTTTGCCTGTGATAAATTAGATATCAAAGTAGATGCTAGACTCAATCTTATAGATCCAAGAGCCTTTCTATCAAGAACTTCCCATTCTTCATCTTCTATGTCTGTGGGCTTCTTTGAAACTCCACCTAAAGGTAAGTATAGATATTTTTAATACAGATAATCTTCTATCTGCATTCTCTATAATTGATAGTTCTTGCCATTAAACTTCTACATTCTAAGTTTACTTTCTTCTACCATTGCTTCTCCCACTCAAACAAAAATCCCTGTGAGTAACCTGTAATCAATACACACTAACCAGATCTGAAACACTTGTTAGTCAACCTGAGCTCTAATACCACTTGTTGTAGTTATCAAGCTCTTGAACCTACAACCTGGCTCTAATACCACTTATTGGGGATCAATCGACAAAGTTGATTAAAATTATGAAAGCAATTAAACATGAAATTGAATCAGATAGATAAGTAACTAGAATCAGAAATAGCAAAGAACAAGAGATACAAGAAACCACTCTGAAAACTTGTATTAAACTCTTTATAGAAGGAATTAAAATTGAAGAAATTTATTTTCTTCCACACCTCTCACAGATGTACAGATCTCTTTCCCTCAAGAGTTCTCTCTCTCTCAATTACGATCAATTCCACCAACCTAGATTGATACACATATATATTACAATACTATTCTACAATAACAGTTGTATCTCTCTCTACACTTACTAAGCTATGGAGATCTATCCCTAATATATAACTTTAGAGATTCATGAGCATACAATTACAACCACTAGATGCACCTCCTAATCAAGGGCTCAAATTAGTTCTACTTAAAATAGAAACGCGGACTTAAGACTATCACTTAATCCTATCATGCAAGCATTCTGTTCTGTCCATGAAAATAACATTCTAGATGCACAGGTGACCAACGTCGGTTCCTGCCATTCTACCTGTGACTGATGTCGGCCGACCTACTACCGACGTCGGCAGCCTCTGGTCTGTTCCTGACCGTCGATGGCGACTGTGTGAATCCTGCAAATTGCAACTTGCTCATTTGTGAAGCTTTTAGCTCCATACCTTAACATGTGACACTTCAATTTTTGGGGGAAAGCTTGAATTTATTAGGATCTCTCATACTCAAAATATATTTTTAACTCAATGACCTACTCAATGAGTTTATCTAAATTCAAACTCCCCTAATAAATAAGGGTGTCCAAATTTAGTTTATATATCATTTTTGTAACTACATGCAATAATTTATCCCTTGTTTCATCGATCGAGTCTTCTTTATCCTAAACTTTAGGTGATCCTTCCATAAATTCATTGTCACTCTCATCATCCACCATAACTCCTATACATTGCATAGTGTCTGCAGCCTCTAAATGGGTTTGCATTTCTCTCATAAATTCAACCAACTATGTAATTCTTGGCACTTTTTGTATAAAAACCTCCTCTGTGTGCCATTTTTTTTCCATGAAATCAATAAAAACTCCACACCTTCTATGAAACACTCCTTTTTGGAATATGTCTTCGATGTCTTCTACCCACACATGTAAATGTCAAAAACATAATTTTATCACATGTTTACTCCATAATAATAGCCTTTCTTTGATACCAAATGATGTAAACATAGTTATGGAATCTACTTAATAATAAAAATAAATTGTGCAATACATAAATTAAACACTTCAATGACTAATTTTTCAATCTTTAAAATTGGAAATATAGTGTGAATAAATGTAAGAATAATAATAATGTTTTTTAATGAATTTAATGACTAGAATATAATTGGCACATACTATAATTTGATTATATAAGTTAAAAACTCTTACAATCTAAAGAAAACTCAATTGAGATATGTTACAACCTTTCTCTTCTAGTTGATCTAGATTAATCATTATAAATATGCCCCCACTATATATTTTTAAGTGTAGGTATGTGTTCATATAGATACACAACCACCTACTTACATTAATAACTCAACAACCCACTACAATCATTAAATTCTTATAATACATCATTTTTTGACACAAATATTAAATGTGCAATACATCCCCAATGACTCATAAAAAATCATGGTCATAACATATAAATATGAGACATTAAATCAAGACTATAAATAACCATATGTGATTGATATCTTTATAACATTTGAGTCCATTCGGTCCATTAGATCTCCTTTGCATGATTGCCCACACATTGTCAGATCTTCTAAAAAGCTCATTCTTTATATTTGTCCAACCTTCAAGGATACGACACTTGGATTAAGCACATGCATTCTTTGCATAGCTATTAATTATCTCTATTGAGATATTTACCATTTTGAATTGGTCCTCTATTTGATAAATTCTATGAGTTTGACACTTGTCACTTGCGTGTTCACTCAAAGGGATGTTTGACACTTTGAATTTCTTGCACTTCATTAGATCATCTAAGTGTGATGAAGAATGAGAAATTGAATAATATTTAACATAATATAAATTCTAAGTCTTAGTAAATATTAAGTCCTTTGATCACTGATCGAGCTGGTAATTGCTAGGTCGAGGGACTAGTTTTGCAATGATGACAAAGGCTTAAGTTATAACTTAAGCTACTAGGTCTAGGATATATCTAATCAACATAAAAATAGAAAGTGTCTATTGATGTCATGACATAAACCCTTAGGGTTTTACTGAGAAACCCTCTCTAGTCTAAGAGCAAAGATAATTCAATTTTGAGCTCATTCCTTCTCCTTTGAACTTGTAGACATATTTCTGTAATGTACATAAAAACCATAATGGATCTTTTATCTATTTGACTTTAAACATTTGTAAATGGTCTCTATAAAATCATGACAACTTTGCACAGTGCAACTATGAACATGCTCTTCTCTCAATCAATCCTGCATGATCCTTTTGACATCAATGACATCCATAGTGTCCTTTTTTGACATCAAGGACAATCACATTGCCAACAATCTGCCCCTTGCACATTGATGGCAAACTAAATGCTCTGATGCAAACTTAATGATTTGAGATTCTAATATTTAGCTCCTTCTCTAGCATTGTTTGCATTAGCTTCTGATAAGTATGAACTAAAGTTGTTCATACCAAACTTTCTCCCCTTTAGGCAATGGCACATTTACCTAATACACATCTTGGACACTTTCCTTGCTCTTCCAAAATTTTACAGAGAGCATTTGTACTTTTCCTCAAAGATTTTACAAAGAGAATTTGCCCTTTTTATCAATCTCCCCCTTTGGCATTGATGAAAAAATAAATTATCTAATGCAAACTTAATGTTTTGATCTTCTAATATTTAGATCATTCTCTAGCATTGCTTGCATTGGCTTCTGATAAGTATGAACTCAATCTATTTATACCAAACTTTTTTTCCCTTAGGTAATGGCACATTTTACTAATACATAACTTGGACACTTGCCCTGCTCTTCCAAAATTGTACAGAGAGCATTTGCACTTTTTCTCTAAACTTTTGCAAAGATCATTTGCCCTTTTTCTCCCCTTTGAAATCAATGGCAAAGGGACTCCTTCTCTTTGTTTGTCCAAAGTGTTCTCCCCCTATATTAGATAAAGGAGTTTGTCAAAGAATATATAATTTTCAACTCACTAGTAATTTTTAGAAGTATACATATCTGAGTTGACTTCTCTCTCTTCTTCTAGGGATTATTAAATCTTCCATGAGACTCCATTAGACTCATGCCCTATCACTAGTGATTTAGTCATGTGGTGTAGGAGCCACCACTCCTAAATTCTATTTCAAATATTCAAATTGTTCCTTAGGAAGAGGTTTGGTGTAATCTAGTCCTTAGTTGGTACATATTCCTTTGTCACCTCTTAATCTTCAACCCTCTCTCTTAAGAAGTGATGATTGATATGTACTTTGTTTTAGAATTCATCACTAGATTTTTTGATATATTTATCACACTTAAATTATCACAAATAATATAAATAAGTGAATTGTACTCAACCTTGATGTCGTTGAGTTTTTTCTTCAACCAAAAGACTTGAGTGCAAGATGCCACTACTGCTACATACTCTACTTATATTGTAGAAAGAGTAATTGACTCTTGCTTTTTGCTCAGCCATGAAACAAGTCTAATTCTACGAAAAAATGCTCCACCACTAGTGCTTCTTCTATCATCCATGCTTCCTACCCAATCAACATCTATATATGTTGTCAAAGTGAAATATTCACTTGTAGGGTACATAGGCCATAATCAATTTTGCTCTTGATGTATCTAAAGATTATTTTTACTACATTGATACGTGACTCTTTAGGAGTAGCCTAAAATCTAGTAATCATGGACACTAATTTCATGATATCTAGTCTTGATGTAGTTAGGTATAACAAGCTACCTATCATTGATCTATATATAGTCTAATTTACATCAAGTGACTCATCCTCTTTGATCAACTTACATCCAGTTATCATGGGAGTACTAACTAATTTGTTATCTTCTATTCCAAATTTATTGATCATCTCCTTTGCATACTTGGTTTGGGATATGAATATCCCTTCATCAAATTGTATTATTTGTAGACAAAGGAAGAAGGAAAGTTCTCCTAGCATAGACATTTAAAATTCACTTTGCATTTATGTAGTAAATTCTTTACATATTTTGTTATTGCTACCACCAAAGATGATGTCATCTACATAAACAACAACAATCAACATATGCTCACCTTCTAATTTGAAGTACAAATTATTGTCTACACATCCTTTGTTAAAACCTTATTGTTGTAGGTATTGGTCTAATCTTGAATACCATGCTCTAGGTGCCTATTTTAGACCATATAGTGTTTTCTTTAGTCTGTACACATAAAGTTTTTCATCTGACAACTGAAAACCTTCTAGTTATTTAATATAGACTTCCTCTTCTAGGTTCCCATTCAAGAAAGCATAATTTACATCCACTTGATAGACTTTGAACTTGCTATAAATAAAGAATGATAGAAACATTATTATAGCTTCCAATCTAGAAACTAGAGTAAATGTTTCCTCAAAGTCTATGACTTTTACTTGTGCATATCCCTTGCACACCAATCTCACTTTATTTCTTATAACAACTCCATCCTCATTGAGCTTATTTTTATAAACCCATTTTGTTCCTATCACATTCTTGTTTGAGGGTCTTGAAACTAATTACCAAGTTTTGTTCATTTTTATTTGGCTCAATTATTATTCCATGGATTTTAGCCAATTCTCATCCTTGATGGATTCAACATAGATCTTATGCTCAATTTTAGACATTAGAGCAAAACTTACTTACTCCTTGTTCATTGTAGCTCTTCTCCTTGTCTGAAATCTTTCATTCTTATTCCCAATTATATATTATTTAGGATGATCCTTTTAAACAAATCTTGGAGGTGCCTTTTCATTCTTTTTCTTAATCTCTTCACTATCTCATTCTTCTTCAAGAACTATCTCTTCATTTCCAGTTTCCTTGTTAGGTTCAACATGTTTTATGCCTTCTTCACCCTTGACACTTATGCTCTCCACCATCTTGTGTATCCTCTTATTTTAACATACATAGGCTTTTCTTTGAGTGGAATAACCAAGAAATATTCTTTCATCACATCTTGATTCAACAATTCCCAGTTTTTCTTCTTTTGTTTTGATGTAGCATTTTCTTCCAAACACTTTAAAGTACTTAATAGAGGCAAGCTTTCTATACCATAGCTCATTGAGAGTTTTGTCACTATTTACCCTGATTTGAACTCTATCTAAGATGTATATTATTGTTTGGATTACTTCTCTCCAATATTCATCTAGTAACTTTTCCTTTTTTAGTATTATTCTATCCATTTCCTTAATTGTTATATTCTCTCTCAATAAATCCATTTTGTTGTGGAGTCCTTGTTGTAGAGTAGTGCCTTTTGATCTCATGCTTTTCATATTACTCTATGAATTCATTTGAGGTGAATTCTCCACCTTTATCAGATCTTAAGCATTTAATTTTTCTTCTAATCTCATTTTCAACCATGGCTCTAAAGATCTTGAATCTTTCAAAGGCTTGAGATTTATCCTTCAAAAAGGTTACCTATGTCATTATTGAGTAATAATCTACAAATAACATGAAGTAATTCTCTCTTTTAGATCATTTTGTCTTGGTAAGACCACAAAGATTAGTATGAACTAATTGTAGAGGTTTTGTAGTTATATACTCCTTTGTTTGAAATATAACGTTTGTCTGCTTGCCTAGTTGACATTGTTTGCAAGTAGTATCTATAAGTTTGGTTATCTTGGGCATGTGTCTTACACACTTATTTTATCTCACTTTTGTTAGAAATATTGTCATTGATGCCAAAGGTCTAACATTATTGGTGATAAATGCCCCATTGCATTTAATGGTGTTTTTAATACTCATATCTTGGATAATGTGTGTTAATATTTATTTAATAATATTGAATATATTTTTGGTTGCATATAAGTCAAAAGAGGGCCCATGGAGAAGTCAAAGAGTCATGGGGTAAAAGATGAAAGAGGAATGAGATGCATTTTCTCATGAAGAGTCATCTTGAGGAATTCCAAGAGTCACCATGTGAAGACAAAAGAGGTATGGCACATTTTCCCATGAAGGGACACTTTGAAGAATACAAAAAGTCACCAAGATGAAGACAAAAGAGGAAAAGATGCTTTTGATTATGAAGGGTCACCATATGGATTTTCAAATGCACGGATACGAAGGGTCATGCATGTTTGGCACCATTTTCCATGAGAATTGAAGGGTCACAAAGGGTGAATGTCAAAGGTCATTTGAAAAGCTATGAATAAAGAAAGGCTTGAGAAGCCATTTGAGATATGCAAGAGAGTGCATAGTTTGTTTTTGTTTTTGAAGAGAGAAAATTAGGAGATATTGTAGAGTTATATCATTTGTTAAGTAAGCAACATTGAGAGATAGTTGTGTTTTATAAAAAAGAAGGGATGGTGCTCCTATGGGTTGGTGCTCATGAATATTTTTAAGGGTTTGGTGCTCTTGTGGTTGGTGCTCACAAAAAATTTCTAGGTTGGTGCTCGGCAAAGGGGTTGGTGCTCCTGCAAGTTGGTGCTTACAAACTTTGTATTTTGAGTTGGTGCTCATTCATATAATTGAGATTTTTCTTCATGGTTTTTCCCACTTTGGGTTTCAACATAAAAATTTGGTTTATCTCACTCTCTCTCTCTCTCTCTCTCTCTCTCTCTCTCTCTCTCTCTCTCTCTCTCTCTCTCTCTCTCTCTCTCTCTCTCTCGTGTGGTGCAAATTATTATTTTAATTGTATTGCATATCTTGAATGGATGATTGAGTGGTTAAAAAAAATAAATTAGATTAAGTAAAAGATATATAATATACAGATTCACCCCCCCCCCCTCTCTGTATATTTTGTGCTTAACAATTGGTATTAGAGCAAGTTCCTTTTGTAAAAAATTTACAGCTTAGAGGAAGATCAAGAAAGCACGATGGCTGGATCACATCCAAGATTTTATACAAGACCTTGATCTCCCTTTCTTGCTCTTCTCTTTTTGCCTTCCCTTGATCTTAAAACTTAAAGCATTCCCTGATGTTTCCTCTGTGCTTTTCCTGCAAATTTCTTCATTCAAGATTACACTAACAACATCATCTACTTTTAAAATATTTGAAGTAGATGCAGTATTACTAACTGTCATTACCAAGCTATGCCAACTTTCAGGTAAAGAGCATAAGATTAATAGAGCTTTAATTTCATCATCAAAAACTATTTTAACTAAATTTAATTGATTTACAATCCCATGGAAATCATTTAGATGATTAGATACAGAAACACCTTCCTGCATTTGTAAATTAAATAACTACTTCATAAGATATACCTTATTTGAAGCTGAGGGTTTTTCATATAAATTTGCTAAAGTAGTCATTAACTCTACCGTTGACTTTGCCTGTGATAAATTAGATATCACAGTAGATGCTAGACTCAATCTTATAGATCCAAGAGTCTTTCTATCAAGAACTTCCCATTCTTCATCTTCCATGTCTGTGGGCTTCTTTGAAACTCCACCTACCGGTAAGTATAGATCTTTCTAATACAGATAATATTCTATCTGAATTCTCCATAATTGGTAATTCTTGCCATTAAACTTCTCCATTCTAAGTTTACTCTCTTCTGCCATTGCTTCTCCCACTCAAACATAAATCCCTATGAGTAACCTGTAATCAATAAACACTAACCAGATCTGAAACACTTGTTAGTCAACCTGAGCTCCGATACCACTTGTTGTGGATATCAAGCTCTTGAACCTACAAGTAGGCTCTGCTACCACTTGTTGGGGATCAATCAACAAAGTTTATTACTATATGAAAGTAATTAAATGTGAAATTAAATCAGATAGATAAGTAACTAGAATCAAAAATAGTAAAGAACAAGAGATACAAGAAACCACCCTAAAAACTTGTATTAAACTCTTTACAGAAGAAATTACAATTGAAGAAACTTCTTTTCTTCCACACCTCTCTTAGATATATAGATCTCTTACCAGATCTCTTTCCCTCAAGAGTTCTCTCTCTCAATTACAATCAACTCCAACAACCTGGATTGATATACATATACAAATGTATTCTACTTCTACAGTATTGTCCAATAAGCTATGAAGATCTATCCCTATTATATAACTTTAGGGATTCATGAGCATATAATCACAACCATTAGATGCACCTCCTAATCAAGGGCTCAAAATAGTTCTACTTAAAATAGAAATGTGGACTCAATACCAACAGTTATACTTTCCATGCAAACATTCTATTCTACCACAAAAATAGCATTTTGGACACACAAGTGACCGACATCGGTCCCTTCTAGTCTGCCTGTGATTGACGTCAGCCGATCCATGACTGACATCGACAACCTCTAGTCTATTTCTGACCATCATCGGTGACTGTGTGATTCTTTCAACATCTGCATTCACTCATTGGTGAAACTTTTAGCTCCATACCTTAACAATCTCCCACTTGGAGATAAATAGTTGCACCAGTACCTGTACAGCAACATCTTCTAATTCCTCCATCTTCAAACTCAATCATGAAGACCAATAAAAGTTGAATGAAGATTCAACTTCTCTTTTGTTATCGGCTTGGTTAACATATCAGCAAGGTTCTTATCTGTATGGATTTTCTCCAGCTTCAACTCACCATCCTCCAATACCTATCTAATGAAGTGGTACCTAAGCTGTATGTGCTTGGTTCTTGAATGAAAGGCTGAATTCTTAGCCAAATGAATTGCACTCTGACTATCACTGTATAGTCTACAACTCTTTTTCTCCTTTACTAGCTCTTCCATGAACCGTGTCATCCATATCATCTCTTTGCCAGCCTCTGTGACTGTAATATATTCTGCTTCTGTAGTTGACAAGGCAACAACCTTCTATAACTTTGAAATCTAGTTAACCACTGTTCTACCAATAGTTAAAACATATCTTGTGGTGCTCCTCCTGCCATCCAAATCACCTGCCATATCTGAATCTACATAACCATGTAGAGAGGTGTTTGAACTACCATAGCACAAATGCCTACTGCTGGTCCCTCTCAAATATCTGAGGATCCACTAAACTACTTTCCAGTGTTCCTTCCCTAGATTGGCCATATACTTACTTACAACTCCCACTGCTTGGGCAATATCCGGTCTAGTACATACCATTGCATACATTAAGCTTCCTACTACGGAAGCATATGGAACTTTCCTTATGTACTCTACCTCATCATGTGAATCAGGACACTATTCTTTACTCAACTTGAAGTGTCCAGCCATAGGTGTGCTTACCAGTTTTGTATCCTACATATTGAACCATTTCAACACCTTGTTCACATAATCCTCTTGAGACAAAATCAACTTGTGATTTTTCCTGTCTCTCTTAATACTCATGCCAAGGATTTTATTTGCTGCTCCCAAATCTTTCATGGCAAATGTGTGAGCTAATTTCACCTTAAGTTTAGAGATATCCTGCATGTGTGATCTTGCAACTAGCATATCATCTACATACAACAACAGAATAATATATCTACCATTATCTAATCTCTTAAAATACACACAATGGTCAGATTAACATCTACTATAGCCATGCTCAGTCATAAACCTGTCAAATCTCAGATACCATTGTCTAAGAGCTTGCTTGAGACCATACAAGCTTTTCTTCAATTTGCACACAAGTTTCTCCTTACCTTTGACTTCAAATTCTTTCAACTGATCCATATATATTTCTTCATCCAAATCTCCATGAAGAAACATTGTCTTAACATCAAGCTGCTCAAGATGCAAATCCTCAATAGAAACTAAAAACAGTACAGTCCGTACAGAAGTCATTTTAACAACAGGAGAAAAAATCTCACCAAAATCAATACCTAGTTTTTGTGTAAATCCTTTCAATACCAACCTGGCCTTATATCTCATCTGTCCATTCTCACCTTCTTTCAATCTGTAGATCCATCTGTTCTTCAGTGTCTTCTTTCTCACTGGCAACTCAACCAAATCCCATGTTTGGTTCTCTTTCAAGGAATCAATTTCCTCATTCATGTCTAGCTCCCACTTACTCTTAGATTCCACCTATATTGCTTCATCAAAACACTCTGGTTCTCCACCATCAGTAAGCAATAAATAGAATAATGAAGGGTAATATCGAATTGGAGGTTTACTTACCCTTTTTGACCTCTTGATGGGTGTTTGAGACTCATTCACAACATGTTGTCTGCCCAAATTTTCTAACAGTGATCGACCTCAGTCGCTTTTAGGCCTGTAACTGGCCGATGTCAGTTCCCTCTGATTGACGTCAGTTTCTATATGACCGTCATCGCTTCTTGTATGGCTGACATCGGTAATCGCCTGACCGACATCGGTCTTTGTATTTTCTTGTCTGTGATTATTCTTTCTCGCAAGCTCATTTTGGACCTTCACCTCATCCAATTATCCATTGCTCTACTCAGATTGATTCAGCTTCTTGAGCTGATCACTATACATCACTTTTTCATTGAAAACAACATCACGGCTCTTAATTATCTTGTTAGTTCCTAGATTCCAAAACCTGAATCTAAAATCATCAGAGTTGTAGCCAATAAATGTGCACCTTATAGACTTAGCATCCAACTTCTTTCTATTTTCCTTATCAACATGCACAAAGGCTTCACAACCAAAAACTTTTAGAAATGAGAGATCTACTTTTTTACTTGTCCATGCCTCTTCTAGAATTCCACCATCTAGAGCTATAGAGGGTCCTCTATTAATCAGGTAAACTATAGTATCCATAGCTTCTACCCAAAACTCTAAGGGCAAACTAGCATGCAACCTCATACACCTTGCATGCTCCATTATTTTTCTATTCATCCTTTCAACAACTCCATTTTGCTGAGGTGTCCTTAGAACCATTCTTTGCCTATGTATTCCATGCATATAACAATACTAGTTGAACTTATAGCTGCAGAACTCACCACCATTGTCAGATCTCAGGCACTTCAATCTCCTGCCTATTTCATTCTCAACCATAGCTTTCCAAATCTTAAAAGTGTCAAAAACATCAGATTTATTCTTTATACAATAGACCCATACCTTTCTTGTAGCATCATCTATGAAAGAAACATATTACTATGATCCTCTAATAGAAGCAACCTGAGCTAGTACCCACACGTCTGTGTGAACAAGCTCTAACTTGTGCTTCTTCTTTGTTGACCCAATCTTGAGAAAACTCACTCTCTTCTGTTTCCCAAAAATATAGTGCTCACAAAAATCCAGATCTATGATTTTCAAATCTGAAAGCTTACCTGTTGACTTAAGAATTGTCATTCCCTTCTCACTCATGTGGCCAAGACTCTGGTGCCACAACTTTGCATCTACATCTGAAGTAGATAATACAGAAGAAGAATTATCAATAATATAATTATATAGATAGAGAGTACCTACTCTCTTACCTCTAGCCAATACAAGTGCACCCTTAGAAACATTTCAAGATTCAGCTATGAGAGTTACTGTGCAACCCTCATCCCCTAACTTTCTTGTAGAAATCAGATTTCTCTTCAGGCTGGGAACATGCATGACATCTCTCAACACCCATGTGTTGCCATTCTACATTTTCAGCTGCACTTTTCCTTTGCCAATAATTTTACAAGGCTCATCTTCCTCTTAATAAACTATTCCAAAATCTCCATGGACATAGTCACTAAAATATTCTCTATTAGGGGTTGCATGGAAAGAGGCACCAGAATCTACAACCCAAGATTCTATATTATTATGCAAAGAGAATATAAGAGAATTTTGTGCAACAATACCTGCCACTTTTGCTTCTTCTTTACCTTCATGCTGATTGTCCTCTTTAGGTTTTGACCAGCAATCTTTGCTTATATGCCCTAGGTTTCCACAATTCCAGCAGGCTATCCTCTTGCCATTTCTAGATTTGGATCTACCTCTCATCTTTGACTTAGACCTTGATTTCCCTTTCTTGCTCTTCTCTTTTTTCCTTCCCCTGCTCTCAAAACTTAAAGCGTTCCCTGATGTTTTCTCTGTGTTTTTCCTATAAATTTCTTCATTCAAGATTACACTAACAACATCATCTACTTTTAAAATATTTGAAGCAGATGCAGTATTACTAACTACCATTACCAAGCTATGCCAACTTTCAGGTAAAGAGCATAAGATTAATAGAGATTTAATTTCATCATCAGAAACTATTTTGACTGAATTTAATTGATTTACAATCCCATGGAAATCATTTAGATGATTAGATATAGATCCACCTTCTTGCATTTGCAAATTAAATAACTGCTTCATAAGATATACCTTATTTTAAGCTGAGGGTTTTTCATATAAATTTCTAAAGTAGTCATTAACTCTACCATTGACTTTTCCTGTGATAAATTAGATATCACAGTAGATGCTAGACTCAATCTTATAGATCCAAGAGTCTTTCTATCAAGAACTTCCCATTCTTCATCTTCCATGTCTATGGGCTTCTTTGAAACTCCACCTAATGGTAAGTATAGATCTTTTTGATATAGATAATCTTCTATCTGCATTCTCTATAATTGGTAATTCTTGCCATTAAACTTCTCCATTCTAAGTTTACTCTCTTCTGCCATTCCTTCTCCCACTCAAACATAAATCTCTGTGAGTAACTTGTAATCAATAAACACTAACCAGATCTGAAACACTTGTTAGTCAATCTGAGCTCTGATACCACTTGTTGTGGATATCAAGCTCTTGAACCTACAACCAGGCTCTAATACCACTTGTTGGGGATCAACCAACAAAGTTGATTACTATATGAAATCAATTAAATGTAGAATTAAATTAGATAGATAAGTAACTGGAATCAAAAATAGAAAAGAACAAGAGATACAAGAAACCACCCTAAAAACTTATATTAAACTCTTTACGAAAGGAATTACAATTGAAAAAACTTCTTTTCTTCCACACCTCTCTCAGATGTACAGATCTCTTACTAGATCTCTTTCCCTCAGGAGTTCTCTCTCTCAATTACAATCAACTCCAACAACCTGGATTGATATACATATACAAATGTATTCTACTTCTACAGTATTGTCCAATAAGATATGAAGATCTATCCCTATTATATAACTTTAGGGATTCATGAGCATACAATCACAACCATTAGATGCACCTCCTAATCAAGGGCTCAAAACAGTTCTACTTAAAATAGAAACGCAGACTCAATACCAACAGTTATACTTCCATGTAAACATTCTATTCTACCATAGAAATAGCATTCTAGACACACAGGTGACCGATGTTAGTCCCTGACAGTCTGCCTGTGACCGACGTCGGCCGATCCATGACCAACACCGGCAGCCTCTGGTCTATTTCTGACTATCATCAGTGACTGTGTGATTCCTGCAACATCTGCATTCGCTCATTGGTGATGCTTTTAGCTCCATACCTTAACATGATTCACCTCCCCTCTCTATATATTTTGTGCTTAATAATTGGTATTAGAGTAGATTCTTTTTGTAAAAAAATTACAGCTTAGAGGAAGATCAAGAAAGCATGATGGCTGGATCACATGCAAGATTTTCTACAAATAAGGCACCTTTATTTGATAAGATGAATTATGTTTTTTGGACCATAAAGATGAAGACTTATTTGATGGCCCTTAGATTTGACATATGGAAAGCAGTGGTGGAGGAATGTGAAGAGCCACAGACACTTGTAACTACTCTGACATAAAAGAAGGCAAGTGAAAATCATGCTAAAGCTTTAAATGCTATTTTATGTAGTTTATGTGAATCTAAATTTTTTAAAGTTATGCAATGTAAATCTACTTATAAAACTTGGGTAAAAATTGATAATATTTACAAAGGTGATGGAAAGGCTCAAGAAGCTAAGCTTCAGACTTTTAGAAGATAGTTTGAGAGTTTGAATATGGAAGAAGAAGAAAATATAGCAAGTTATCTCTTGCAGGTTGATCAAATAGTTAATCAGATTCAAGGTCTTCGAGAAAATTTAGAATAATCTACTGTAGTTCAAAAAGTTTTGAGATCTCTACCATTGAGATATGATGCAAAAGTTTCAACAATTGAAGAGATAAAAAATTTAACCAAGCTAAATATGGATGAGCTTCATGGTATTATTACGGCATATGAGATATGGACTGAACAAGATAAACCCTCAAAGAGAAAAGTGGCCTTCAAGACATCAAAGAAAGAGAAGGCTAAAATTTAAGAATCAAGTGATAATTCTAGCGATGATGAAGATGATAATGGAGCTCTATTCATTCACAAGCTGAAAAAGGGTATAGGTAAATGTCAAGGAAAATTACCTTTTAAATGTTTTAATTATGAAAATATTGGAAATTTTGTAGCTAAGTGCCTAAATAAGGGTAATGACAACAATAAACAAGGAAATTATACATACAAGAATAATTTTAAAGGTAAATCCAAGAATGGATTTGAGAAGAAGAGTTTGTATTCTAAAGATCCTAGCTCAGCCAAAGATAGTTGAGTCAGTGACTTAGAAGAAGAAGCGATTATATTCATGGCCAAACATGAAGATGCCTCCATAAGCAAAAGCATAGATGATCAAGGAGAAGAATAGGATGAAGTTGAAGTGAATCTAGAAGGAGAAATCATTTGTACCTTAAAAGAGTTAAAGGCTCTTGAAAATAAGAATTGAAGATTAAAGCTCTAGATCGAGAAAAATAAAAAGGAGTCAAAGGAAATAATTGAATATCTACAAGCACACTTTGAAGAAGCCAAGAAGAATGAAGAAGATCTAATGAAACAATTGAAAATAATAAGTAAATAATGTGAAAGGTGTATTATGGAAATTTCTTCTTTAAAAGCAGATCTTGAGAAAACAAATAAATCAATCAATGATAGAGTAGCAAATGATTCAAAATTTGAGAATAACACTAATATGTTGAATAAGATATTAAAAAATTAAAGATTAATGTTAGATAAGACATTTATTGGATTTGAAAAAGAGAAAGAGGAGGTCACTAATTTCACAGACAAAGAAAAAGGAAAGAGCTATGCTGAAGCTCTTACAAAAAAAGAAATAAAAAGAAAAGAAGTTAAGAATATAAAGGATATCTCAAACAAAGAAAGCTAGAGGGAACAAAGCTATAAAAGACAATCAGGTTAGAGATACATAAATAGGTCCTATTTTTATGGTTACTATTTTTATTATAATGGATATGGTTATAAGAAATTATAATGTTGAATAAGAGCTAACAATTTTAAAAATAAGGAGAAGGAAAGTCATGTAGAGTCAAGTAGAAGCCACAACTCTTTTGCTCCTCTATCAGGCTTTAATGAAGATGCAATAATATGTTACAAGTGAAAAAATTTTGGACACATAGCTCGATATCTTAGAAGTGTATTTGAGTCAATCAAGAAAGAGTAGAGTTTCAAGGCTCTATTCATCAAGCAAAAAGTTCAGACAGGTTCATGGCAAAAGAAATAATCTAAAAAATCTATGTTGGTGCAGACAACTTTGCATGCAATAAATGAAAAAAATACATGGTTAATTTATAGTGGATGTTTGAGGCACGTGATAAGGTACAAGAGAAAGTTCATAACCTTAAATAATATCAATGGTGTCACAATGAAATTCGAAGATAATACTACTACCAAAATTGCTAGAAAAGGTACACTAAGTTTAGATAATAGTAGAACTAAAACTAAAAATGTTTTGTATGTAGGTCTTAAGCATAATCTTTTTAGTGTAAGTTAAATGTGTGATCAGGGGTACACACTAAATTTTTATGTATAAGGTTGTGAAATTATAAGAAAAGGTTTAGATATGTTGGTTGCAGATGCTCAAAGAACAGGTAATAATTTGTATATGCTATCAGACATCAAAGGTTAAAGATGTTGCTTGAGTCAGATTGAAGAAAGTTGGCTATGACATAAGATAATGGGGCACATAAATTTTGACAATCTTGTCAACATAAGCAAGAATTAAGCAGTCAAAAATCTTCCAAAGATTACAAAGCCATCTGACATGCTTTGTGAACCTTGTCAGGATGGGAAGCGGGATAGAAGGTGGTTTAAAACAAAAGAGTACTCGACTACTTAGATGCTAGAGCTTGTTTGCACTGATCTATGTGGACCTATGAGAAATCAAAGTACATAAGGTGATAATTATTTCATGTTGCTTATTGATGATTTTTCACGTATGACTTGGGTAATGATTTTAAATAAAAATCAGAAGCTTTCAAACATTTCAAAGCATTCAAAGTATTAGTTGAGAATGAAATCAGTTTGAAGATTAAGTGCCTAAGATTAGATCAAGGAGGAGAATTCATGTTAGATTAATTTATTGAGTTTTGTGAAGACCATGGAATAAAGAGACATTATTCAACAGCCAGAACTCCACAACAAAATGGAGTAGTTGAATTGAAAAATAGAATAGTTCAAGAGATGGTGAGGATAATGCTAAATAAATCCAAGATAGAAGATAAATATTTGAGAGAGGAAGTTTCTACAGCATTGCATATTTATAATAGAGAATTATTGAAAGTCAATAGTGACAAGGCTCTTTATGATCTATGGAAAGACAAACCAACAATAGTTAATTATTTCATAGTTTTTTGCAGCAGATGCTTCATAAAGAGAACGGATAAAAAACTTGGTAAGTTTGAATCTAGAGCAGATGAAGGTATAATTATTGGTTATTCTTGAGAAAGTAAAGCTTATAAATGTTATAACAAAAGAACCAAGAAAATTATTGAAAGTGCAAGTGTCAGGATAGAAGAAGATAGAACACAAAAAATTAGTGATCTAATAGACATTCCTAAAATCATTGAAGAGAAAAGTTTTGAAGAATCAGATGAAGATGAGAAGAAGGAGAAAAGGGAACCAAAACTCCATCCAAATATTTTTAGATAAATCATAATGAAAGTGACATCATTAGGGACATAAATGAAGGAATTTTCACCAGAAGAATGATGGTGAGTCTAAGCAAGTTAATTTTTTTTGTTATCCAAAATTCAGCGTAGAACTTTTTTAGGAGCTAGACATGATAAGCATTGGGTTAAGGCTATGGATGAATAATTAAATTAGATATAAAATAATGATACTTGGGAATTAGTGCCTAGACCAAAAGATCATAATGTGATAGGAAAAAAATAGGTTTATGGAAATAAGTTGAATAAAAATGGAGAAGTGACCATAAATAAAGCAAGATTAGTATGTAAAGGATATGCTCAGATTGAGGGAATAGATTTTGAAGAAAATTTTGCAACAATGGCAAGGTTAGAGGATATTAGAATGTTTCTTGCATATGCAATATTTAAAAATTTCAAAGTGTTTCAGATGGATGTCA
Source organism: Torreya grandis (assembly GCA_037957365.1). Classification (NCBI taxonomy): domain Eukaryota; kingdom Viridiplantae; phylum Streptophyta; class Pinopsida; order Cupressales; family Taxaceae; genus Torreya; species Torreya grandis. The sequence goes on along the minus strand of JARHVA010004823.1, from coordinate 49,446 downwards.
AATCGGCCTCCCTACATGAAAATCTAGAAGAAGAGGTCTATATTGAGCAGCCTAAAGGATTTATTCTCTCAAATATTAGGAGCCATATATGTAGATTGAAGAAATCATTGCATGGATTGAAACATGCTCGAAGAGCTTGGTATGTAAGACTTGATAAGTACCTATAGGATCAAGGTTTCAAGAGAGGATTTATTGATAGTAATCTCTATATAAAAAAAGAAGGTGAGTATCAATTGATTGTTGTGGTATATGTTGATGATATCATTTTTGGAGGAAATATTAAAAAGATGAAAAAATAATTTTTTGATAATATGAAAAAAAAATTAAGATGTCTATGCTTGGAGAATTGTCATTTTTCTTTGGATTGTAAATATTTCAGTCAGATAAACAAATTTTCATATCTCAAAGTAAATATGCCAAAGAAATGTTGAAGAAATTTGGTTTTGTGGATTGTGCACTAGTTGGCAAACTAATATGTACATAAAATAAGGTGAGCAAAGATGAAGATTCACCTATTACAGATCAATTTTTGTATAGATCTATGATTGGTAGTCTTTTATATTTGATAGCATCAAGGGCAGACATCATGCATGCAGTAAGTATGGTTGCAAGATATCAGTCATCTCTAAAAGATAGTCATGTTCAGTTGTTGAAGAGAATATTTAGATAAATTAAGGAGACATTCGATTATGGATTATGGTAACCCACAGGTAGAGATTTCACTTTGGTTATTTATATAGATTCAAATTGGGCAAGGTCCTTGGATGATAGAAAGAGTACAAGTAGAGGAGATTTTTTCTTTGGTGATAGCTTAGTATCATGGCTAAGCAAGAAATAGAATTTAGTATCACTTTCTACAACTGAAGTAGAATATATTGTAGTATTATTGTGTTGTACTTAAGTGCTTTGGATGAATAAAAATTTGAAAGATATCAAGGTAAAGTATGATGAACCTATTTCTATTTTTTGTGATAACTTGAGTGCTATAAATATTTTGAAGAATCCAGTGATGCATTCAAGAACAAAATATATTCCCATTAGATATCACTTCTTGAGAGATCAGGTTGTAGATCAATAAGTTAAGATGGAGTATATCAATACTACATAGTAGATTGTAGATATTTTCATAAAGGCACTACCAAAAGACACATTTGAGTCTCTGTGAGAAAAGTTGGGAATAAATTCTTTTACTTCCTGCCATTGAAGTTTAACATCAGTTGAGGGGGAGATAAGTGTTAGCTCTAGGTAGGCCCTTTGCCATTGATGTCAAAGGGGGAGAATAATAGGTACAGTTATAGGTTTAGAAATAGGTATAGGTTGCTACAGTAAGGGGGAGTTATTGTATGTTTTTTAGATGGTAGTAGGTGTAGGTTTCAGGATGTGGTAGTTTTAGTTTGAGGTTGCCTTCAATGAAAAAAGGAGAGATTGTTATAAATATTGTCATTAATGTCAAAGGTATAACATTATTAGTGATAAAGGCCCCATTGCATTTAATGTTGTTTTTAATATTCATATCTTAGCTAATGTGTGTTAATATTTATTTAATATTAAGGAATATATTTTTGGTTGCATATAAGTCAAAAGAGGGTCCATGGAGAAGTCAAAAAGTCATAGGGTAAAAGATGAACAAGGAATGGGATGTATTTTCTCATGAAGAGTCATCTTGAGGAATTCCAAGAGTCACCATGTGAAGACAAAATAGGTATGATTCATTTTTCCATGAAGGGACACTTTGAGGAATACAAAAAGTCACCAAGATAAAGACAAAAGAGGAAAAGACACTTTTGCTTATGAAGGGTCACCATATGACTCTTCAAATGCACATATACAAAGGTTCATGCAAGTTTGACACCATTTTCCATGAGGATTGAAGGGTCATAAAGGGTGAATGCCAAAGGTCATTTGGAAAGCTATAAATAAAGGCTTGAGAAGCCATTTGAAATATGCAAGAAAGTGCATGGTTTGTATTTGTTTTTGAAGAGATAAAAGCAAGAGATATTGTAGAGTTTTATCATTTGTTGAGTAAGCAACATTGAGAGATAGTTGTGTTTTATACACAAGAGGGGTTGGTGCTCCTGTGGGTTGGTGCTCATGAATATTTATAAGGGGTTGGTGCTCTTGTGGATTGGTGCTCACAAATAGTTGCTATGTTGGTGCTCGGTAAAGGGGTTGGTGCTCTTGCAAGTTGGTGCTTACAAAATTTATATTTTGAGTTGGTGCTCATTCATATACTTGAAATTATTCTCTATAGTTTTTCCCACTTTAGGTTTCCATGTAAAAATCTACTCTCTCTCTCTCTCTCTCTCTCTCTCTCTCTCTCTCTCTCTCTCTCTCTCTCTCTCTCTCTCTCTCGTGTGGTGAAAATTATTATTTTAGTTTTATTGCATATCTTGAATTTATGATTGAGTGGTTAAAGAAAAGAAATCAGATTAAGAAAAAGATATATAATATACTGATTCACCCCCTTCTCAGCATATTTTGTGCTTAACAACTTTGACTAGATTATCAAAGTTGACATGACCCATTCTCCTATGCCACAACCAACTCTCATCAATCTTTTCCATCAAGCAACTATTACCATTCCTTCAACAAGATTATTGATATTGTTCTCAGTCATTTTCCCTTTTACAACTATTTTTATAGATCTCTTTAACTTGCAGTCTTCTGCATCCAATGTGACCTTGTATCCATTGTCACACATTTGGTTGACACTTAGTAGATTATGCTTCAATCCTTCAACATAAAGGACATCATGTGTAGGTAGTTTACCATATATGTTCAAGGTTCTTTTACCTTTGATCTTTATTGTTGTGTTGTCTCCCAAGCTAATAGATCCTTCCTTACATTTTCTCAATTTGTTGAATTCAATCTTATCACCAATCATATGCTTTGAGAAACCATTGTCTATCACCCACAAATTCTGCTCCTTAGTATGGAGTGCAGTCTGAGCAATCATAAATTGATTTTTCACTCTCCACACATCATTGGGTTTCTTATTTAGATTCTTTTTAGAAACTTGAGGACCTTTGTTCATATTGAGAGGCATGCCTTTATTTATATTGTATACTTTTAATCTTATAAAGCTAGTTCTATAATGTTTAGCTATGTGACCAAAGTTATTGTAATTGTAGAACATTACATTTGTATCCACCAATGGTGAAAATGAATTTTTGATTAAAAAATTAATTTTCCTCATAGTTACAACTCTACAATTACTAGCCTTATGACCAAAATGATTACAAATATAAAAATAACCATAAAAATATAAGGAATACTTGGTCATAACATTTCTTGGTGCAGCATGAAGAATTCTTCTAAGTTGTGGCTTCTTCAAGTTTCTCACCTTGGTGTATCCATCAACATTAGATACTTTTGTCTTATTTTTCTCTTCAAGCTTATTTTTAGGTTCAAATTTATTCACATCAACTATTTTTTAGTTTCTCTTTGTATCGTTGCAAGCTTTCTCTTTATTTATTCTTGATTCTCTTTCTACTTAAAAGTTTTTGTATAAGTTAGTAGATGTACTAGTTGAGGAAAATTTTCCTTGTCATAACTAAGACCTAATCTCTCTTTTGATGGATTTTGAGAGCTGATCAATTCATCAATAATGTTTTATCCTCTTTTTAACTTTAGACTTTAGACTATTTGTACTTTAGCCATTTCAAGCTCTTTTTCTCTAAACCACTATCTCTATTTTTAGCCTCAAAAATTCAATAGACTTAAGTTGTAGTTCAATTTAGACTACATCTTTTATTCTTGTAGCTTCTTCAACTTGTGTCTTTAGGCTTATCACAATCTAATCAGATTCTTCAAGACTTTAAGACAATTTTTCAATTTCTTTTTGTCCATGCTTCTTCTACCTTGAGTTCTCTTTCCTCATCTTGTCAATCTCATCCAGAGCATAGATGAGTTCATACTCAAGATCCACTTCTCTTTCTCCTTATTATTCATTCAAGTCTTCAAATTCATCTTGATATAGATTTACAAAAGTTGATCCTACTATCATGAATAGGGATTCCCTTCCCTTAGACACAAAAGCATAACCATGATCATTATTTGAACTATCAGTATCTTCCATTGAGTCATTGTCTTCTTTTGTGTATAGACCTTTCTTATTCTTTAAGAAGTTCTTCTTAGGATAGTAGGGTTTCAACTTTTTTCTACTCTCTACTTGCTCAGATTTATCCTTTTTATTATGAGAACATTTAATAACAAAATGTCCTACTTTACCATAGTTAAAGTATTTGAAGGGTAACTTACTTCTTTACTTTCCAGATCCTATCTTTAGTCTTCAAACAAAGCTAGCTTCTTCTTCATTAGTCTCCTCGGATTCAAATTTAGATGTTTATTCCTTTACTTCTTGGATACTTTGAATGCAACTTCTCTCTTGAAGGTGCGTATCTCTCCCATTCTCATCTCATAGGTTGTGAAGGTCTCATACAACTCATCAACAATGAGTTTATCTAGATCTCTTGATTCTTCTATTTTAAAGATTTTAGAATCATATCTTGATGATAAATATCTTAAAACCTTCTTGATAATGATTGACTCTTTCATATCTTCTCTAAGGCCTCTGATTGTATTTACTATTTCATCTACCATGAGGAGGTAGTCTAAAATATTCTCCTCTTTATTCATCTTAAGGCTCTCACACTTGCATTTGTAAGTTTGTAGCTTGGCTTGCTTTACCTTGTCATCTCCTTCATATATGCCCTTCAACTTATTCTAGATATCATGTGCATTCTGATAGTACATAACTTTGACAAATTCTACGTTTGACAATCCAGAAAGAATAACATTCTTTGCCTTGGTAATGCTCTCATATGCCTACTTGGTAGCTTGATAAGTAGGAGTTGTAATAGAGGATGTATATCAATTTACCATATACATCCATAAATCAAATCCTAATGAGGACAAATATGTTTCCATTCTTATGCTCCAAAATTCATAGTTAGATCCATCAAAGAGAGGTGCCCAGTTTGATGAAGACCCTTCTCGACTAGATATTGTGTTCACTATTCCAAGATCTACTTGAGTTGATTAAACTTCTTTCAAGGAACCCTGTGATTTGATACCTATTGTTGGAACACAACTAGATATTGAGAGGGGGGTGAATTAGTATATCAATTAAAACTAGTTCTTTAAATACTTTGAATACATATTAACATATATATGTAGTTAAAATAAAACATGAAAAGATCATACATGCACAAATACTCATAACACCATATTTATACATGGAAAATACAAAGGGAAAAACCATGATAAGAATAGTTGATAGAATATACTATTCTAATCCAACCTCATAGTTTAAAGCCTTACTGACAAACCTTACTGGCTAAACGTTTTAATGACACCAATCTTAAGGAGACACCTATCCCCTAATTTAAGAGCACCAAATTTGAGGAAGCATTCACTCCCTAATGTGAGCACTCAATCAATTTATCTAATGGCACCAAACTTTCAGACTTTTCTATGGAGATACAACTCCAATTTATAAATTAGATGCATACATGAATATAGATCTTTTTTTTTGTTATAGGTCTAATTTTCAACTGATCATACTCTACACATTCTCTTTTGTGACTTTATTCCTCTTTTATCCACTCTGTATTCCTCTAGTCCTATGTTTGGATATGCTTTTATTCAACACACTTCATTTCTTTCACTAATAACTTAGCTCTCCTCTGACCCCTTTGGTTATGTGTCTAAATGATATTCTATTTGACACTTCTCATTTCTTTTGTTCTCTACCTTTATCTATATTAAATTTGGCTCAATAGAAAAATCAATTACTCCAACCTCTTTTTACTTTGTCCTAGATATCATATTTATAAACAAATGTTCTAGGGTTCCATATCTTCTATGTGTTCACACATGGACTGCAATACCTCATGCTAATTCTGGACTCTAGTTCATTATGACTTGAAGTATTAGTTATTACATCTTGATTCCATGCATCACACCATAATTGTAGATATATTTATAATCTATAGAATCTATTAGACTCAGGTTTTAATGCATAACCTCTTTAATGTAGATTTGATCGATTAGATTGATCAATATCATCATCTCAAGATATATAGCTTATACACAAGTTAATGCATGTTCCTCCAACTAACCATTTGTCTGGACATGACTTTAAATGTCAATCATTGATCTTGCCTTTGGTGCCATGATTTGATGATCTCTATTAAATTTGATTAACTTTAAAATGCATCCATTTGATCACCTTCTAATAGGCTCACACTATCCATCCCATCTTTGTATGCTTTTGAATTTTAACTTGACTTGGTTGTTAAACCTCAATACTTTGATCTCATCTCATTGCATTGGATTTTTCTCATCCAAGCTTCCCCGTGCCATTGGATCATTAAAGATGCTTAATCTTTACTTTTATCTAACTATTAAATGTCAAGCTCTTTATAGTATTTGAGTCCATTTGCTTTGTTGGATCTCCTTTACATGATTACCCATGCACTATCAAATCTTATGATAAACTCATTCTTTATATATGTCTAACCTTCAAAGATATGAAACTTGGCTTAAGCACGTGAATTTTGTACATAGATGTCAGTTATCACTATTGAGACATTTGGCATCTTTGCATTGGTCCTCTGTCTGCCAAACTCTATGAGTTTGACAATTATCACTTACATGTTCACTCAAAGGGACCTTTGATACTTTGAATTTGCTTCACTCTATTGGATCATCTACGTATGATGAAGTGTGGGCTGTTGATCAAGCTTGGACATAAGATAAAGTCTAATACTTAGGAAATATTAATTCCTATGATCACTACTCGAGCTAGTAATTATTAGGTCAAGGGGCCAATTTTGTAATGACGATAAAGGCTTAAGTTATAACTTAAGATATCGAGTCTAGGCTATATCTAGTCAACATCAAAATAGAAAGTGTCTATTGATTCCATTACATAAAACCTTAGGGTTTTACTGAGAAACCCTCTCCAATCTGAGAGCAAAGATAATTCAATTTTGAGCTCATTCCTTCTCCTTTGAACTTATGAACCATATGTCTAAAATTTACATAAAAAACCCATAACAGATCTTGTATTTGTTTGAATTTAAACATCCATAAATGGTCTCTATAAAAGCATTACAACTTTGCACTGTGTAACTGTGAAATATGTTCTTCTCTCAATCAATCATGCCTGATCTTTTGGACATCAATGACATCCATAATGTCCTTTTTGACATCAATGACAATCATATTTCCAATAATGTGATTCAATGGATTAAATACTAGTTAAGAATTTGCACTCTATAAAGATATTTCTTTGATATCTCAACTTGAAAGGTCAAATTTTAGTGATTCACAACAAAATGTTACATGTGAAAAACCATATACAAGATTGTGTAAGATCTTCTAAAATAAATTTTGTGAGTCATTACTTCTTTTTAAGATCTCAAAAGCTTTAGAAAACAAAGTTGTGAATTGATGCACCATCATATAAAAATCTAAACTTTACTCATTTCATGAAATATTTCACTTTTTTGTAGAGACATCCAAACTCGCTTACGAAAACATTCGCAAGTTTGCCCAACCCAAAGTATTTGACCATTTTATTTTATAGGTTTCATGGACCATCTTGGTCGTGAAAAAGTAACACAAGGTAATGTGTACAAACATAGGTTACACAAAACATCCCCACAATATGTGCATGTAAAAAAAAAAAGTTGCACATAATTATAAACCTATTATTTCTATACTATGTATTTTTATTTGATGTAGGTTTACTTGTAAACCCAGATGCTACTACATCACCTCTTTTAAATTAAGTTATTTCATCCCATGTTCCCTCCTTTTTCGCCTTTTTACCATTGAATATTGGTTTGGACATCAATGAGGTCTCAATTTGAATTCAATTTATCTATAAATATAAAAGCATTCTATTTCATTAAGTTATGAAAAAAAAATAGATAATTCATTATTCATAAGAATTAGGACTTTCATCAAAACACTTAAGTTTTTGTTAATATATTACAAGAAAATTATTTGTATGACTAAATTATTACAATTATTAAAGTGTTTTTTTAATATTATTAGCATTAAAGTCTTAGAAAATATTAATATAATTATAATATTATCTCATATAATGCAAGCCCAAAAACATTTTTTTTCTCTTTGTTTAATATATTTTTCTTAATTAGGGAAAGCATTATTTTTTTGATTTTAGGTGATCTAAGTGAAGGTGCAAGAATTTGAAGATCAAATACAAGGAAACATAGATGTCAATTGGTTGCATTTTTTTTCCAGAACATTTTTATGGTCCAAACATCATCAAGAGATTACACAATGTGCTAAAAAGAATTCTTTGTTCAACACTTTTTTTATGATCAAATTTGTCTCACATCTGGATATGCATCATTACACTATTCAAAATCTTAATGACCATTAGAAATATCATAATAATCAAAATACATCTTTAAAATTTGGATGTCATCTCCTTTCTCTCTTGTTAAAATTAATTGGATATATTAATTATTATTTTATTCATATTATTTAATCTTATTAAATTTTTATTGATATTTGTATTTCTATTTGATGTAAATTCCAGTTATCCAAAGCACAATAAGATACAAACATCAATTTGGGTACAAGACCCATATCTTTGACAAACGCAACTTAAAGTTCTTGATTTTTTTTAAATCAAATAATTAATTTAGAGCTAGTATACATATATTCAATACATCTATTTACAAATTATTGAGAAATATCAATCTCAAGACTTTTATTTTGGATTTTTCGCATACCATAATTATTTATAATTTTATTATTTATTCATAAATTTCACATTTACTAGTGATAAATTATTTCAATCTAATTACAATCATGTGTCCTACAACCATGTGTCAAGCTATAAATAAGGCGGGTGACTCCAAACTCTATTATATGGACAAGATATTATAATTTTTCAATTAAATTTTCCTAAAAAAATAAAATACTTTAAGTGACAGTCAAGTGGATGTCAAATTTAAGATCAAATTAAAATTCAACACCTTTATAGACATTTTATCCCACCAACACCACTCAGGATGCCATTGTAGAATGTTTCTCAATGTAATGAAATGTCAATAATATAAAATATTTATATGAATTATAACCTATGTGGTTTTTTATATTAAAATAAATATAAAATTTTGAAAATATATTATGTGTAATTATTTTATTGGAAACAAGCCATCAACTATCATATTCATACTTTCATATATATTCTTAAGAGTCCTTGTTTGCACTATACATTATATTTTTATTTTTAAAATAACCTTCTCCACACACATTAAATCTTTTGTATTACTCTAAAATATTGTTGAAGGTGTTCATGTTTGTCATTTATAACTCAAAATATGTCAGGGTTGTTTGTATTATCATATGGATGCAATTAGATAAAAACAATGGCTTGCCTTACAGAGGCCATTTCCCTAATACAAAATCACCTATCAAAAGTAATGACTTCATCAAGGTTGTTTGGATTATCATATGGATGCAATTAAATAAAAACAATAGCTTGACTTACAAAGGCCATTTCCCTAATACAAAATCACCTATCAGAAGTAATGACTTCATCAGAATTATTCTCTCCATCAAAATCATGAGTGGTTTGGTTCATAGTGATTGTCTCTTAGAACCTTTTTCTTTTGCTTTGGTGACCTTTAAGGGCTCTAGAGCAATTATTACCCTAAGGTCGCATTCAATTTCTTGGGTGCTTAAAATTATGAAAATATTAAAGCTTAACTTTGTTGAAGTTCGAAATTTTCCTTCACTTTAGAGAGAGATTTAAGGTCTCTCTTTTCCTAGTTTTGTCCCAACTACTTGGGATACTTATTTATAATGTTTCTTCAACAATCAATTTTTTAGGGAAAGTCCAAGACCAAATAAACCATAGGGTTGCATTTCTAATATTATTCGCATAAGGCCTTAAATCCGCGAGAATTCTGGGTTTGTACACTGAATGACGAGAAATTTAAAATTTAAAATCCATCGTTGGCGAAAGATTGAACATTGTTGGGTGCAGATCTGAGTTACATAGCATGACAGCAACAACCACCTACAATGGCGTTAGTTGAACAACCTGTGTTACGTCGCGTGTCCTATCTGCGTTCCTTCAAACCCTAACCGCCTTCAATCATTCGCCTCGTAGTATAAGATCTTGACCGTCAATATTTATTTCATATACAAAAGTGATGAATTTTAACGTCGTTAAGATTGAACCCATCTATTTAGGGTTGTATTTATTGTTGTTAATCTGCACAATGTTTCTTTGGGCTCTTTTCTAACTGAAATGGCGCATAAAGAGCGTAACGGATCACAAAAATAGTAAATGATTAAACACAGAGACAGTAGATAAAAATTCACCAATTTTTAGTATTGTAAAGGTTAATTTTGAGATTTCCAAGAAAATAAACAGAGCAAAAGTAAATCCAATCCACATCTACATCCGATTTCTCATATTCAAAACATATATACATAAAGTATATGACCCAAAAATCCCATTAAATATATTCCTAATATCAGGTGCTTGTTCTGCAAAGCCATACTCAGATGATATAGACAAAAAAGAATTGTAATTTACAATAGACGACACATTCAATTTAAACAGAAAAGAATTGTAATTTACAACAGACGACAAATTTAAAAATCTGGCTGAAGAAAAACAAGAACAAGACGGCGGAGCGGAGTCTGGTCGGTTGATCATTTTTTGGCCCTTTTTTTGTACTGTACCTTCATCCAACGAATGCCAGTGGTGGAGCCCTCTTTTATCTTTTTAGCCCCAATTGTGGCCACAACTTTAGCCTTTTCAAAGCCTGTAGATGCTGCAGATTTCATCTTTTCTGACATCTTGTTCTGGGAAGTTTTTTGTCTGGCGGCGGAGGTATCTTCGTTGTAATCCCACTGATCGGCCCACGTAGCGCCGAATGAATCACTGTGGTCGAAAACAGGGGGTTTATTGGAAGCCATTGCAGATTCTAGAGTCAAAACAGAAAATAAGGAAATAGATTTTGTTTTGTTTGGGGACAAGGGTGCGGGCTAAATATAAAGGATATTTTTGTAGGATGGATCGTTGGTCGCGGGATGCGTTTGTTGACTATTGAAGGAGGAATAGGCGAGATGGTTCTAGAAGCCGGCTCTTCTTAGCTGTTGATGTAGAAGATGCGCTGACGTGTTGAAGAAGAAAAAAGAGGATGGCATGGACTTGTCTGTTACGAAAGTGATGACATCTCATTTAAGGGTTGTTAACTGTCTGTCATTGACAAATATCCACTTCTTAGAAAAACTTGTTCTTAAGGATTGAAACCCCGATGTGCAAGCTCCTAGCACCAGCCGAAAGGTCTAGGTGAATTAATAACACGGAATGCTGAGCAATTGAAAGGTTTAGGTGAATTAATAACGTGGACTGTTGAGCCATTTTGGTTTCTAAAATGGCCTATTAAATAGTGGTTGTGAGATGATCATGACACATGATTATTTTGTAGGTTGTAAAATAGTTTGGTGAATGTGATGTCAGCGGGTTTTTTCATCTGTTTTGTGTACATGATAATCTGTTTATATTTATGTTTTGGTAAAATCTCTGTGATATATTATGCCTTGTTGTAATGTTGAATGCATATTTCAAAAATATATTTTATAATATAAATAGATTTCACATTAAAAATAACAAATAAACTTAAACGAAATGATAGAACTTATAGGGGAATTGATAAATTTAATGCACATGATGTCAGAAGCCACAGAGGAAAAGGGTTGTAGTTAAACTTGCATGGAGACCCTATACGGCTCTGCAGAGGGCTAAGTCCATGCTTTTTAGCCTTATGTGCGAAGGCTAACCATCTACAAAGAAGTACTCAGAAATCATTAATGAAATGAATGTATTAATTCTAATAAAAAAATATCAAAAGGGTTGAAATATATTAAGGAGTGCAAATCAGTGGATTTAATTTTAAATTAAAGTTATATATCAACCAATCTGATCCAGAATTACTAGTTGTTAATTTAATAATGTTGTAAGTGTGATTGATAATTGAATATGCACTGAATAATTTCAAATTAAGACACTAAATCTTGTTGGTTTTCCTTTGTGAATATCTGCAATAAAATCAGAGTTTAACACAATACAAAAAGTGTTTCCAAGAACTATTGCACTACACTTGTGCACAATCTTTTTTTAATGAATAATGCTAAGACAAACCTATTATGGTCAACATGCAAGATGTCTTTCTTAGTAAATAACCAACACATATACACTAAACACACTTAACACCTCAAATCCTATAAAGCAAGAAATTGACTAAAATAACATTAATTTCAGTTAGTTTAACTCTGAAAAGTACACCCCACCTATTGGAAATAGATGAATAAGTATTTGGCCTTAGTTAAATACACATTCAATGATCTACACTCTAACTGATACTATAGACACTAGAAAACTACACACAATGTTTCTAGATGTTAAACTAACCCCTAAACCACATTGGGACCCCTTAGGGATTCTTCTGCAACCTTTTGATTGCAAACCTTGAGTCAAGTTAACTGACTAGCTAACACACCTTGACCAAACTTAACCTTTTACCCACGACCATCGACAGTCACCCTAACCATCGACAATTAGGCTTGACCACTGATAATCGATTTTCAACCACCTGAATAGTGAACTCTAGTCAACTCCAATGTGATTTTTTATATTTAGCTTGTCTAATTCATGTACAAGCTAATGCATGTGAAAGATAAATTTAAAGTCCTTGTTGAACCTCTTGTTAACCTATTATTTCACCTCTCCTTCCTTCCTATAAAAAGAGAGGAGGTGAAAATGGATCAATAAATCAATTCATCATCATCCGCATCTAGAAGTAGAGCCTCTTGCATCAAAACTTTATTTGTAGGTCTTCTTCTAATGAACCACCAAGTGCGATAGAGATCCGAAGAACTATCATTCATCAACCAATAACCAAGTATCGTTACTTTGTTGAAATTACTTTAGGATTCACCAACAGATTTTTAAACCATTTTTAGATCAACATCCATCAAGTTAAGTATCTATTTTCAGTAACTAGTTACCTTGTTTCTATTTTACAACCAACCCAACCCAAACCCACTTTTGAGAATTCTATTCCTCAACCTTATCAGACAAATTTTTTGAACTAAACTAAAAGTACAGTAACCGTTGATGATCACTCTGACCACCGATGGTCTATCCATAACCATCAACAGTTACCCAACCATTGACAATCACCCTAACCACTGACGGTCACTATGTTGCAAATAAAATAATAAGCTATTTTCATCTACCAAACCTTAACCAAATCTAACTTTCTACCCCTCTACCTGATCACAAAGCCTCACCCTATTTTTTGAACCACACTTGATTCATTTATCATTAATATCAATATATTTATTCTTATAATTATGTCAAATTCACCTATTCATTTATCAAACAATTCTTGTATTTTATTTCAATACCTTTTGTTATTTATGGAAGTACTTTATCTTTTGCTTTTAGAACTTAATTATCTAAAATCATGGATTGACAACATCCAAGAGAGCTCATGCTTATTTGATCTAGCTTGCTAGGCAGTCCACCCTATTATCTAGCTAATTAACCATTTATTTAGTACTTTCTTATCTATAGGTTATTCCTTCCAAGCCAAAGAGGATTATATACAACCATCTGGACCAACGTACGCATAACATATCCAATTTTTCTAACATACTCTTATCAAATTTATTTTCTCTTTCTTCCAAAGAATATAAACAATTTTTTTAAAAACATTATGGCACAGCCGATGGGACCCCTAAGCCTTTTCTTGGGTTCATAGTTGCATCTAGGTGCTTCTTCTTGTTGTCTTGATTCTCATAAAATAAAATCAAATTTTCATTTTGGGCTTAAAATTGACTACATCCATTGTTTTCTTGCTTATTTTAGCTCATATAAATTAATTAATAAAGTGAATTAATCATAGTTTCACTCTTATCACACACAAAAGACCAAACCACTTACATTTAATCAAGCATAAAAACATTGACATAAAGCTCGACTATGATTTCATCACTTACCGTTCACCTTCTCTAGCTATCCTACTTGGATTTAATTACTAAGGGGAGAACCAACTCAACTCTTTAGTTTAATATAATCTTTGGTAATAGGTATATCTTGGCTAAACACCCGACATCCTTATCACTATGATGTGTGAAGTGAGGAGGTAAGCTCCAATATCATGCCATATACTAATTCTAACATAGATCCCTTTGAGAGTCTAAACACAACCTAAAACCAACCATATACTTATTTTTTAGTACCCTTTCTACAAGCAAGTTGAGTCACACAATTCTTAAATCTTAAGGCATAAGCCATAAGAGAGACTGAAAAGAACCCTAGGATTTAATGAGTTTTAGTGTGTGTTTTATTTCCTTGACTTTTTATTGTCTTCTCTATGTTTGAGTTGTGAGGTTGTTTGTATCTTCCTCTTTCCCTTATCTGTATGGTTATAAATAGGCAATAATTAAGAGACCAAGCAATCAAGGCCCACCTCCTAATCATCCATCTTCCTCTTCTCTCTCATCCATGGAGTACTTCTCAGATATAGAGAGTTCTCCCCATATTTTTGGAAGTCCTACCATCCCTCAGAAAATTGTCTAAGGTGATGCAAATTTGCCACCTTTTTAGATAAAAACTCATATCCCTCCAACATTACCTTAATGCCATATCCCACCATACCCCTACTTCAGTTCTACCTATTGACTCATCCTATGGCATGCCATCCCACCTTATGGGTGACACTTCTACTACCACCATCTCCACCTAACCTTTAGTCACCCTGTCATTATCCTCTACCAATAACCCTATTGATACCACCATCCAAAACTAACCCACTCAACCAAACAACACCCAAGCGCCTTCTTCCCCAACTAACAACCCTCATAGTATAGGAGCAACCCAACCTTTGCGCACTGATACTTCCCTTATTATAGGAGTACCCTTTACTGGTGTCACCACCATTCCCCTTACTTTTAACCTACCTACCTCCACTCCATTTTAGATATTGGTGGTTCCCATACCTTCTACCCTTCTACCCACCAGTACCAAAGTTACCACCTACCCTATATCTACTAACCCAACCATACCTCCTACCCAACCTACATTAATCTCTCAATATGTGCCCATTGAACCAAACTTAAATTATGTCCCTAACACATAAGGGTATATACCTCTACCTTCCACCGAACCACCTATCTCCACATATTCATATGTGGCATCATTCAAACCACTCATGTCCACATACCAATATGTGGTAGCTTCTCAACCCCCCCACCAACTATCTATATGTTGCACCTACCTAAACCTAACATAATTTACCTTATAAATACTAGGGTGCACAACCACAAATTGACTTTGTCAAACTTTTAATGGATAAAATGACTACTTTGGAGTCATCTATTTCTGGTTCCCATAACCTCCTATCTTATGACCAAATCTATAATGAACTAATTCACCCATCCATCCCCATTTGACCTTATCCTTCTCCATGATAACTTTCAAAATTTTCAAAGTTTTAGAGTAAGGAAAAATCTTAACAACACTTGAGAGCATTTAGGCACTTATGCTATTTGATTTATTATGATGATGCTCTCCTTCTCTGTACCTTCCCCATGTCTCTATCAAGTCTGACACTAGATTGGTACAGTGTTATAACAAAACAATCTCTCTTTTATTTCACCCAGTTGGCTCAAACTTTCTTGGATCACTTCTCTATAAACATCTCCAAGAAGGTTTCCATCACTGATCTCTACTCCATTTGGCAATTTGATGATGAATCCATTGTTAACTTTGTATCCCATTAGAGAAGATTGATAAATCAACTCTCTTTATCTTTGTCTCAACCCAAATCGATTGAAATTTTTGCTTGAGCTTGTGCCAAACACATTTTTTCTACCTTAAGGGTTCATAGCTTCAAGGCCTTTGATGAGGATTTTACCATGGCATAAAAACTATAAATTAGAGCCATTAATGAGGGAAAAATAAAGTTAAGAAATAAGAACTCTACCTTCAAATAAACTGAGGCTTCCTCATCTAAACCTAGCAATCAAACCAATACTAACTCCAAAAACAAGGGAACCATAAATGCGGTTGTCCTTAAGACCACCTCTCCACCCATTGTTAACCAACCCAACTCCTCTAATTCCTCCAATCAGAACATAGGAATCCAAACCACAATATCCAAAAGTAATTTACTCCACTTAGAGAGTCATATACTTTGATATTAGATAAATTATTAAAGGCCAATATCATACAACTTCCCCTGATCAAACCTCTGAATTAATTCAATTCTTCTCATCTTGTACCTAGTTGGTACAAGGAGAATGAATTATATGCCTTCCACTGAGTCATTAAACATGATGTTAGTAGGTGTAATACCTTCAAGAACATTTTCCAAACTCTCATTGACAAGGGGGAATTTGCGTTGGATAACCCCAATGCACCCCTGAACCAATCACTTGACATCTTCAAACAACCATTTCCCAACCATGCTCCTTCTATAAATAATGAAAACAATGTATAATTATCTCATACCCATGAGGCCCATAATATCAATATGGTTCTTGGTGAACTCATTGCTGAGGAAATAATTGTCTGAATCACCTCTCCTCCTACTCCACTTATTGAAGCAATGGAGTTACCAACCTTTCCTTTGATATGCACATCAAAGGAAGCATCTATTACCATTATACCTTTTTATCAATCATACAACAATCCACTCTTCCTTTAGAAAGCATTCCTAAGGAAGAAACCACTTCACCTACACTTCCCATAAGGGAATCAACTTCCCAAATATTGAAACCTTTTGATCAAGGAAAGGATGAGGTAATTGTTCCTTCCTTTTAAACCTTGGGCCTATCCTTTGCATCAACTATCGGGGGACTCAAATCCATCTATAAGCCCTTCTCCAGACTGGTTAAAAACTTAGAATTCATATCCGATCCTAACTTGGATCAGGCCACCTTTTGGCAATAGCTTGGGCTCCCTTATAGAACCAAGCAAGAGCCTTATTTATTAGAACAACCTTCTCTTTCCACTATCACCATAACCATACCATCGCACACCTCTACCCATCAAACTATAACAACACCATCAAAACTAAACTCACCCAAAGTCACCAAATCACCTTCTACCATTCTAACCAAACCCACTAAGAACCTTGGCATATTTCCTACTCATAACATTACTCACCCATCGGTAATGTTGGATTTAATCCCACTAAACATATCAAACAAACCCCAAACTAAAGCAACAAATAAGGTAAAACCACCTAAAATCCCAAAAAACCAAAACTCTACCTCCCCTCTCCACTTTTCCCTCTATTTTGGGACCTCATCCCTTTACCTTAATTAAGAAACCAACCATACTAATCAAAACCCAACCACAAATTTTTATTATGCCATCACTCCTACTTTCATCCATACCTAATTTCATTAAACCACCCATGAACATACCTCCTATCTCCCAATCATCTATAAACAAACCACTTATCTCCCAAACATCTATCCTAAAACCTTCTAACCCCAAACTATCAACCTCTCTACCAAAATTGAAACCATCCACCAAGAATACTCATTTACTTAAAATCTCTACCACCAAGCCCACTCCTAAAAGGCCTTCCACCTCAACTACCAAACCTAAGACCTCCACGCCTTTGCCACCATTGCTCAAATTTTACTCAACCATCCTATAGAGGTTATTGCAAGCATATTGCTTAACCTTACCACTTATTAGACCATTTGACCCACACAATCCTAAACCATCTTGGTATAATGATAGATTCATATGCTCATACCATAGAACACTTGGGAATGATAATGAGAACTGTAAGCTCTCCAAGTATTAGCCCATCAGCTATATCATGAGGATGACTTATTGTAAAATGAGCCTCCCATGAGCCTATCACTAATCCAAGAACCAAGAGCCATAAACCAATATTTACCTACTCCTTTACTCTCACCTTAGAGTGAAGAGGGTGAACTGAAGGAATCCTCTAGCCTGAATCCTCCCCTAATCCATACCATCCATATGGTCACACAATCACAAGCCCAATAAAAGGATAAGGGAATGTCAAAGGTTTCCATTAGATAGACATATCCCTCTTCCACCACCAAACCACACAGCCAACACTAAATGCCTTTACCTTCAACCAAACCCAAAGTACCCATATTAGGACCCTCTCACTCCAATCCATTTGAATCAATCCAATGAGTAGTTCTGAAATAACTTTACCAAACATTGATACATATGAGTTTGTATGAAGTAATCAATACCTCACCATATCACCATCAAGCGATGATAGAGGCTTTAAAATCCATAGAGGTCCAATTGAAAGACTGATAACCTCTAGCAGCCTTTGTTGGAGCTCTCCAACTTTCCAACCTTATTACCTTCAAGGATTTAAAAATACCTTCCATCTAATCAGACGACCTAGATCCTCCCCTCTTCATTATCGTTTACATCAACCAAACCCACATCAATAGGGTTATAATTGATGGGGGAGCTAGAAACAATATTATCTAATCTCATGCATATAACCAACTCAAATTACCTATGAAAATCATGTCAAAAACCTCAATGGTGCTTTGATCATTCAAAGATACCATACCCATGGCTCTAAGAACTATTGTCCTTCACATTCACCTAGGACTCTACACACTTTTTGAGATCTTCTATGTAGTATAAGGAGAGTTCTAATACAACATTCTATTAAGATATCCTTGGATCCATTCCATAGGCTGTGGACCATCTACCTTGCACCAATTCCTCAAATTTGAACATGAAGGTCATGTTGATATCATACAAGCAGACTCAAGTCCTTTCACATCATGTAACATGATGTACTGACCCACCAAAGTTCTCTTTCCTCCATCCAACAAACCTTCACTAGTAAAAGATGAAGCTATATCTTCTTCTACCATTGAAACTTCCACCATTTCATATGTTCCTTCAACCCAAATCCCCACAATGAATCCTTTGGAATCAACCTTCTAGCATCTTTTGTTGGGAGAGTATCACCTGTTGACATTAGACACTTTTCCTACTCCTCAAGAGTATGAGAATCTTGACCAAGAACCCTGTTATGACCCTAATATGAGAATCTTGACAACAATCCTACTATGGACCTCAACTTGTCAAACCAATTTCATGTATGGGGGACTTGATAAACACCTTAACACTTTTGCCACCAATTTTTCACCTCAACCATTCACCTTTAGTTTTTCCTACCTAGATAAACCAGAATTTGCCTAGACATACCTTTATAGTGTGCTTAGAAGGGATTTGGTCCAGGTTAGCATGAACATGAGTCACAAGAGATACTTCCAATTAAGACCCAAAAACCTCATTAAAATAATGGCCTTGGTTTCACACCACCTAAACAACAAACTAACCCACCTACCATTACCATCATTGACAAGGAAATCCCATGTTTACCATCCACTCTGCCATCGATAAATAAAGATTTTGACATCATACACCCTAATTTTTTTCAACAACATGATCAATCTTGGACCCATAACTTATCGAAAGGATGGGGTGACCATAACCATTCCTCTACCCCACCTTGAGATGATAGGAGATGACTCTCCTACCATTAATACCATTCAATATCAGGATGATGATTCTATTCTCATCTATATTGGTACATAAGATTCCTCTAACGATAAATATATTCCTCTTGAGACTTCAACCATGTTGAATGAATCCACCATGGATATTAACATGGGAAATCTAGATAACCCATGCATTATCAAAATTAGCTATTCGCTAAATTTTAAGGAGCTTCGGGACTTCCCCTCCTTCTTGTAAGACTGTACCATAGCATTTGCTTGGTCTTACAATGACATGCTAGGAATTTACCCCTCCATCACCAACCATAACATAGTCACCAACCATGATGCCATGTTTGTTAGACAAAAACTTTGATGAATGCATCTTCACATAGCCCTTATTGTGAAAAAAGAGCTTCAACATCTTTTATCCATCAATTTCATCAACCCATTGATTATCCCTAATGGTTATCAAATTTTTTACATGTCACCAAAGATATAAGGGGAATTCACATTTATGTGGACTTATGTGATCTTAACCTTTCTTACCCAAAGGATGAATTTTGTCTATCAAGCATTGACCAACTAGTTGATCTTATAGCTAGCTATGAGATGTTATCTATTATGGATGGATTATTAGGTTACAATAAGATCCTAATTATCCTTGAATATCAACACAAAATTACCTTTATCACCCCATGGGGAACCTTTTGCTAGAGGTTCATGCCCTTTGGATTGAATAATGCTAGTGTAACCTACCAACATGCTATGACCTTATTCACAAAATCATTGAAGACTATGTTAATGACCTTCTTATGAAATTTAAATGTCATAAAGATCATATGGTCATTCTTAAGATTATCTTTGAGTGACTCATCCATTACTATGCCTGCCTTAACCCCAAGAAGTGTATCTTTGAGGTCTTTCTAGGGAAGCTCTTTGGCTTTATCATCTCCCTTTAGAGAATCAAAATCGATCCTACCAAAATCAAAGCAATACTAGACATGCCTCTTCCTACCCACATCAAGAAACTCCACAACTTACAAGATAAGCTCCAATCCATTCATTGCTTTATCTCTCTGCTCTAAGACCAATGCCAACCCTTCCATCACCTTCTGAAGAAGGATGCATCTATTAAGTGGAATAATGACTATCAAAAGGCCTTTAATTCACTTAAAAATTACCTTTTGTCTCCACATATCCTCATTCCTTCCAAGGAGGATCAACCTTTTTACCTTTATATCTCTACCACTAACCACTCCTTAGGGGCAATCCTGGCTCATCAAGATGAACAATATAAATAAAAATCCATCTACTACATTGGCCACATCATTTTAGGGTTAAAAACTTGGTACACCCATACTAATAAACATTGATTAGCCTTAGTATTTATGGCCACCAAACTTCATCACTACTTTCTCAACCACAAGACCTATCTCATAACCAATACTAACCCACTCAAGTATATGCACTCCAAGCCATACCAAACCAACGTATGACCAAGTGGCTCATGATTTTGGCTAAGATTAACCTTGAATTATTAAACAAAATTCAATTAAAGGGAAATTCGTTACCAACCAATTAGATGAAGCACCAATAACAAACAACTGACCTCCTCTTCTCAAGTTTCTTGAGGAGTCCATCGCAACCCTTTCTTAGGAAGACTTCACCTATCAAGTGACCATGTTATTAGATAGATCAAAGGGTCACCATGGTGGGGGATCTAGGATCATCCTTATTACCCTTCATGGTGAAAATTTTCCTTTATCTTTCAATCTAGATTTCTAATGTACCAACATTATGGCCAAGTATGAAGCCCTAATGATAGGCCTCCAAACTGCATTAGCTTTGGGAGTCAAAATGATTAACATCTTAGGTGACTCTCAAATTGTTGTCAATTAAATAAATGGATCTTATCAATGCAAGAATGAAGTTTTGAAATATTAAAAATGATTAGTTGATGTACTCTTAGCATCATTTGAACACTACAATATCTAAACCACTTTATGATCTATGAATATGTTTGTTGATATAATGGCTTCTCTCACTTCTCAGATCCCATCTACACCCTCTAACTTTAAGATATATTTCATTATCCATTGAATTACCCAAACCTCTTATGTCAAATCAGACTCTCCCACCATATTTAATGTGGAGGAGACCCAACCCAACCTTTGGTATCAACAGACCTTTGACAATCTCAACCTTATCATCATTCTTTCCAGTCTTTCTAGGAATACTTGAAGAACATTTATCTAGAGTACCTCATGTTATACCATACTAGAGGGAATTTTTTATAAATGTGGTTTTGATGGTATCCTATTCCATTGCCTATGTAGTCACGAAGCCTCTCATGCTATCAGGGAAACACATGATGGGATCTATAGGGGACGCTTTAGTGGCTTAGCCATTGCTAAATGCATCCTTCACCTTGGTTATTACTAGCCTAACCTTAACCAAGATTGCTATGATTATGTAAAAAAATGTGTCAAATGTCAAAAACATGATAATTTACTTCACATACCTAGCCGTAGTCTTCATGTATCCAAAGATTTATGACCCTTCTCATAATGGGGTCTGGACCTTATTGGTAAAATTAACCCCCATTCTTCATAGTGACATCATTCTATCATCACTATGGCTAAATATTTTACCAAATGGGTAGAGGCTATTCTCCTTATCTCAATAAAAGCTAAAGTGATTATTGACTTTATCAACCATCATATAATCTATTTTTTTCATTTTATTCACAAAATTATCATCAATAATGGTAAATATTTCAAAAAAAAACAAGTCTAAGGTCTTTGTGATGCATTCGATATCAAGTTAAGTTTATATTCACCTTATTGTCCACAAGCTAATAGATAGGTAGAATAATCTAACAAAACTCTCAATAATATACTAATTAAAATGGTTAATGCATTTGGTTAGAAATGGCATTTACATATCTCCTTCACCTTATGGGCATATCATACTAGCATTCAAACCCCTATGGGTGCTACCCATTTCTCTCTAGTTTTTAGAGCAGAGGTTGTCTTGCCTCTCAAAGTCCAAATTCCCTCTCTTTATATATCCCTATGAGATCTCATCTCTAAGATTGATTATCATCAAGAATGTTTACCCCAACTCAATCTACTTGATGAATGTCATTTGTTAGGGTGTGGAGCTAAAAGCTTCACCAAAGGAGCACATTACCAAAGTTGGAGGTTTACACAATCACTGACGTCGGTCAGGAGCGACCGATGTTGGTCAGGAGCAGTTCAAGAGATGCCGACATTGGCAGGAATCGGCCGACGTCGGTCACAGGCAAACAGGCAGGAACCGACGTCGATTACCTGTGCATCTAGAAAGCCATTTCTGAGGACAGAACTGAGTGTTTGCATGATGGGATTAAGTCATAGTCTTAAGTCTGCATCTCTATTATTAGTAAGAATATTTTAGAGCCCTTGTTTAAGAGGCATAAATGTTGGTTGTAAATGCATGCTCAAGTTTCCTAATTCTATATGTAGGATTAGATCTTCTTGGCTTAGTGGTATGTTGAGAAAGAACAGTACAGAATTGTACATGTGAATCATTCCAGGTTGTTGGAGTTGATTGTACTTGAGAGAGAGAGCTCTTGAGGGAAAGAGATCTAGAGAGAGATCTGTACATCTGAGAGAGGTGTGGAAGAAAGAAGTTTCTTCAATTGTATTCTTTCTGTAAAGAGTTTAATACAAGTTTTCAGGGTGGTTTCTTGTATCTCTTATTCTTTGCTATTTATCATTATTTGCTATTTATCATGGGTCTATTGTATTAAGAAGAAATCTGATGTTTTTGACACATTTAAGATTTGGAAAGCTATGGTTGAGAATGAAACAGGCAGAAGATTGAAGTGCCTGAGATCTGACAATGGTGGTGAGTTCTGCAGCTATAAGTTCAACTAGTATTTTTATATGCATGGAATCTGTAGGTAAAAGACGGTTCCAAGGACACCTCAGCAAAATGGAGTTGTTGAAAGGATGAACAGAACAATCATGGAGCATGCAAGGTGTATGAGATTGCATGCTGGTTTGGCCTTAGAGTTTTGGGTAGAAGCTGTTGACATTGCAGTGTACCTGATTAACAGAGGACCCTCTACAGCTCTGGATGGTGGAATTCCAGAAGAGGCATAGATAGGTAAAAAGGTAGATATCTCATTTCTCAAAGTTTTTGGTTGTGAAGCCTTTGTGCACATTGATAAGGAAAATAGAAAGAAGCTGGATGCTAAGTCTATGAGGTGCACATTTATTGGCTATGGCTCTGATGATTTCGGTTTCAAATTTTGGAATCTAGAAACTAACAAGATAATTAGGAGCCGTGATGTTGTTTTTAATGAAAAAGTGATGTATAGTGATCAGCTGAAGAAGCTAAATCAATCTGGGTAGAGCAATGGAGAATTGGATGAGGTGACGGTCCAAAATGAGCTCACGAGAAGAAGAAATAATCACTTGCAGGAAAACACAGAGACCAACATCGGTTAGGCAAGAACCAACGTCAGCAGAACAAGAATCGATGTTGATCAGATAGTGATCGACGTTGGTCAGGCAGGAACTGATGTCGGTTAGGCAGAACTGACGTTGACCAATTATAGGCCTGAAATTGACTGAGGTTGGTCACTGTCAGAGAATTTGGGCAGACAACTTGTTGTGGATGAGTCTCAGATGCCCATCAGGAGGTCAGAAAGAGTAATTAAACCTCCAATTTGATATTCCCCTTCATTATTCTATTTATTGCTAACTGATGGTGGAGAACCAGAGAGTTTTGATGAAGCAATATAGGTGGAATCCAAGGATCAGTGGGAGTGTGGCATGGTTGAGGAAATGGAGTCCTTGAAAGAGAACCAAACATGGGATTTGGTTGAATTGCCAGCTGGTAAGAAGACACTGAAGAACAGATGGACCTACAGATTGAAAGAAGGTGAGAATGGAAAGATGAGATATAAGGCCAGGTTAGTAGTGAAAAGATTTGCACAGAAACCAGGTATTGACTTTGGTGAGATTTTTTCTTCTATTGTTAAAATGACTTCTATACAGACTGTACTATCTTTAGTTGCTATTGAGGATTTACATCTTGAGAAGCTACATGTTAAGACAACGTTTCTTCATGGAGATTTGGATGAAGAATTATATATGGAATAGCCAAAAGGATTTGAGGTCAAAGGTAAGGAGAAGTTAGTGTGCAGACTGAAGAAAAGCTTGTATGGCCTTAAGCAAGCTCCTAAACAGTGGTATTTGAGATTTGATAGATTTATGACTGAGCATGGTTACAGTAGGTGTCAATCTGACCATTGTGTGTATTTTAAGAGATTGGATAATGGTAGATATATTATTCTGTTGTTTTATGTAGATGATATGTTGGTTGTAGGATCACACATGCAGGATATCTCTGAGCTTAAGGTGAAATTAGGTCACACATTTGCCATGAAGGATTTGGGAGAAGCAAAGAAAATCCTTGGCATGAGCATTAAGAGAGATAGGAAAAATCACAGGTTGATTTTGTCTCAAGAGGATTATGTGGACAAGGTGTTGAAACGGTTCAATAAACAGGATGCAAAACTGGTAAGCACACCTTTGGCTGGACATTTTAAGTTGAGTAAAGAACAATGTCATAATTCACATGATGAGGTAGAGTACATGAGTAGAGTTCCATATTCTTCCACAGTAGGGAGTTTAATGTATGCAATGGTTTGTACTAGACCAAATATTTCCCAAGCAGTGGGAGTTGTAAGTAAGTATATGGCCAATCCAGGAAAGGAACACTGGAAAGCAGTTCAGTGGATCCTTAGATATCTGAGAGGAACCAGCAGTAGGCATTTGTGCTATGGAGGTTCAGATACTTCTCTACATGGTTATGTAGATTCAGATATGGCAAGTGATTTGGATGGCAGGAGGAGCACCACAGGATATATTTTCACTATAGGTGGAACGGCGGTTAGCTGGATATCAAAGTTGCAGAAGGTTGTTGCCTTGTCAACTATAGAAGCAGAGTATATTGCAGTCATAGAGGCTAGCAAAGAGATGATATGGATGACACGGTTCATGGAAGAGCTTGGAAAGGAGCAAGAGAGTTGCAGACTATACAGTGATAGTCAGAGTGCAATCCATTTGGCTAAGAATTTAGCCTTTCATTCAAGAACAAAGCATATACAACTTAGGTACCACTTCATAAGACAGGTATTGGAAGATGGTGAGTTGAAGCTAAAGAAGATCCATACAGATAAGAATCCTATGGATATGTTAACCAAGCCAATTACAAAGGAGAAGTTGAATCTTCATTCAACTTCTGTTGGTCTTCATGATTGAGTTGAAGATGGAGGAGCTAGAAGATGTTGCTGTACAGGTACTGGTGCAGCTGTTTATCTCCAAGTGGGAGATTGTTAGGGTGTGGAGCTAAAAGCTTCACCAAAGGAGTGCATTACCAAAGTTACAGGTTTACAAAGTCACTGGCATCGGTCAGGAGGGACCGACGTCCGTCAGGGGCAGTTCAAGAGATTCTGATGTAGGCAGGAATCGGCCGATGTCGGTCACAGGCAAACAGGTAAGAACCAATGTCGGTTACCTATGCATCTAGAAAGCTATTTTTGAGGATAGAACTAAGTGTTTGCATGATGGGATTAAGTCATAGTCTTAAGTCAGCATCTCTATTATTAGTAAGACTGTTTTAGAGCCCTTGTTTAAGAGGCATAACTATTGGTTATAAATGCATGCTCAAGTTTCCTATTTCTATATGTAGGATTAGATCTTCTTAGCTTAGTGGTATGTTGAGAAAGAATAGTATAGAATTGTACATGTGAATCATTCCAGGTTGTTGGAGTTGATTGTACTTGAGAGAGAGAGAGAGAGAGCTCTTGAGGGAAAGAGATCTAGAGAGAGATCTGTACATCTGAGAGAGGTGTGGAAGAAAGAAGTTTTTTCAATTGTATTCCTTCTGTAAAGAGTTTAATACAAGTTTTTAAGGTGGTTTCTTGTATCTCTTGTTCTTTTCTATTTATCATTCTAGTTACTTATCTATCTGATTTAATTTCACGTTTATTGCTTTCATAAGTGTAATCAAATTGTTGGTTGATCCCCAACATCATTTAGCAACACTCACTCATCTTCATGTATATCAAGAATGCATCAAACGTGCTTATAAAAATGACCTTAACATATGAGAATTTAATATCAGAGACCTCATCTTCAAAGAAAATCAACATGCCACCAATATGGAGAAAATAAAGCAAGGCAAGTTTTCTTTCAATTATCTTGGACCTTATATCATAACACACAAGTATGGATTAGGAGCTTACCAATTATCCTCTCTTAAAGGGAACCCAGAACCTAATCCCCTCAATTATTCACATTTACATCCATTCTTTTGTTAAAACATGATCAAATTCACATTTTATCCAAATTAATCACATCCCTTATTTTCAAACCACATTCATATCCTTATTTTAGGAACAACTAAATAAAAATGAATCTTGTGATTATCTATCAAAACCAAAGCCTAATCTTAAATAATGGGTACCATGGCTCTACCCATGGCATGTTCTCATGGTACTATTTACCCTTTTCATAAGATGGGTTCCCATGGTCATTGTCACCTATACCTATTTTACACCTAATCAACCTTTTTGTGCTTTTAATTTTGCCTTCATAAAAGGTGACCCTTTAAACCTATATAAGCAAGTCCATAACATTAAAAAAAAATAAAAAAAATAAATAAAAAGAACCCATATGGGTCAATCTCTAGCATTTGCAAATTGCTCCCTTGAAGGATAGTTACACAAACATATCAAAATTCCTTAATATAAGGTAGACTTCTCCTTGAAGGACAACTATCAGAAGCCTTGAAAACTTAGACCACTCCCTTGAAAGATGGTTGAGTAAAGAATTTGTCATAGCATAATTTTTTTTTTGGAAGCTTCCCATATCAATAAAATTCCCCCAAGCCCTCCCAAACAATAAAAAAATAGCAAAAGACCCATCATCAGACATCAAAAATAGAAAAGTAATTTTGAAAGCCACAATCGACTCTCATAAGTAGATTTACTGCATTGATCAGTCTAAACCTTATATGACATGGACTTGTTTATACTAACTCTTTGGTAACCTACAAAAGAGGTAATCTAGTCTCACAAAAAGGTTCCACCTTCATCCATCTCCTCTTTATACATTATAAGCAAGGGATTTTGAGCTTACTTGAAATTATGTGATGAAGACACATTTTTTAAACAACTAAAAAATGTTAATACAAAGCATTCGAGGGGATTATGTTCCTTAAGCTGGTCCAACTTTAGTTTGTTTTCATCCTTTCCAAAGAAGAAGCATCATCCCTCCTTATTCTCTCACACTAGTTGATACATTCACTTGGATTGTCTTCTCCTTCTTGCATCTATTTTTGTTCTTTAACTTTATGTGCTTCACCCTAATCTAAACAAAATGACCATAATCATAATCAAATCACATAATATCATCATCACATAATAAAAAAAAACAATAATCCTTAACATAATCACCAAATCCATAAATAAATTAACTATCAACCATCACATTCTCATAATCACATATACCATATCCACCATATGTCTAAATCTAAATGAAGAAGCATGCACTCATTAGATTTATGCATGAACACCATAATCATAAACATCATCAACATCCTACCATTTATCACATTCATATAACTATGATCCATAATCCATAACCATAATAATAATCACATCATAACCTTGTCTACCTAAGCATAACCAATAACCATAACCATAATCATATCAATTTCATAAACATGATCATCTCAAATATGAAATTTAATGATCACATCAATAAAATAACATCCATAAAATACCATAATCATAACGTCATAACCATCATCCTAATCATCAAATTAGCATCACATAATCATATTGGGGTAATCATAGTCATCCATAACCATCAAATCATAATCACATTAATAACATCAATCCATATCAAACATCATCATGAACATAAATTAAAGAGACATATCATCACATGCCTAGCTAGGTGACTCCACATCAACATGTCATAAGCATAATCATATCAACATGACATCATCAATGATCGACATGAACATCACAACCATGAACTAGAAACCATAAGCAAAGGATCACATCTATATTTCATAAATAATCATCATAGTATATTCAAAATATACATGTCTCTCAAAATAAATATAAATATCGGTACCTCAGCTCATAGGTTGCTATCAAAATCATAAAATACATCAAAATAACATATCTCATAATAAATCTATGATCCTAGGGCACCACTACCTCCTGGAGTCTGCCCTCCTATACTTGCCTATCTACTTATAGATGTGGCCCATTGACCTGGTTTCACCATGCTAAAACCTCCTACAATCCTCACCTTGTACTCATCCCATCAAGGCTCATCTGGTAAATGTCTAAACACCAAGGCTTCATAATACTTTATCTCATCCATAATCACTACATATCTTTGTATCGAGATAGTACCTATTGGTCTTATAGCTACTGATACTCTACCTCTTACCTATTAGAGAGAATATCTCTCATACATCGCCAAGGATAGTTAATACCTAGCCTAATCTCTCTCCCCTATCAAAGTGGCCACCTAACCCTACACTAGTGCCAAGGATGCCTATGCCATTACTAGATATGACTGAGCTGTAGCTATAGCTACTCATGCTTGTTCCCTATCTATGTTCACTACCTACATCAAAATAACATGTCTCATAATAAATCTATGATCCTAGGGCACCACTACCTCCTGGAGTCTGCCCTCCTATACTTACCTATCTACTTATAGATGTGGCCCATTGACCTGGTTTCACCATGCTAGAACCTCCCACAATCCTCACCTTGTACTCATCCCATCAAGGCTCATCTGGTAAATGTCTAAACACCAAGGCTTCATAATACTTTATCTCATCCACAATCACTATATATCTTTGTATCGAGATAGTACCTATTGGTCTTATAGCTACTGATACTCTACCTCTTACCTATTAGAGAGAATATCTCTCATACATCACCAAGGATAGTTAATACCTAGCCTAATCTCTCTCCCCTATCAAAGTGGCCACCTAACCCTACACTAGTGCCAAGGATGCCTATGCCATTACTAGATATGACTGAGCTGTAGCTATAGCTACTCATGCTTGTTCCCTGTCTATGTTCACTACCTATACATTTGGGGAAACCCTCTATATCTAAACCTATTGACCATCTTATATAGTACTGACATCTATATCCTATCAACCACCATCATCACCACCAAAATTAACCATGACATAGTGTGCCTGGTACCATGCAAGGTAACCACCTATCACACCTACATAGTCTATATCTATCCTCACAAGCAACTCCTCATTATCAATAAAATCATGTAATGGTTTTGGAGTGGGAAGTGAAAACTATGCATTCTCCCTCTTGTATCTTATGAATGCCCTAGGTATATCCTACATGAGGCAAAACTTCCTCCATATCCTATCAAATGGAATAAACTCTATCTCATGGTCTCATAGACCATAGATCCATCGATAGCTTTGAAGAGATAGATTATGCATCCTATAGTGTGCCTAGCCTAAAAACCAAACATATGGTCTCCAAATCATATCTCTCAAGACTAAGGCATCTATTCAGCGCTTGTACCAATCTATATCATGTGATCCTCTTCTTAGTCCTGAGAGGGCATAATTACCTCTCCACCTCATGTATCTAACCCTGTAATCTATTTATGCAAAACCCTCCCATGGAAACCCTATAGGTCTCACCACCCTGATGTGATTATAAGCCTAACAATGAAAAAAAACCCAACATTGACCTCATATCTCCTATGGGATCATAATCCCCATAGCTCTTAGTAAATCTAAACAAGCAGCACAAGTACCCATGAAAACACCAGGTGACCCAATTATATTTCCATGAGCACCCCTAGAAATAAGTACATGAACCTCCCATTGCTAGACTCTAGTAATGTAACACATAACCTCTATCATCATGGTGAAAATACTCATCACATCCTTGTCTCTATGGTACAGTGGCATGTAATAGACGTCTCTTGAGTGCCACCTCAAAAAATTGAGGTCATCTCTGTACAAGAGCTCCATATACCTATCTTGCTCATCACTCTCAATATAGTAAATTGACTCACCTCAAATGGGTAACCATACTATCCTCTAGATGTCCTTAGGAAATATAGTTAGATCACTTATAGGAAGTAACAAGGTGTTAGTGGTAGGGTCCCATCTCTTGATGAGTGCCACTAACATCACTGCATCTTGAGGTACATGCTGATAATACCTCATACCTCTGAGGTCCATGTATTCCTAGTCATCATCATTCATCCTATGCTTAATCTCATCTAGTATCCAAGGAACTCTATCCCTCATCTATATCCACTCTCATACCTACAAGGTTCAATAGCAACAAACTTCATTCACTGACATACTTTGCCTATAAATTTTACCACTTTCACCTACCCCTATTCTAATCTATCCAAATCATAAAATTTACCTAATATGACCTATACATATTACTTTTTCCCATCATTAAACCTTATTAATCCATACACCTTACCTTCACCTAACCCTTAAACTAACCCCTTGACCTCACCCTAACCCCTTAACCTAACTCTCACCCATTAAAAATTAGCATTCATTTTCTTTTGTTTAGTCACTATTTAACTGCTATTTTTTAGCTATGTATGAACTCTTCTTTGCTCATTTTTTTGTTTCATGATCTTTATCCTTTAAGTATTCATGTCTTCAAAGTTTTTGACTTTACCTGTCTTACATTTATATGGGTAGGACCCCTTCAAAACCCACTTTTACCTTTTAACACAAACTATTACC
The DNA here is from genome assembly GCA_037957365.1 of Torreya grandis. Classification (NCBI taxonomy): domain Eukaryota; kingdom Viridiplantae; phylum Streptophyta; class Pinopsida; order Cupressales; family Taxaceae; genus Torreya; species Torreya grandis. The sequence continues at coordinate 17,991 of JARHVA010004823.1, read as the reverse complement.
TATCAATAATCACTCTTAAAAAACTTTTCAACTCATCCATCGACCATCGATGGTCGACTATTCCTATAGTAAATAACTGATGGTTAGGTGATCGACTATTGATGGTCACTACAACATGGACTATCGATGGTTGAGTGTCAATCATTTGTTGTTGATACTCGACTGCCAATGATCAATAGTGATTGATGATACCAAAAATGACTATCGATAGTCACTGTAAAGTGACTACCAATGATCAAACCTAAATCACTACCCTTAAAAAATAAATAGATAATCTCACAACCTCTAAAACAAACCTACCTAACTACCTCTACCCTCCTTTATCTACCTTAACCCTATAAATTTGCATCTAACCAATCATTTTGACCCCAAAACAATAACTATGAAAACCCTAGCCCTAAGTCAAATAATCAACAACAACCAAATTCAAAATTAAACATCCATATGATCAATTTAGAACTACTATACCAATTCAAAGCTATCCCTACCTCATTTCTTAACCATTATTGAGGAGGAACCCTGGGGACTACACCTACTTGGCCTTGTGCCCTCCCTCATCCATGCTACATTCTAGTCTGATGTAACCTTCAACAAATATCTTATTCCACTCAACCACTCACTCCAACCTCTTAGAAAATCCCAAACCATCATCTCTACTTTGCTCAAAATGTTAGAGAAATTAATCATCAATGATTTATAAATGAGGCAATAAAGCCCTTAGTGATTATTTTTTCTATGCCATTTTAGAGATGACATATGATCATTGATGGTTAACCCTGAGGATCCACCATGACCATCAAGGTCGACCCTAAGGATCCACCATGATCATTGATGGTTATCATTTTAAGGCTTTTCCCTCCCACTCATAATTATCAATAAATGTTTTTAAACCCCAAAACCATATCCAAATGCTTACTAACAAAGATCACCTTCTCTGATAAACACAACTAAACCATGTCAACCTCACAATTGGCCATTTTGGCCAAACTATCATATGTTTTATGATGACCTTGCCTTAGTCCTTTTGACCACATTAATTACATTTCCATGTTCAACATTTTGAACTTGTTCTACCTTGCACACACCCAACTAATTTTCATCTTCATAAGAGCACTTCCTACCTTGGATACCCACAAAAACACTAACCTTGTCTAAGAGACTTATGTTTACAAGTGTATCCCAATCATCACATATGGTCATGTGTTCCACTTTTGACTCATCCTTCTAATGTTGACCTTTATTTTACCAAACATGGAAACCTAGTCATTGCATGATCTTGATTATCATACTTAATCACACTTTGTGTTCATGTTTGAACTTTAGTGCTTAACCTATCAACCATCTTGTCACCAACTTACCCACTTTTCAAAGTAGCACCTAATTTTTTTTTCACTTCATTGATTCTTAGTTTGAGGGGGAACACCTCCTCTCATGCTCGAGGCAACCTAACCTTCAACTTGTAATCCATTTTTATTTTTTAGCTTGTTGATATAAATTGCATAACAAAAAGGGACAAAATGTGGACACTATAAAATTGCACACAATGGTTCTAGATGTTGAACTAACCCCTAAAACACCTCAAGACCCCCTAAGGAGTCTTCCAAAACCTTTTGACCAATAACCTTAAGTCAAGTTAGCTGACTAGCTAAACTAACTGGCTAACCCACCTTGACCAAACTTAACCTTTTACTCATGACCACCGATGGTCATTCTAACCACCAACGATTAGGATTAAATGTCAATGATAAATTTCCAACCACTTGAGTAGTTAACAGTAGTGAACTCCATCTTGATTTTTTATATTTAGCTTTTCTAATTCATGTACAAGCTAATGCATGTGAAATTTAAATTTAAACTTCTTGTTGAACCTCTTGTTAACCTATTATTTCACCTCTCATTCCTTCCTATTAAAAATAAAGGAGGAGAAGGTGAAAATGGATCAATCAATACATCATCATCTACATTCAAAAGTGGAGCCTCTTACATCAGAACTTCTTTTTGTAGGTCTTCTTCCAATGAATTAACAAGTGTGATAGAGATCCAAAGTTCTGCCACCCATTAGCGAATAAAAAAATATCATCACTTTCCCAAAAATTTTATAGGCTCCACTAATAAATCCCAAAAAATCTTTAGATTAGAAACCATCAAGCTAAACATCTATTTTTAGTAACTAGTTACTTTATTTTAGTTTTGCAACCAACCCAACCCAACCCAAACCCACTTCTTGAATTCTATTCTACAACCTTATTAGACCAATTTATTGAACCAAACCAAAACATAGTAATCACCGATGAACACCCTGACTATTGATGGTCTATCCATAACCATTGATGGTCAACCTAACCACCAATGCTCATCCAAACCACTGATAGTCACTATGTAACAAATAAAACAACAAGCTATTTTCACCCACTAGACCTTAACCAAATCCAATTTTCTACCCCTCTGCCTAATCATAAAGCCTCACCCTATTTTCTAAACCACACCTAATTCATTTGGCATTAATATCAATCTATTTATTACTATTATTAAGTCAAATTCACCTATTCATTTATCAATCACTTCTGGTATTTGATTTTAGTACCTTTTGTTATTTATGTAAGTACTTTATCTTTCACTTTAAAAACTTAATTATTTAAAATCATGGATTGATAGCCTCCAAGGGAGATCATGCTTCTTGGATCTATCTTGCTAGCCAATCCACCATACCATCTAACTAATCAACCATTTTTTAGTTCTTTTTTATCTACAGGTCATTCCTCCCAATCCAAAGAGGAGTATCTATAACTATCTGGATCAACACGTGCACAATATATCAGGTTTTTCTACCATACCCTTCTCAAGTTTATTTTGTCTTTCTTCCAAATAATATAAGTGAAATTTATTTTAAATAGATACTTTTAGTTATTTTTTAATAAGTTATCTAAAAAATGTCTAATTTTCATAAAATAATTAATATAAGACAGTTGAATTAAATAACCCTCATAAAATAATAAAACACAAATACAACTAATTTTAAATTCAATTATCGAGTGTTGATATTGGTATCATACAAAACATTCCCCCCTTTGATGAAAAGAGAAGAAATGCCTATCATCTTCTTAAGTCTTACATAAATCTTATTTAGCAATCTATTGGTAAAAATATTAGCAAATTGATCTTCATTTATCACATACTCAATGAAAAAATATTTATCATTGAACAAGTGTCTGCAAAATGATATTTGAGTTCAATATGATTGGTTCTAGGATGGAAAACTAGATTCTTGGAAAATTTTATTACCTCATTGTTATCACAAAAAAATTATATTGGCTCAAGGTCAGCCTCTCTAAAATTAGCTAAGAGTCTTTTAGATTATAATTGTTATGTGCAATTTGATATAAGAGATGCATATTTAGATTTAGTAGAGGATAATACAATTGTAGCTTATTTCTTTAAGAACAAGAGTAAAACCCACTTCCCAATGTGAAGTAATACCTTGAATTTGATTTCTTGTCCTCAATAGACCTTCACCAATCTAAATTTATATATTCAATTAGACATAATGAACATGATAGTATGAAACAAATACCATGATTATAAGTATTTATTACATATATGAAAATTATCTTCAATTTTTATAAATATTTGAGTGATGTTTTGTCTATAGATATAGAAATTAGTGAAACCCCATAGTTGATATCGATTATTGTCATTATGAAATATATCAAACCTCCCACCATGCTTATAAAAATATTTTCATCAATTGAAAAAAAATCATCCTCTCCCATTAGTTTTTATTTGTTTGTAATTGGATGTCCACTTGTTTATAATCTTGAAGTTTGCACTTCTTTAACATGTATTGGATATATTTGAATTTAGAAATGAATATTTCCTCTTTATTTTGATGGACTTCTATGTTAGGTTATTAATTCATAAGTCCAATATGAGTCATCTAAATTTATTATTTTCATATCTTCCTTGAATGTATTCAACATCTCTATAGCGTTTGATATAAAAATCAAGTCATCTTTATAGGCACAAACATATAACACATTAGAACTCAATGTTTATATGCAAAGAGTTAGTTCATTTTGACTTATTAAAAAAACTTAATCTAATAACCATCTATCAATTCTAGTGTACCAATATATTGGATATTGATTCAACACATAAAGATTCTTCTTCAACTTACACACCCAAAACCATTTACCCTTTACCTCAAAACATTGTTGTTTTTGCACATATATTTCTTATTCAATCATTGTATTTAAGAATATGATTTTGGCATCCATTTGATATATTTTCCATCATTTATGAAAAAGTGAAAAAAGTATTAGTTTTATAGTATATTGGCATGTTGTTAGTGCATAAGTTTATTTATAGTTAACCATATATGTTTATGCAAACATTTTTCCATCATGTCTAACTTCTAGCTTGTCAATTGTATAATCACTCTTGACTTTGGTATTGTAGACACACTTGGTTCAAGTAACATATTTATTCAATTAAATATGAAATAGATTGTATTTATATTTCTTCTTAATTTAATCCATTTCCAATTTCATAGCAACAATAAATTCTTTTTTTTTAACTATCTTCTTTATAAATTCTAAGTTCACTAACCATAGATGATAATGCAAACATAGTATTTTATTCATGAGCATCATAAAAAAACTACCTTCTTGATATTTAATCTTTGTGATCCTTATATCACCATTGTGATCTAACACTTGATTAACTAGATGTGGATTCAACAAACACTTGTACTTGTTTTGAGTTTATGAATATGGATGACTTGTCTTTTGGGAGGAGTTAGTATTATTGCCTATTGAACTATAAACATCTGTATGAATTTATAAACCATCAAAATAAATTTAAATAGGATTCCCCCTTTAATTATAAACTCTATAGCTTCATGATCAAAATTGGCGTACATCTCATTTAAAAAAAACTTACAATCCTTAGAAAAAATTATGGATTAACTAGTTGGATTAGAAAGCTTGTATGCTCTCCTTTCATCATTATATTATACTCTTAAGATCCATAGTTGAAAAAAAAACAAATTTTTTTTCACCCTTACCTTGAATTATGGTGATTTTCATGTTGTTATTTATTTCAACTTGGATGAATTTCATATCTCCTAATTACACTTAGCTTTTGAAGGAATCATATAACTTGTTAAAATCATCTTTATGACTTACGATGTGATTTGAGTAACCCAAATTAAGAGACAAAAAAATATTTTCATCCTCTATTCTGAAATTACATATGAGAACATAATTTGAGTGCTCTTTCTCCTCACCTTGTTTAACTTAGAATGTCTTTTCTTCACCCCTTTAATTAGCTTGATGTAAAAACATGTAATATGTATTGAATATTGACTATAAATGATCTAGATGATTAATTAATAGCAAAATTTAAATCAATGTTGACACAATTATTTAATGTGAAAACTTAAAAGAGGTAAATAACAAAAAAAAATTATATTCATATAATTTAGAAACTCTTAGCACCCAATACAATCCTTCTCTTCTCACTTCTCCTCTAATCAATCTTCACAGAACCTTTGCAGTGATATTTTATAGTCACAAATATTGTAATGTCACAATAATAAATTATCACACAATGGTATGTGTATGTTTAAATTACTAAAGGGGTAAAGCTCTTTTTATATTGGACTGGGGAGGTGTATTGTTGTAACCAATAGTTGCAAACCTCTCTCTGATGAACATAAAAATGGTAATAATATATTTAATTTATCTATATGATATTACCTCATGTTAATAAATAAAATATATTTATTTATGTATTTATTAATCATTATAAATATGTTAAGGGTACATATTTCACCACTTAATAATTATATGTTCTAACACTCACCATTAATGTCAAGTGGAGATACATGTTATAGTCACCTTAATAAAAGAATTATACTCAATGAATGAATTATAATGATTTTATTAGGCACGTAATTTTTTTTTATAGATTTTAAAACATTTATCATTCTAAAATCACATTTTGAAACAAAAGGAATTATAATCCATAAACTACTTAGATTAATTTTAGGCTAACATAATCATGAGACTACATCTCACAGTTTCTCATGAATAATCAGCCAAACATTTTTCTATCATTTTATAACATAAAGACCTCAATTAAAATATATGACTTTAATTATTGGGTACAAAGTAAAAAATTTCACTGGAAATTTATCAAAATCACATAAAGTTATATATTATTATGCTTTATAATGAGAAGTGTAGAGAAGAAGAAAGAAATATATGGTCATTAGGAAGTGACATTGGCATGCACACTCCCCCTCAATGAAAACTCTGAGAGTCTTGGCATTACACAAATCTGAAAAAACTTAGTTGCATCAAGTAGTTTTGTGAATATATTTGTCATTTATGCATTCGTAGGATAAAACTACAAATCAATATCACTATTGAATACTTTTTCTTGGATATAATGCATATGAAAGTCAATATGATTAGTTCTTTGGTGTTGAAAAAGAGTTTTTACCAAAGTTATACAAATTTTGTTATCACATATAAGGGTGGTACTTTGAAAAATATTCAAACAAAATTATTTTAACAACCTTTAAAACCACATGGCTTTTTTAACACTTTCCATAACACTTATGTACTTTATTTTAGTAAAAGAGATAGAGATAGTAGGTTATTTTTTATTACTTCAAGTGATAGAATTTTCACTAGATTTAAAAACATATCTAAAATTAGATTTATAATTTATAATATTATCAACATGGACAATATCACAATAACCATATAAGTTAGCATTATCAATGGAAGAGTAAAATAATCTAAAATCTATAGTTCCTTTCACATAATCAAGTATACACTTTGTTAATTTTCAATGATCTAAATATGGATCCTACATAAATCTAGAAGAAACACTTACAACAAATAAAATATTTTTTTTAGTAATGATTAGATAAATCAAACTACCAACAATCTATCTATAAAGTGTGGGGTTAACTTTATCACATGTAGATCTTGGATCAAGATTAACACCAAATTCAATAGGATTAGTTTTAGGTTTATATTCAATAATATTAAACTTAATAAGAAGATTATGTGAAAAATGATATAATGGGACAACTATTAAATTTTTATCCTGAAATTCAATCATTCTTAAAAAATGATGAATAACACTTGAATCAATCATTTTAAATATTTAAATTAGTTTATATTTATATTTAATAATTAAAATAATTAGATATATAGTAATAATAAGACCATTAAGATATAATATAATTTATAAAATACTACCATATTAAATTTTCACAAATATATCATTATCAGAATAACAATTAGAGGAATCTAGCTCTTTAAAATAACAAGTGATTTTAGAATACTAAGTTTGAGGAACTTGTTTTAAACCATATAAAAGTAATGCTCTTTGTTAGGTCTAGTGATTATTTGGACACACACACACACACACACACACACACACACACACACACACACACACTCACTTCTAAATCACCATTTAAGAAGACATTTTTACATCCATTTGGTGTATAATCAAATCATGTTGAGCTAAAATATCAATGAATAATCTTACAATATTCATTTTGATATAATAGAAAATGTTTCAACATAATCAATCCTATTTTTTTGTATAAAACCATGAACAACTAATCTTTCTTTTAAATTTATCAGTTTTACCAATTGAATTGTATTTGATTTCATAAAGGTGCCTATAACTAAAAATGTGTATTTTAGATGGAGGTGGAAATTATACTCAACTTTCATAGTAACATTCCATATATCATATTGAATAGCTTAGTCAAAATGTTGAGGTTCACATTCATACAAAGTGATCAAATCATGATAAAAATGTTGATTCCTAGTTAATTTATTGATATTATCAATATTAGATGACTAGGTTAGGGATTTAACCTATTTAGATCTTTTAGAATCAACGTGATATTTAGAAGGTTTATATATGCATACAAATAACACATGTTAATCTAGGCACTCTACTCCCTGAGGTTTGGTCGAAGCAGTCAATGTAATGAATGGGCTATGGGTTTTATTAGTTGTTCAATAGAATGGGATTTGGGATAGGTGGTGTAAATGTAATCTCATGATGGAACCAAAATACCTCAATAGTTTCTTGATGTTCATCGATAGTGTCAAGATATGTAGAGATGGAACTTCAAGGTCCTTCAATCTCTGATATCACAATAAGGTGAAGTTAACAATAAATACTAGGATTAGGGAAATGAGGGAGACTGAGTTATATGACTCAAGGGAAAAGGTCTAATTTATTCAATTTTATCTACCTAGTCGATGCCATACACTAAGTGTGAATGATATAGGATGATCCTAGACCTAAGGAGAATAAGGAGATGTGGATGGGAGGCTAGGATTAGATGACATTGTAATGACACCCTCTATCTTAGGGAATGATTATGATAGATGGATCAAGAATGCATTATTATTATTATAAATAAACTAAGGAGTCTATGATAAGATGAGGAACAGAGGTGGAGTGAAAGATCTCACATCTTAACTCATTGTTAATATCATATTATATAATAATGGTTGGCATTCGGTGCTCTAACTATATAGAATAGATTATGTTGGATAAGACTTGGTGTCTTAGGAAGGGTCATATGAAGGAGGCTAGGTAGAAGCTACATAAAAGTGTATGGGATTTTTCAAAAAATGGATTGTAATGTGTGTTTACTTCAATGTTAAAGCAAGGCTTTATATACAATGATTGTACATATGGACAAGGCTTATACGGTATGTGGTTGATTGCACATGTTGGCAAGTCTTTTGGTATGATTTGGGGCTTACGTGTGTTAGCAAGGATTTTGACACTATTTTTGTTAAGTTTTTATTATGTTTTTATATTTTCTTGGTTCTATATAAATATAGGTTTGTTGAAAATGAGGTGTTGAAAGTAAATAAATAACAATGTTAAAAGTAAATGAAAGCAAAAATTATTTCTTTTTATCCTCTTCCAAGGTTTATAATGCATTCAAGAGAGAAGTAACCTATGCTATTGTGCAAGATGATTATTTTTTATAAATTTATTTATATTTAAATTAGATAATGATGTTTTTATTTGTTTTGATTATTTTGTATGATATGAAATAAATATACAAATTGAATCCAGATATGCAAGAAACATGAGAGGATATCTGATTTAAAATAACAAGGAAATAATATTTTCTTTGGATTTTCTTTAGATATTGTAAATTAAACTTTTTTAGATATTGGAAATGAAATGTTGTATTCATTGTAAATAATTTTAAAATTTACTAAGATCTTTCCTAGAATGATTTATAAAATGTATTGTTAATTGAAATAAAATTAATCTACTAGAATACAAACACAAATCAAAACTAACTAGATTTTCTTAGAAAAGATAATGAAAAGAAATATATATCTTTCCCTATCAAATTTTATCCTTTTTTGAAAATTAAAACTAAGTTATCACAAAAACAACCTCACTAAATCTAATATAATAAAGAAACAAATGCTATAAAATCAAAGAGAACTCCAACCTGACCAATGCATGATCAAATGAAGTGCATGTGATGTATTTGATAAGATAATCCTCAGTATGTTATCTACTTATACTCTTATATAAATTTTGGAAACTCTCTAGTTGGAGGATGCAAAATATCTAAAACAAGATGGGAAAAGGGGAGACACAACCATAAATGGAGAACAACTGAACTGAGACTGGTTGATGTCCTGAATTACAAAGTGTAAGTTGCTTACACCAACAAAAATTATTCAATTTTAACAATTTAATCAAATTAAAAACAATAGATTTTGAATATTTATATAATTTTAGAAAGGTTTTGGTTGTAAATACTTCATAATATAAATTTCTAATGGTAATTTTTGGAGCTAAAATCAAGCTAAAATTGACCTTCTTATAGAAAGAGTTGAGAGCTTGAATGGGGGAGTTTAACTAAGTCCAATGGGGATTTCAAATTAAGAGGAATTGAAAAGAATAAAAAATAGAAGAGGGAGTGATTTGGGCCTAACTAGAGGTAAACACAAGGTGATAAAGAAAGAAATACAATGCTAGTAATGCAAAATGTGTCAAAACTAGAGTCACATGAGATAATTTTGGAAGACATTTGAACCATGATGAAATCAATGCCTTATGTAGGGGTGGTTTTAAGAACACCACCATAAACTATGAAAATGTTACTATTTTAATATAAAACTACATCTTAGTTTCAAAACCATCACGACAGTTCTGTAATAAAAGGGGTAGTTCTATAATGGAGGGGGTGGTTATGTCACTTGGAGTGGTGGTTCCATCACATATGGCCAAATTTTAAAATAATGTGAAAGAAGTTATGAAATCCAAAACTAAAGGGACCAAAGGGGGTCAAGGGAAGAGTAGGAAGGTAAAGGGAGGGGAAAGATCTAGAGATATTCATGTAGATTACAAAACAAAAGATCAATACATCATCATTAAATTTGTATTGGAAGTGTTGCACCATGTAAATATTGGGTACATACATATTTCCCTCTTGGGAGGGAAAATTGTTATGAATTGGCAAGGTGTAGTCCTAATCAATTCATGTGGAAAGGAAATAAAAAGTCAAAAATACTTACCTTACCTACCTAAGTAGTGGAATGAAGCTAGTCGGGATTCTATGTATCCTACTACAAAAGATAAGATTCAAGTGTGATTTTAATGAAAAGTAAAAAATATACAATATAACTGAAACATGGAAAGAGTACATATTATATGTGTAAGGGAGATCATATTACCTAGACTATCTTGTCAGGGGACTGAACCTCATGCCAAGTCCTTATGTACCTTTAAAACCATAAAACTTGCTACAAAGAGTAGAGAATAATGTTAAAATGTTAGTTGTAAAAATTCTAGTTACAAAATTTAGGAGAAATATTACTTATAAATTCAATAACAAACATTAAAAAAAATAACATGTCAATATTGGAAAAAATTTAAACTAAAATGACTAGTTTGGGAACTGATATATTAAAAAATGTGCCAAAAACAATTCATTTGTGTCATTTGCCTTGAGAAAATTTTGAGATATAGATTTTTGGTGATTGTTTTAAGTGTAAAATAAGTCGATGGGATGAGGTTGAAGAGAGGATTTTAAATTTACTAGTAGGAGGAGTTTCTAGGCACGATCAAGTCATTTTTTTAACTTTTTCACTTTTGCCCCAAATTTAGAATTTCAAGAAAAACTTGGTTAAAGTCCAATAAATTTTGAAAAACTCAAATTTATAGTAAATTTGGGGGATTAGTTTAGGTATTTGTGATATTTTTTAAAATTTTGAGTGGATTTTTGGGAGTTTTAGAAGATTTAGGAGGGTACATGAGTAGTGAATAGAATCACCACTCATGTTAAGGAGTTTCCCCCTTTATAGGAGTAGTTATGTAACCACCATAATGCACTTATGCCATCACCTCCCGAAGGTAGTTACAAATACAATTAGGGAGGTTATGTTACCACCTAGGGAGGTTTTGTAATCACCATAAGACATTTTATAACTACCACCTAAAAATTAGTGTAATTTCATGCATTAGAAATGTGTGTGAAATTTGATTTATTTGGAAGGCAAGATTGGCTTTCAATTTGACTTAGAGTCTTCTTGTTTGTTGTGGGGGGATAACATTCAATGGAGTATATCCCATGAGCAAGAGTGGCTCCCTCAAATTTTGGTGCTACTGATGGATGATGAGATGGCCCTTCTTGATTGAGAAGGGATACTTTAGATAACATGAACAATGATCTCCCCAACCTCCATCTGGATATCATGTGACAATTTGACTAACTAGGACCCCAACTAAAACACTTTCATGTTCCCTAAGCCCCAGGATAGTGGATGATTGGTCTCATAGATGTGTATCAGATCACTAGTATTCCTATGATCAATAGATTGGTATCTATTCAAGATCCTAATAGCCACCATGAGGCCCATAACTAGGTTGATCACATAACCTAGCACATTTGCATGAAATGCAATATGAAAAAATAACTTTAAAAAGATACACAATTTGAGATTATGAAAATGAATTTAGAAATTTAAAAGTATAAGAGTTAGTGAATTTTTTACTATTATTTATTTATCTTCATCATCAAGCAAGATATGGATTTCTTCTTTTTCTTTATCTTGTTTCATATTTTTCCTATGTTCATTGAATTTCTTCATGATTTATTTGACTTTACATTCATTAGGACATTCTTAGTGAATTAAAGAAATTATTTCATCATAGTGGAGATCAATCATTTGGTGTGAAATCAATTGAAGTCTCTTTAGAATTTTATCAAAATAATTAAGGATATTTTGATATATAATAATTTATTGGATTGAATCATAGTTGAATGAAGAATTTTGAGTCATCTATTTTTCCACCAATTTGTTAAAATCATCTACAATTTGTTGGTCTATAATCACTTTTCAGTTGTCATCCACAAATGAACACAAAAGATTCTCAATTTTCCCCTATATCTAAATTATTGCCTTAGCTGCCATTGTTTGGAATTCTATAAATTTATTTACATATTCTTTAATGATGTGGGTTTGAAATCTAGTGACACCTAAATTTTTTATCATATATATAATATCTTCTTATTTTATGACTCTTATGTGATGACAACATCAGGATAAGTATATGAGAAGCATTCCAATTTTTGTATCATATGTTTCCATTTACCTACTTCAATTGCATATTTTTCTTCATTTTATGTTGTAATATCATATTTAAACTCGATCTCAAAATAAAAATTCATACCTTTGTTTATTTTTATAGTCCCTTGCTGGATCAATTTATCATACCATTGTTTTATTTCTCTCCCCATGTGCCCAATTCCTTTAGTTGAATTAAGTGTTTTAGAGCTAAAAATTTAATGAAAAAAGATTTAATTGGATTTGCCAAATTCTAAACAATTGATATGATTTTTTAAACTTTTTCATTTATTTGTTCTTTAGTGACTGTCTTAATCCACATTTTTGAATATATTACCAATTTCATACTATATCTTTTCTTTAACTCCTTCTCTGGTAGCTTTCCCAAGATGCACTTTTGATATCTAATAGTTAGTGGCACTGATGTTATCCTTTTGTTTTTTAGTAGGAGGAACTACCACCTTAACATATCTTTCTCTTTTTTCATTTGTAATTCTAGAGATTATTTTATATTTATTTTTTATATGAGGATTAGGAATGGCTATAACAAAAAAATCAATTTCATATGGTTGTAGTAATTTATTTCTCTTTTTCACCACCTTAGTCAACCAACTAGGAACTTATGTGCTAGGTGATTTTAAATGTGCATGATCTGATTGATTTTGAGTATTTGGAGGAGGGGGTGGAGTTATCCAAGCTTGAGAGTCTATAGGTTTAACATCACCATGATCTTCCTTAGTTTTTGTTATTATAGATTTGCGAGTGGAAACATGGAGTAACACATCTTATTGAGAAATAAATAAAGGTAATAGAGTGTTCATTTGGGGAGAAATGGATGCATGAGGTAATAAGAAGTGTCTACAACCAAGAATTTCTTAGTAGTATTCAATATTAAACTCTTAGGGTGATAGATATTCAAAAAATGAGTATAAATTGAAACAAAAATACCAAGAGTACTTGAAGTCCCTTATCCTAAATTTTTTATTTTTTATTCTTAGTGGTTACTACACTTGAGTGGTCACTAGAATTACTTCAATATTTCTTCCAGAATCTTTTATGTCTTCACCTAATTATCCTATAGAATATGGGAATGCCTCTAATTGTTGTTGATAAAAAAATAACCATATCAATCTCTTTAATTTGTGGGGTTAAAAATACCTTGTCTAATATGATGCCTTTGTTCTTCAACCATATAAGTGTTCTATCTAACACTATTTGAGTCTAAGTCCCACTTTTTAAAAATATGTGTATTTTGATTTTTTTCAATCAACTTGTGGAAGAGGCTTTGGCTCAATATCTTCTTTTTAATATATGGGATCTAAAGCATCCTCATGTCTTCGAAATTACTTGAGATTTTCTATCTTAAATTGAATGACTTGTGCCAAAGTGAAGTGGGAATAATCATGAGACTTTAATTCTATCTCATCTTCTTAATCCATCCAAAATTCTTCAAAATGGGCCACATGTTGGTATGTGGAACTGATAATGTTCTCATTCATATCTTTGGCATCAAAATATGATCTATTTTTGAATTATTGGATTATAACTCAATTAATTTCAGCATCAATGAATTTTTACTTGGATAATGAATCACATGAATATCTACCTATGGTAATTAGAAAGTATATTCCATATTTGTGTTTACTGGATAAACTTGTGTGTCTTAATAAATTGTCTTACTAATTCCATTAGGACCCATGTATCATCCACATATCTTGGGAGCATATGTATAGACTACTTTATGGGTTAATTCATGTTTATATTCTTATTATTCATTAGATCATATGGGTTACCTAATGTAGACATCTATGTAAGTTCTCATTTACAAAAATAAAAACATCCCAGAACTAGTTTTTTTAAGAAAGTAGAGTTTGGTGTATTATTGAACAATACCCAAATTATGATTGTGTGTTAGTTAAAGGGAAAATTTCACTGGTGTGTTATGAAGAGGGTGTAAATATTATGCTATCTAGTAGGTGTCAGGATATTGATATATACCTAGCATAGGGTCAAGTTCCAAAAAGTTGCTACGAAAGGGTTAGGATTTGGTAATGGCTTAAACAAGCCTCAGGTTTTGACTAAGGTTAATATAGAGATCAAGTTCTAAAAAGGGTTTGAGCAAGTATAAAATCTTGAAGAGTCTAAAAATAGGGAAAATTATGTTGAAGGATCAAGTTGAACTTGGAAATTATGAAGGATTTGAGAAAAATTGATGAATGTAACAAGCTATTTGGAAATTTGAGATCTTAGTAAACACTTCTAAAATACTCAAGGCCAAAAAATGTGAGCGAAAATGAGTGTCCATTGTGCATAATAGTGACTACAAAGTTGTAGATGTAAACCTTGGTTGTCCCATGAGAAGATTACAAATGAGATGGATGATTCACCTACAAAATAAAAAATGCAAATATTGGAAAGGTTTACAATATATAAAAACATGGATCATAAAAATGAGAGAAAGTTAGGATGGAAATGGATCGAAGAAGCAGTTATAGGAGCACCAAAAATTTGTGTGCATGGTAAATTACCTATTTAATGGCAAGTTTATGGTGGTATTTTAGCATGTGTTTGTATATTCAAGGAGTGAACATAGGAGATTGAAAATTTAGAATGTACTAGATATGGGTCAAAAAATTGAGGCATGTTTAATAGGGTATTGAAATTCATAGATATGATAGATAATGGGTGGAAATATGATAGGTGTTCAGTAGGGGTCAAAAACCTGCTATGTTATTTACAAGGGGTCAAAAACACACTAAAGGGAAAATGAATTAAAATTTATAACTTATTTATGAATCCTTGAAAATTTAGAGAGAATTTTCAAAATAAATACTTTTGTTTTTAACCCATTTAACATTTTTGACCTATTTTTAACCACCTAGACTAGATTTTGATTATTTACGATCAAAATGAATTGAAGAACTTATATATTTTTCATGTGTTCAATTTGGGTAAAACACTACTACATTAATTATGCATATAAACAAAATTATATTCATACTACATCTCAACTAAACAATTAAATTATCTAATATAAAATTCACATCAAGTGTGAACACACACACTAACACACCCCATGAAGATCGACTGAGGCAATGTGTTAAAAAATATTAAGATTATAAAGATGGGTCCTATAAATTAAGATTTATGAGGTACCCATGCACAAATAAATATAAATAAAACAATAAAACATCTCCTCTAAATAATTAATGTGTTGAATATAACTATTACATATGATGAAGTCTAAAATATAATGATTCAAATGTTGAGGAATGAAGCATAGACTGAAAATGGTAATAACTGTGAACACCAAAAACTATCATGACATAGTATTAAGACTATCCCTCATTTTCTTAAGAGAATATAAAATTGAACAATTACTACTCTTGAATTCAACATAGTTAAACAAATGAGTGCAAAATTTAACACTCTCACTACTATAGTGAATATATGAAATCATGGTCAATGCAACAACATGGTCTAAGATGAAAATAGGTTAATAATAAAATTCAATAAGAATAAAATGAATTAGTTTCCATGAAATAGATACATAAACACAAGTTTATATATATTACATTTTCCATCTCACCAAAAAGAATGAATTGCAAGATATTGCATCCACTTAATATGTAGGAATAAACACTAAATACATAATAGACTCAACAAATAAATAAGGAAGCATTATCATTAGAATGTATAATGAAATACATAACATCCACTACCAACCTATCCCTAGTGTTGACTAAGGAGTGAATAGGTCATATACAACACTCTCTCAAAATGTGTGTCAATGAGGTAGATGTGTAAAAAAAAAAACAAGGTTTGTAAATGAAAACTAATGCTATGGAAAAGAAAATTAAAATATTCAAGTGAGAGTGCCAAATATGACACATCAAGTACACAATAATTGATATAAGGAAAGGGTCCATTTAAACACACACAACATGAAGGAAAATAAGGATGAAATAACAACAACAACAACAACAACAACAACAAAAATCATGTCACTTTATAGATCAATGAGAGTAGAATATACATCACAAACAACCAACCAAAAATCTATATGAATCACTAAAAATTATCCTCTATAAATAATGAGGTAGCCCCTTTACTTAGTGCCCAAAGTAATATGATTTATAGTTTATAAAATAAGCCATTATGATGAAAATAAAGTATGTGATAAAATTATAATACATAGATAACAATTGTACAAAGAGCTCAAAAATCATGCATTTTATAAAAATAAACAAATTTAAGTTACTAGTTAAAATTTTTCACCTCTAAAATGTTAAAAAATTGGAACTAGTTAGAAAATAAGGTGAGAAACTACAAATTCTATAAAAAAAATTGTAAAAGTTGACTATAAATACTCACCTTTAGGTCAACATTGTAACCATGATTACCATAAAAAAGGGACCTTTATAAACTTGATGAATCCAAAGTTATGGCCTCAAGAGTGAAAACCCCCAATGGTTAGTATAACTTGACAAATTTTTTGACTTATCTAATAGACATGACTACTAATTTTTATGGTAATGGCTAGAGGTTATCATAGAACACTATTATTTTGCTAACCCTATATGTTATAGTAATAAATTTTTGGTCATATAAATCATTCCTTTCACTTCAAATGTCTCAAATGATTGCCAAATAAAGGAAAATGAAATGTTATATCTATGTTTTGGGCCATTATAGATGCATTTGTGGTGTTATATTCCACCCAAAATGCTTAGAAAATATCATTCCTTAACAAACCCAATTTTCAACCTTTTCTAATTGAGTTTTGTAAGTATAAATCAGTAAAATGTTGATCTAACTTTCTCAATTTATCTAAAAGTAAGGAAAGTTTCAAAAACATTCCAAAACCTCTTATAATCATAGAAATGGAGAAAGCCACACACTCTCCCTTACCTCCCCCCACACTCTAAATGAATCTCATTCACACACATATACAATATGAATGTGAATCAAATTGAAAGAAAACTAAATACAAGACAAGAAAATATGGGGATTTCAAAGAAAGATCTGATACCATGTGAGAAAACCACAAATAGCTTGTGAAAAACCAACTCTGATAACATGTCAAAAATAAGGAGGACATAAGAAATATCCACAATGCAAACACACCATCTACAAATATGTTTAAATTCATTAAAGATAACAAAGAAATAAATAATACAGAGATATGACACCAATAAAGATTGCACAATAACACTAATGATGATGGAATGATATTTGGTTCTCTATAATGACTACATCTATACCAACATAGCTTAACAAATATGTTCAAAGATAATTCATTACCCATAAATGACATAAATATTCTTTATATAGGAAG